>JAEQBH010005067.1:0-338086 GCA_016808115.1 Tetrastigma voinierianum
AACCTATGTGCCTCATATACATTGAGGCCCTTTATAGTAAAAATGGTCACATTGGCTGCACATCATACTTACCGAAACCATATCCAGCTATATGCGATATAGTTTCAAGAGTTGTTGTAAATCTTAATACAAACATATATTAAAACTAATTAGTTCTAATATATACATAAAGCGTGAATCGAGGCCTGATCCGGCCATGCAATCGACTCTGAACATATTTGCTGAATAACTGAAGGGATCCCACGAAGAGTGAGCAATGTGATCGTTGAATTCTTGAGGCTACTCACAGCTGCAAAATGCTATCTGATGGCACATCACTTAACATCCACATTCCCATACAATTTACAATGCATACATGGAATGGTTCTCTCATCGCATGAAGTAGTGTTTCCACGTGCCATACAGTCACCCACGACTCTCCATGCCGTACCTATGCTAAGTGTGAAAATCGTCCTTTAGTAATACCGATGACACCCGACTCTGAGCTTCTTGCGGCTCTGACACCAAGAACTAATTTGCTAATGGGTGAACCATCCGAGTCAATCCGACTCTATCACTCTTTCTAGGTCTAAATGATGAACATGACCGTGTGTTTCTTTTAGGCAATAGAACTTTGGATCCCACACATGGTCTCACCATAACCACAGAACTTTTCGGATAGTCTGTGGTCTCTCACACCGTGCAAAACCTTTTCGGAATAGTACCGCAGGTCTTTACCAGTGGTCTTTTATTCGGGTCTTTCACACCCTACAAAACCTTTTACGTCGTGCATGATCTTTTTATTCGAGTCTTTTACACCCATGTAGAACCTTTCGAATATTACCACGAGGTCTCCACCAATTCGAAATGACACACATTAATTATTTCTCATTTTATAATTTGAACTATGAGTCTTTATTAGACGTAGTCCCAAAGACAACTCAACCCACATTCACCAAGAATGGTGAATAGCCATACCATACAACCACACCTATTTTATTTTCTAGAGTTTGTCGGTGCATATGAAATGCATTATGCCATTCTCATCCAACACATGCCAATATATTAATCATGCATATATTAACCAGTCACATACTAACGCGACATGTTATTTATTCATAGCAATAACATCACATTAACTCATGAACAATCAACCATTTTAATTTCAAGATAATCACACAATTATATTTCATATAATTCAAACATCATGTTAACACATTAAATTCCATGCATTAACAATTCTTTTCCACACACACTCCAAGCCATTCATTTTCAGCAATATTTTGCAAACAACACACATGGACAATTTTAGTCCAACCATCAACCAGGACTGTTTTAACAGTCTCCAGCGTGTCATGGGCATTGAAACCACCCAATTTTCAAGCGTGGTCCCACTCCGGAGGGCAAACTCACTGTTTATTTCAAATATTCCAACTACAATTTATGTTGTGAATAAGAAAAAACGCACAAATATACAAGTGCACAACGTTGTTGACGTCTAAAATGGAGTCCCCCAAATGTGTCGGTCAAATTTTGAGACTAATCAATGTACCACGGCCTCTTTCACCAAACCATTTTAATGGCTCTTAAGCCCGAAAATAAACCGAGTAGGAGAAATTTACCTCCGGAGTTTGTGAAACACTCAAAGGCAGTCTTGTGCCCTTACCATGGGGAAGCGACTTTGCTTCTCGATACATGACACCCCAAAACCGGGGTGTCCGTTGATAACTCGTCAACCGCGAATACTCGTGAATCCGTAGCCGGCACCTCACGAAAATCGGGCGATGTCTCCTTTGTGCGAGGAGCTCTACCCAGAGTACATAACTGTCGATAATCCTAATGACCACCACGGGGTCCATGCGAGTAAAATAATGGCCACTTGGGCCGCGCATCCAGCCGCAAAATAAATGTCCCACCAAATATATATCATAGTTGAGGTTTTTTACATTACACATAGCCACAATACATATTAAAATTTTGAATTTTAGCCCATATTTACACCAAAAACATCAAAGCGATGGCTTTCTTCCAAAAATCCAGCCTCCCATAATGAGTCGTCTTCTCGAGAACGCTCCACAGCACCGGAAATATATTCCTGACCGGTGAGCAATTGCGATGGTGGAATTACCTAAATGGGTTCCTCCGCTAAGTGCATATGCAATGATTCAATATAAACACACACTCAGTAATCAGTGATCTACTTGAATGCCATACGTTTATCCATCACAGTCCTCTGAACTCTCATTCTGAAGCCATGTATGAAAACACCGTTTTCAAAAACAAACTTATTGTTCTGAAAACACATTTCTGAATTTGGTAAAGTATTGGACTACCCTCCGGCGAATGTGTTGGAGGCCCCAGCTTCCTAAACAATTCATGGGCTCCTGGCGTGTAATTGTTGGACCATTTCAACAAATTCTCGAAAGTAATCCATTTAAATTCCTTTACCGCAACCATGTTCGTTTTACTTTTCTTTCATGTCATGCACTCACACCTAATTTCTAGGTTACCCGATGCATATGAAATGCATTATGCCAATTCAACACAATTTATATCAATATATCAATTATGCATATATTCTCAAATTTGCACTCATACCACATGTTATTGATTTTGATCGACGACACCCACATTTGCTGTGAGCTAATCACGATTCCATTTCCAATGGCCTACACAATTATGTTTTGCATGTAATTGTAGCATCATGTTAACACAGTAAGTTCATTGTAACCTATTAATTTCCACAACTCAAACCATTCCTTTAAACAATTTCATGCACGTCATGGGCGTTTTGGTCGATTCATACAAACCGGAATTGTTTTACGGTCCCAAAAGCGAAATAGTGGGTTGTCAGTAGGCGGCCCACTCACCAAACACTCCAGTTCCACTTTGTGGAGCGAATTCATCCTTCTTTGACCGCTTCAATTCATAATTTAATGCAAAAGTATACCTGGTAAGCTGAGCAGGTCATGGACTATCTCAGCAGAATCTAAAAATTCCAACAATTACATTACAGTTTTGGGACCGATCAAACAACCACTCACGGCCTCAAATCAACTCAAGCATTTACAAAACACTTAAACAATGGGTGATAAGTAGGATAAAACCCTACCTTTCAAAGTTTGTCGAAACTGGCAGGTACCCGTGCGTAGCCACTTTAACGTGGGGAGCAACTTTGCTTCTTGTCTCGTATTAGAAAGCGAAGCAGTCCGTCATGGAATTCCTAGAGAGAAGGTAGAGCTTCTCTCTAAAATCCCCTCTTTTCTCTCTCCTATCCCACGGTTTGTTCCTTCCCCTCTCACCCACTGGTTGGGTCAACTTGGTCAAGAGAATTGTCCTCTCTTGCCCGCAGTAATCGATATCCGTTTGCTCCCAAGGTTATATCCACTTATCCATCAACCAGATTTCCTTCCACTCCTGAGTGCCATTTGTCATTCATAGGCCCACTTAAGCTCATGTTTGACCCTTTCTTCCCAGGACACGTGGCACTTCTTGGGCCACTCATAAAGTGTAGTGTCGCTCCTCCGTGCCTCGAAAAATGTGAAATTCCGATTGTCTAAAAATTCAGCAGTCGACATGGTAGCGTTCGTGAAGCCGATTCCAACGGTGAAATTACGTTTAGATCATCAAGAGATGCGAAAATTCAGTTTTGTGAAATTACCATTTTGCCTTTTTTTAGAAAATTGGAATTTGCTCGACTCTTACATTCTCCTCGCCAAAGATTTAGCGAGTGCGGACCAATCCTGCGACTCACATGCATATGCAAGCATCTTTCTCCATGCATATGTAAACTAGTCATTTAAGTATTAAACAACTAAACCACATACCTTCCATCCTAAACAAGAGATGGTGGCGCATCGTATCCTCGCTCCCACGTTGACTCCTCCTCCCGCGGTGCTGCCATAGCACCCTTACCCCAACCTCACGGTCTTGCGTCGCGAAACACGATCCGGCTGTCCACAATGCACACCTAAGTCCTACTCAGGTCCCATCCGTGTCGACCTTAATCTACCAGTCGCTCATAGGCTAGATCGGGTATGCCTTAGACATGGAGGCGTGAAATACACCGTGGACGACATGTGGCGGCGAAGCCAGCCGTTACTTCTGGCCTTTGCCCTCTCGAGTATCTCGAAGGTCAATAAACCTCGGCAATAAGCACGCAAACGTGAACGGCCACTCCTCATAGGCATGCCTTGAATGGTCTCTGACCTCAGAACTCAGGGTCGACGTCGTACATTAGCACTTAGCTCTTTTCACCAGGCTCGGCGTGAGGCGTTAGCCGTATCAAGCTCACCTTCTCGGAGGTGTCTCTGGCAGTTAGGACAGGTGATGGAGCTCTCCTCAGTCGATATAACGATGATCACACACATGGCCTCAGCATTTGTTTCAGCCTGGTACCATCCTTCTCCCTTTAATAAGCGTTATTTGTAGGCGAAAGATTCCACTAAGGTAAAGTCTCTTCATTTCTCTTATGATCCAAGACGCATGCTGGCGTGTCCTCTAACACACAGCTATAGTCCTCTCATTACGACCATCGTACGTGGGTGGAAGTACTCATAGTGGTAAAAATTATTGCCCATAGCCTTTTGGAAAATCTTCCAAAAGTGCGTCGTAAACCTCGGGTCTCTATCGACACTATGGATCGGTACTCCGGCATGTAGTCGGACTATCTCTGATCTGCATTCAGGAATCTCTCAATGTGAAGGTCATCCGCACGGTTAGAAAATGTGTCGACTTCATGATCCGGTCCACTATCGCTATACGCATCATGTCCCTACGATTGTCCGTGGCAAAATTAGGTCACAAAATCCATTGTGGCGTGCTCCACTTCCACTCGATACCTCGATGTTTGATAGCCTGCGGTTCTAGGTGCCGACCATAACTGGCGACGTGAGACATCGTCGAACAAAGTCCTAAGTGTCTCTTCGTTTCAGCCTCCCAGTAATATTGACAACGAAGATCTGGTACATCCTTACGTGCCGCACAGACACACAGCTAGTCGAGAGCAATGAAACTCCCCAGAATCTCCTCTCGGAAATCGGTCAGCGGGGAACCACTGCAGTCCTCTATACCGAGGCTACCGCCTGCGTGGACCAGTCCGACCCTAAATCACATGTACTGGCGCTGCCCGGTCCACTGATGAACACTATCTCAGGCGTCTGCTTCACAGGATTTCCAGTCTTTCACCTTTCGATAGTGGCAGTGTAGCCACTTTAAAATCCCAATTACCGTATTCTTTGCTCGTTGTCTTGTAGCTAGCCGCCCCACAGTCACCGAGCATCGCTATCACTCGGGAAGCTATACCGTGTACTCCCCTGTGACTTCAGGCCCGAGTGCGCCGGCCACCACATTTACCTTACTAGGATGGTAATCACAAAGTGAAGTCATAATCCTCTAAATTCCATCCATCGTTGCCTCATATTTGGTCCATTTGCGTGAAAATGTGCCGGACTTTGTGGTGCGAGTACACCTCGGCGCTCACCATATAAGTAGTGGCGTCAAATCTTCAAGGCGAGGCTTCATAGCCGCCAGCTCCATGTCGTGTGGGGTAGTGCGCTCATGATTCTTCTAATGGCGGAACCATGGCTACCACCCTCTCGGATTTGCATCAAAACTTCATTAATCCCAGGCCCTCGAGGCATCACAGCCTGCTATTACTTTGACCCTGTCCGGGACTATCAAGATAGGAGGCTGAGTAAGTCTCCTCTTTAACTCTGGAATGCCTCCTGCATGGTATCCCGATCAAACTTTACCTCTTCGAGTCAATCTAAATCATGGGTACTACTAATCGAGAGAAATCCTCGATGAATCTCATAGTACCCGGCCAATCAAATTGCCTATCTTGAAGGCCATCTTGGCCTCTCCCAACTCATTACGGCCTACGACCTTATACGCGGGTCCAGCGAGCCGCGCTGATCGTGACTTACGTGTCCCGAAATCTCACCTCCGTAAGCGGCTTCCTTCTTGAACGGCGTCAGAGCGATGTTCTCCGACAAACGCAACACAATCCTCAAGTGATACTCATGCTCCCACTCGGTAGGGTAGGTCAAGATGTCATCCGAAGACTCGACAAAGTGATCCTAGATAAGGTTGGAATACCCTATGCATGAGATCCATGAATACCGCTGGGCGTCGTCGATCGAAGGCATCCTTTGTAAACTCAAAGTGCCCATAACGTGTCCTAAGCTTTGTCTTAGGGATATCTGTCTCCCTAACCCTCAGCTGATGGTAACCGGTCTGAAGATCTAACCGGTGTTCGCGCTCCTCTCAACTGATCAAACAAATCGTCAGTCCTCGGTAATGGGTACTGATTCTTGATCGTAACCTATTGATTACGTAATCAATGCATAATTGGTCTTGTCCTTCTTCTTCACAAATAGAACGGGCGCCCCATGGTAGTACCAGTCATGACACCTTAATCAGTAGCTCCTATGTTTGGACTGCGAGTTCCTGTAACTCAAGCGGTGCCCATCTATCACGGAGTCATAGAGATGCGTTGAAATACTGGGTGTAAGCTTCGATACGAAGTACAACCCTGCGGAGAGCAATCCGAGTAGCTCATCGGGAAAACGTCCTCGTGCCCGCCAAACTACTCGAGGTAAAAATCTAAGTCGATCTCACCTCATCCTCTGGGTAAAGGCTCATTGCTTGACCGTGCTGTCCCGCGTGACACTTGGACTGTGCAGCATGCGGGGCGAAATGTCGTACTTGTCCCTTGAAATACAATACGAGTACCATCCTGCGTGTAGGCGGTAACCCTCCTACGCTCCGCGATCGATGCGACTACGTAGGTACTTCGGCCAATCCATCCCGGGATGGCCCGGTCGAATAGCGTATCTGTGATCCTCAAGTCCGCGTGGCGAAATCCCAGAGATCTCTGGCTTCGCGACCACGACATATCATCCGCATCCTTGCCACAATCCTAGGGAACTCACATCGTGGGCTCCTCGAGGTCTCAACCTCTAAGCCCGACTCTATCACAAGCTGATGGCGATAGTGATGAAACACCGAGATCAAATAACATCTTGCCCATAGGCGAGACTCGCCAACGATACTGTATGGTGGTTGATCTGTTATTTCCGACACTGCCCAGGGTGTGATGGCGTGAACCGCCCTGGGCCTAGAATCCACAATGCGTGGGCCTCGATCCTCTGCTTGGCCCTAACCTAGCCTCATTTTCACATTGTAACGGGAGTGCCGGGTCATGACTCCACAGGGCTGAAAATGGCTCCTCGCTGTAAGGACATGGGGATATGTGCCTCCTGCCACGTCTCAGGCGGTGGACTATCTTGTAAATATGGATCTATCTGGAGACAAATCTCTCTGTAGGTTATTTGGCATTGTTGCTTCATCACCCCAGTGTATGTTGATCAATCTTTGGCTGGATAGTGCATTTTTGGAACCTATTTGCCAGGCTAAGCCCTCGCCTCTCAGATCAGAAGAAGAGCGACTCTCAGCCCTCTTGTTCTTAACTTTCAGTAAGGTGCTCAGAGCATCGTGAATTACTCTCTCTCCATGATGAGTTTGTCCCCGATAATGGAATCTGTGTCCACCTGGGCGAGATCACCACAAATTCTGCCCCAGCGGACAGCTGACCATTCGATCTGTTTGGCCGCCTCCGTATTGTAGATCATCAAATAAAACCAGTGCTCGTGGATCTAGCCCGTAATCATCTGATCGTAATCCACAATGCCAACTCTAGACTCACGGGTGCCGCGTAAGAACATATGGAAATCTTTTATGAACATCTGAACTCTGCGCCCCGTGTCTGTTGAATCAGAGATCTTGGATTCACATTATGGAACTGTACCTCTAGTGGAACGTAGTGATCCCAATGATGTTATTGTGGAATTGTCGCCTTCAACGCTACCGACAGTGAACCGATGTTCTGCCATGGTGATCTCTCCCACAGGAATTTGGGAGGATGATGTGATCTCATTACCTCTGGGGTTGCTCAGGTTATCTTCCCGATTTTCCCATTTGCGCCAGCATTGTATAACGACGCCAATCCTGACTAACCAAACTGTGTTATTGGTGGTAACGTTTAATGGGCGACCTCTAAGTCGCAACCCCTGTTGTCATCTGTATCGAAATAACGGTCAAATTCAATCGAAGTATCTCTGGTTATAACGACCTCGATTCATTCGGGATCAAAAATCACCGAAGCGAATCGAAATCGGTGAGACATTGGAACGTTTATGGCGCGGTTAATATATTATATCGTCTCGATTATGATTAATATTGAAATCGTTCAATATAAAACGTTGAATATGTCGTTGGTTCGGGGTTATGTTGTTGAATATTAATCGTGTTGATGGTATTTCATTCGTTGATTAACGCATATGAACCGATCGATCGGTCGGATTATTCGGACTGGGATTGCGCCGGTTGATCCGTGAGAGACTACGGTTTTATCGATCGTCTGGATTGCCATTGTCCACGCGATCTTCGCGAATTAATGAGATTATCGCGGACCAGTTTTGAATCATGAACCGCGGAATTGATGATCAGATCATTTAAAGAAGTTGATTTCTAAAAATCTATTCTTTCTCTCTAACTTTTCTATCTCGCTTCTTCTCTAAAGCCGGTTGGAACTTAGTTCAGGACATCTCTCTTCCTATCACCCTTCATTAGTTGATTACCTTATCTCTTCCACCTCTTTCAGTTTATTAATAGCGTCATCGTATGTGCCATGACCGCGCCATTCAATAGTAGTAGTTCTGCGTAATAATTAAACATCTTGTTGCTCAAAATATCGATAATATTCACGCTTTGAAAATGTGTGTGAAAATTAAATTTGCTTCAGATTGGATCAATCGGTAATCAGTATTGGATTGAATAGTTAACGATTGAGTTGGTTTCATTAAGTCTGGAAAAATTGGACGGGACGAGTATTACCATTCTGCTTTTGAAAATTATGGTTCTGGTTTCTGGGTTTATCTTATAAAATGAATTTAATTATTATGAAATTCAAATTTATATTTAACAAATTATAATGTTAATAATAATAATTATATTTATTATTAAAGATTAATTATTTAACAAGTTTATAAATATTGAAATATAAATATTTAATTTATTAATTAAAATTATATTATATTTTTTAACAAGATTTATAAATATTAAAATATAATCAATTTATTTTATTATTAAAATTACTAATATCTTTTAACAAGATTTACTCCTTTTAAACCGGAAGTAAAGTAATAAGCAGATAAATATTTAATTTATTATAGAAGACTATTATTTTAACTTCACCAAGATATATCAGAATAAGAAGTTCAATGAATAAAATGCAATTTATGATTAATATTATAGATAAATTATATTTGCTCAATATTTATCTTACTCTGGAAAATATTAAAATCGAATAAATAATTTAATTTATTCATATGGATTAAAATTATATTTAAAAACAAGATTATCTTTAATGAATGAATTTTAAAATAAATAAATAATTTAATTTATTATTATGAATTAAATTATATTTTAGAAAGATTTATCTTTTAATAGATAAATGTTAAGTATATAAATAATTTAATTTAATATAAGGAATTAAATTAATTTTTAAAAACATTTATCAAGATAAATGTTAAATAGATATATAATTTAATTTATTTTTAGGAATTAAATTATATTTTAACAAGAGTTATCTTTTAATGGATAATTGTCAAATAGAAATATAATTTAATTTATTCTTAGAAATTAAATTGTATTTTGCTAAAATTATCTGAATAATTGTTATATAGATAAACAATTTTAATTTATTATTCAAAATCAAATTATATTTTAACAATATTTATCTTATAAATGTTAAATAAATATATAATTAATTTTCTTTAGAATTAAATTATATTTTAACGGAATTATCCTTTAATGTATAATTGTAAATAGATGTATAATTTAATTTATTCTTATGAATTCAATTGTATTTATATAATAATGATCCTTTAATTGATAATTGTTAAATAAATATATAATTTAATTTTATTCTTAGGAATTAAATTATATTTTTAATAAGAACTATCCTTTAATGGATAATTGTTAAATAGATATATATTTTAATTTATTTTTCAAAGGAATTAAAGTTATGTTTGTAAGGTAATGGAACAATTATCAATAATAAACTATTATCATATTGTATAAATCAATTATATTTAACTAGAGAATTATCCTTTAATGGATAAATATTTAAATAGATATAATTAATTTATTAATAAAATTATGGATTTAATTAAGACGTTCTGTTGTTTTAAGGTATTTAAATTATTAAATTATAGTAAACAACTTACATGTTCGAGAAAATTATATCTAGTATGTTTATAATGCTTATTCTAGAATTAGTTTAACTATATATATTTGCTGAATTAGAGAAATCTAGAGATCAAGTTTGATTGAATTTAAAGATAAGAACTACCATGCAATGTGATGGATAAAAGTTGGACAAATGTGAGGATCATAGTTAAGAGACTCCCTTATGGTTAGCTAATAAATATTTTAGTGGGAGCAACCAGCCTAAAGTTGGAGCTCCTTACTTAAGAAATATTGAAACGAAGATCAATGTGAATTATCGCCATCCGAGGAAACCCTCGGCCGTTACTTAGACGACAAGAGAATCCTATGAAGCGGTCGTATTTGCCTTCTTAAAGCCATTATAAAATTTTTCTTTTCTAAACTTGTGATTTTATAAAATTTAATGACCTCTGTTTAATATCTGAGACATATAAAATACAGTATATATACAGTTTAAACTTTTAAACATGGCAATACTTAACGCTAATAAAGAGCCTGAAACATCACATTTTCATAAACCAAAACTATGTACATACATATACACAACTATATAAGTTCAAGTTTTTTTCTTACAAAGTTGATTAATACGCGCATACTACGAAAATCAGAGAATCTTGCTTTATATCCCGGCGTCCGGCGTGCCTATACCTAGAAAATAGTTTTTAAAACAGTAAAATAATGAGCTAAACGAGCTCAGTGAGTGTATGCTTTAAAAATACTTGCTTTTTCGCCAAATGTCTCAAAGCTGTAAGCTATATTTGAGAAGCATTTTCCCGGAAGTCCTTGCTTGCTTGCTATAAAAGTTTCTAAAACTTTTCATCCTTATGCTTGCTTGCTTTGCTTTAAAGTTTCTGAAACTTTCATCATATCTTGATTGCTTTGCTATAAAAGTTTCATAAAACTTTTCATAATATGCTTGCTTGCTTACCAATAGTTGATTGTAGCCAAACTATATGAAAAATGTATAAATCCAAGATCAACCAGGCCTTTTCTGCCCATTTGTACTTCCTAGTAAACACACGGAACTGGGCTTCAACCGTCTTGGAGTGGAAGGACACAGGTCCATCACTCTTTTTTTTTAAGGCAAATATGGTGGAAGAGACCTCATGTCTACGTCACCATAATCACAACTAAGCCCAGCGATCTTCTGCCGCTCTGATCGTGCATCACGGTCCCCTTTAATATGCCATAATGCATGAACTAAGTTTACCGACCAGGCAAATCTAAAATGCATGGAATGATGTCTTAACTTCACCGTGCACGTACGGAATACCTCTGACTGATATGCTTTATTTAAAACTATGGATTTTCTTTAGGCCTGATTTATAAAATATAGTTTTTGTTTGTTTGCTTGCTTAGCGACACTGGTTTAATAAATCAAAACCATTGCTTGCTTGTTTGAAATATAGTTTAACCAAAATCAAAACATTGTATACCAAGTAAACTATTTATACTATACACTAGTATTGAAAAAAAGTTTAGAACACTCCTTTTTCAGTTTATATCAATTAGGCGAGCTTACAGATTTCTCCGCCTAAAGCACACCTACACCTCAGAGAATACGGTAACTTATTAATTATGCAATCATGCAAGAACTTAACGTGAGCACAGCGACTCTCTGACAGTTCGGATTTTAGCAAATTCACATGAATCACATTAGGGTCACCTGACATTCATGCAAATCCAAATGAACAAATTACCGCGAGCACAAAAGCCTAAAAAAACCACTCATTTTGTAATTTTTTTCCAACGGTACTCTCCGAACTATTACTAAAATTATACAAATAGTCTTCAAAATTATGGAAACTCTCCATATCAGTCCTTTGTATCAATGACATCTCTTTAAATTTAAAATTTAAATTCCTTCTCTAAGGCCTTCAACACTAACACAAATAGAACCGTGCTGTTTTTACCGACAGTAGTACCTTTAAACGTCTTACAAACCCAATCTTAATGTTGTCCAAAATTAACTTCAAACATTGATTTGATTATGGAGCCAAAGGTCTAAGCAACCCCCAGCACCCAAAATCAGATTATAAACCAATTGGTCGATTTTTAACTTTAACATCACCATAGTAACACATCCATTTTGGCGGCTTAGCAACCAAACACTCTAAAAATCGAAATAGAATTCCCAAATAAATTTTCAGTAGAAAGTTAAATATTTCAGGTATAATCATCCCAACAAATATATTCTCATTAATTCCAAAACACACTTAGCCAAAACAGTCCAAAACTCAAGTTACATAATTTTTGATGCCAAATTGGTTAGCTCCTTTGGATACCCTCTTTGTTATTCTTGATTTCTAGGGTCTTAACTCCATAAATTGGAAATAGTTTTTTCACTCATTTGAAGCTATGGTTCTAAGGTTTCTTCTCCAATTGAAATTACCCAATTTGGATCACCAAAACTCGGGTTATTGTATTTTACATCTAGATTACTCAAATTGACATAACAGAATTTGCACATAGCTCCACTTTAACATATTTCTAGGCACTTTGGGGTTACAATTTGCATACACTTCCTTCAAGTAAATTATTACCCTAGAATTCTATTTTACCAAGAATTTTTAATCACTCAATTTGGATGATTGAAACTCAACTTATGGTCAAAACACTATAACAATACCCAAAATAGAGCATAACTCGTGAGCTACACGAGCTCACCTTTAAGTCCATATTTGGGAGCCTTAGAGCTACAATTTGCTCTCGGTCCCTTCTATATATTTGTAGCCCTATCTCTTATGGTTCTTTTCCAATTAGAATCACTTCATTTGGATAATTATAACTTAATCTATATCAAAAAAGAACATGGGTTTTTACAAAATTTTGACAGCATTTCCTTTGAAACAACGTTCTCCCTTTTTACAATCATTCCTCAAAACTAATCTAACCAATCTAACAATGATGATAAACTGCTATCAGTACAGCTCTAGGAACTAGATCAAGAACCCAAGAACCATGAAATCCATATAAAAAAGGTCAAAAGTTCAATAACCATACCAAAATCAAAAATAAAATAATTTCATACAAAACCATAGAATTAGGAAATATTTCATGTTTATCTTATATAACTCAGTTTCACCATACAACACTAACAGAATATGGGGTTTGGTGTCCTGCAACAGACCACAGAATGAACAACTAACACCATGAAAAATGTACAAAGCATAAGTAAATCTACATGATTCCAAACAAATCATACCTTAATTTCTTACTCCTTCTTCCTCTTCTTCTTCTCTTCAATACAGCTACTCTTCTCTCCTTTTTTCTCCCAAAACGTGGAGCCACTAGAGATTTTGTGAGATCAAATGAGCTATTTGTTTGTCTCATACCTTTTATACTTTAATTTTTCCTTTAATTGCAATTAAGTCTTCAAGTTTCTTTCTTTTTGCAAATCAACTTATGTTATATTCTATAATGGCATACTCTTTTCTTTTATTATGACCTTCATATCCCTTTTTAACCAATTACCACTTTACCCTTGTTCTAGTACAAAATTCCAAATTCAATCAATTTATCATTTCACAATTTCATCCTTAACAACAACTCTCAAAAATACTACAATGGCACTTAAAAATCAAGAAAGTCTTTTGGTGCACATATGCGCCCCTACGGTTACACGTACCGTACACCCTCTCGGGACGGGGCGTTACAATAGCAACTTCTTGTGGAAGTTAATTTATCATGTACTGATGTGTGTAATTTTAAGTGTTATATTATACTATCAGTGCAAATTGTATGATAATTATACATATTTTATGCTCGTAATGGCTTACATCTTGACCAACACCAATTTGATTATGAAGATAAATATGTTTGACTTCTTTAGATTAGCATCAATCAATCATAACTATGAAAGTCTCGGTTGTAGTTTTGCATGATTGTTTATTTGTGCCAAATTCTAGAAAATTTTAGTTTAGTTCTAAGTATATAATAATTATTCATTTTCTTTTAATAAAACTTTTGTTTTCTATTATAAAAAGAAAATGAGATTTATTATGTGGCACATTGATGAATAATCTATGTCAAATTGATTGTGTTGTGAGATTCAAGTTGATAATGTGAAAAAAAATCCTTTGAAAAGAAAAGAGCCTAGTATCAATCAAACTCGGTTATGGCACTTAAGGCTTGGTCACATAAATTTGAAAAGAATACAAAGACCACTGAGTTGTAGGCCATTAGCACTGAACCTAAACGACTACTGTATGAAAATTGTATTCGGGGTAAAATGACACAGAAATCCTTCTTTGTCGAAGGAGTTAGAGGTGAGGATGTTTGGATTTGATACAATCAAATATGTGTAGACCATTGTAGTGTCTATGCAAGAGGTGGTTATGAATATTTCATCACTTTGCGTGACTAACTCAATATGGATATGTGTACTGTGAAGAAAAAATATGAGGCATTAGATAAATTCAAGGAATTTAGGGTTGAGTCGGAGAAACAATTAGGAAGACATTAAAATCACTTCATTATGATCGAAGTGGTGAGTACATGTCTGTGAATTCATTCTTTCCTTAAGGAGCATGGGATTTTATCTCTCAGCTTAGTCTTTGAAGGAACTCCACGACAAAATTGAGTGCGAAATAATAAATCGAACTCCTATTAGGCGTGATAAGGTCAATGATGGAGTCTTTCCATTACCTTTATCCTTTTGGGGATGTCCCCCAGAGACAACAGCTTACATTTGAATATGGTGTCATCAACTCAATACCAAAGACACTCATGGAAATGTGGACTGGTCTAAAGCTTATTTAAGTCATATCGCATATGGGGTTATCCATTATGTATTAAAGCATTCATCCCTATGATTGGATGCAAAGTCGAATGTGTTGGTTTGTTGGATATCCAAAAGGTACAAGGGGCTACTATTTCTACAGTAAATCTGACATGAAAATTGTTGTAGTACAAATGCTAAATTCATGAAAGAATAGTACATCATGAATCACATAATTAGGGATATGAATGAATGGATGGAAAAGACTAAATCCCAATATCCAAGATAATGTTGTTCCTATTGATCCACAACCACTAGTACCTGATATTGATACACCAAATATGCCTTGTCGTAGTGGGAGGGTCATTAGACCACCTATTAAGCTCACATTGATGGGAAAATCATCTTTAAACCAGTCTCCCGAATACATGAGTAAATCTTTAGAGGTTACTACGAAATGAATTAATGATAAGGATTTCGGTTTTTGAAATAGGCTATGGAAATCATAATTAAACCATGTATACTAATAATGTATGGACTCTTGTGGATTTACCCAAGGGACAAACTCATTGGTTGTAAATGGGTGTCTGAGAAAGAGAGAGTAGATGGAAAAGTTGAGACATATAAAGCGGCCCAGTGACGAAAGGTTATAGTCTAAAATGGGGTTTTATTATGAAAACTTTTTCACCGGTGGCCATGATCAAGTCCATCATAATACTTTATCCATTGCACAGTATGAGATTTATGAAAAATGGAAAATGGATGTCGAACCTTCTTCATAATGGATAACTTGAAGAGAACATCTACATGATGCAACCAGATGGTTTCATAACCGAAGGTTAACAACACATGGTATGCAAGTTGCATAAGTCCATATATGGACTTAAGCAAGCATTGAGATCGTGGAACAAGCATTTTGATCAGGTAATCAAATCTTTTGGTTTTGAGCAAAATGAAGAGGAACCTTGTGTATACAGAAAGATGTAGGATGATATAGTGGGTTTCTTGATTTTATATGTGGACGACATTTTGTTGATTGGAAACAATTTTGAGATTTTGTCAAAGGTAAAGATACAGTTAGCTACTCAGTTCCAAATGAAGGATTTGGGAGAGGCACAATATGTTCTAGGTATTAAGATAATACAAGATAGAAAGAATAAGATAATTGCACTTTCTCAAGAAAATTATATAGATAGTATATTTAATCTAAGTACAACATGCAAGATTCCAAAAAAAGGATTTACACCATTTAGATATGAAATCAATCTTTCTCAAGACTAATGTCCTAAGACAAGCGAAAGGAATGTGAAACAATTATATGTTTTGATAGTTGTGATCTATGTATGTGATGTTATATGCACTAAACAGATATATACTCTTGAGTTGAATAATGCTGATATCGACTTTTATCATGGTGAGGTGATGGGGATCTATGAAGCATATACTCACACTATAACAATAATGGCATTACGGACAAGCTAATTTCGTCCACAAATGTCTGAGCTTAGTCCATAAAGATAATTGTGGGCGAAAATAAAAGAAAAAAACGTCTAAAAAAAGGCTCAAATCAGTAAAGATAATTGTGGGCCAAAATAATGAAATAAATCCCCTAAATATTATATGATTGTAGACGAAAGTAAGTTTAATCTATATATTTATATATCTAGGATGAAATTTGTTGTCCACTAAGATTAATAATTAATGCGTCTAGAAAGGATATTTCGTTTACAAGGTTGGATGTTGAAGAAGTTAAAATAGACCATTTTGGGGATGAAAATTTTTGAGTCCCGTTTAATTAGAATTAGAGGCGAAAATATTTGCGTCCACAAAGACAAATTATCAAATTAGAGATGAAAACTTTTCATTCACAAAGAGGTTGTGGTAGGAATTTGTGACAAATACCATTTTGTCCTATGAAAGGTTGAATGATCGAGTGGGGTTAAATACCATTTCGTCCACAAAGGGTTGTGATCAGAATTGGTGACAAATATCATTTCGTCCACAAAGGGTTAAATGATCAGAATTTGAGACAAATACCATTTCGTCTTCAAAGGGTTGATTATTGTTAATTGTGGATGAAATTTGTTTCGTCCACAATTAGTATGGAAAAAATTTCACCACCTCAATTCTTTTGTTTACTATTATATACAAATAAAATTCTATATCTTATTATGTCAATTGTATAAGCAATTTTATTAATATCTAAAATAAATTATATAAAATAACATTGTCATGAAACATAATATTGTGATTAAAAATATAATTCATGCATAGTACCCATGACATTAATAAATTAAGTATTTAACATAACAAGAACATAAAATATTATATCATACCATCTACTTAACATGTTCTATGTTAAATTCATATGTCAAAATCTAAAACTCAAAAAAGTCTAAACAATCAATTAGCTAGTGGAATTGCATCTCTTCTCTTCCAGCACCTACAATGGACAACAAATAACATATCATTAATAATAAAATCCAATTAGAAAGTAAACTTTAGGGAGAGTAAGAAATTGAATCATTTCCTTACCAAATCTTTCTAAGAAATATGGTTAATTGAATGACCATTTGCTTGAAAACATATCAAACATCTTCTCTTGGCATTGGCAGGCCTCGGATTTTTCTTGATTTGCCAAGTGATCATCCCAAACTCTCTCTTGATTTTCCAAACAGCTAGTCAAATAATCTACTCTATCAATCAATTTATCTATCTCCACATCTTTGTGAAACCCGGGAAAAGCGTATTTTTTCTGAAAATGAGCGAATCAGTAATTCTTGTCGAGACGGTACAGACAAAACCCTAGATTTTTCTCTAGACCTCAGATAGCCCAGAAAGCGGATCACGCGGTTAGAATCATCTCGCGATCCAGTTGAAAATAATAAACGCAAACGGTCGAGACAATGGATTTTCACGTATTTAAGTCGGACGGGCCAATCGCGGGGTGACACGTGGCATGAGTGCATGCCACATTGGCACCGGGGATTTGGAACACTTGGCACCTAAGTGGCCAAGTGTCATACTCTGAAGGCATGCAAATTAGAGTGGAAGTGGTTGGTGCATGGCTTGGCATGGGTGACACTTGCCATGGCTTATACCATGTGTCAAGCACCATGAGAATTGGCCTAGTGTAGTGGAGAAATCAGAGGCTGAGAGGAGGAGTTCTTCCCACAGGTTAGATCAGTCTAGAGAGGAAGAGGAAAACCAGAAAGAAGACAAAGGAAAGCAAAGGAAACGAGAAAAAGGAAAGGAAAGGAGAAAGAAGGAGGAGTTGCAAATCCTCCATTGTTGCTAGGAGTTGGAGGACCCAATTTGATCCCTCTGAGAGAGTATGGACCTTTATTTGATTTATTTTCCTTTCTTGGGGCCATGAAATGGCATTAGTTGAGTTTTGTTATTAATATAGGTATTAAATATTCCTTTAGGGAATCTTGCCTAGTTTTTCTTTCCTTCAACCCATGAAATGTTTGGCCCTTAACTTGGCCATCACACATCGGAGTGAGTGATTCAGTTCTTTGGATAAACTAGACTTAAAGGAGAACTTGTCTTATTAAAAAATAGATTACATCCCAGATTATGGCTCTCGTTGTACTCTCAAAATTCATTTAAATGGGAGCTATGTTCATGCGGTTTACGCTCTTGCTTGAAACAGAGTTAAGCGTGTTCCAAGCTGTTTTCTCCACTTTTGAATGGGTTTTATTCATGATTTGTTGAATTAGCGGGGTAATCTCTAGACCAGTTATGATAAGAATAGGGTTAAATTTAAAGTCATTGTGGATTGATTGAAGTGTCACCTCTTGGTTAAAGAGATGACACCATTGTTTTGAAATGTGTGTGTTCCAAAGTATACATTTGGATTGTAACTAAGATATATCTAAAACGCCTTGAGAAAGCGTGTCTTGGCATGTTGCAGGTTGTGTGACTGAGGTGCTATGTCTCAGCCTGGAGACATGAGCCTTGACATTTACTTGTCTAAGTGATGTTAAGTGTGACCTTGAGCCGGGAGTCAGATTGACTACGTCCAGCCATGTTAGTGATTATCGGGTTGCCACTTGAAAATCGGGCGAGTCTCCTTTGTGCGGAGCTCTACCCCGAATGCAATACTGTATGAAACACATCAGAAAGCGAGTCAATATAATCACAACATGAGTAAAGCGTACTTGGGCCACGTAAACAATACCATCATATACGACTATGGATCAACTATATCCAATAGTTTCGAGAAGTTCAAAGTTTACTCTTTTCTTACCTTATATTAAAATTAAACAATTCTAACCATATCATACATCATAACCCAAAGCAATCCGGCTTTCTTCTAACGCTACGGTCTCTAGGATGGTAGTCACCTCATAAGCTCCCTGGCCGCAATAAAATATCCCTCGCGAGGTAAAGTAATGCTCGATAGTGGAGATAAGCCCTAAGTGGGTTGCTCTCACCTAAATGCGGTCTGATGTTAAAATAAACACACATTCAAGCAAATGCGCTGATCCTACTTGAATGTCTAACTCATCATCTCTTGCAGAGTCCTCATGAGCTCCCTCACACTACTTCGCCTCGTGTGAGAATTATTATGTTTGTTATGGACAACCCCTCGATCTATATATATCGATTGGGCGTTTAAACTGATTGATATTGTTATGATTACCTCCGATGTGTATATCAATTGGGTCTTCTCCGGCTTGATTGATATTTTAGTTTGGACTACCCTCAGATAATTAACATTTTAAATGACCCTCAGGAACCATTTTCTCTGACTATCTCGTACTCCACTCTATAGTCTAGAGATTGTTCGGTGCATATGGAATCTTATATATGCCAATTCAATCTGATCTAATTCACATGTAAATATATAAACATGCATATGACCACAAAACGTTCAATTCACACAATCATGTCATGTAAATTCGCTCATTTCATACATCAAAATTAGATCACTTGGGCTAATGATCAAACGAGCAATTCACTTGAATCCTTTCGACCAAACACATATTTTCACGAAGAATTATTTTTCGATCCTTTGTTTGAAACGGTAAAGTTCTTATTCCTATCAAAACACAAATTATCGGTTCACTTTGTGAGCAGTACTTCGGTGATTAGAGCTGCTACATCAAGCATAAATTCATAGCACACATTTCACCATGGCACTCCAAACAGCCACCATGGATAGTCCGCAATTTGTATACGGGTTTCAAGAATCCAGCCTAGTTCAAGTTGGAATAAAGTCAAACTGACCCCTGCGCTCATTCAACAAACATTAACATAAAATCTGTGAGAATATAGCAGTGGGGGAGAAACCCCTACCTCGAGAGTTTGTCTAAACTCCTAGCCAAATCAGGTCTTGCACGTAAGGTACCTACGTGAAGCGTGCATTTCTTATAGTCAGAAGGCGCCAGCGGTCGGATCGTGATATTCCCCCAGAGAAAGTCGGATGTTCTCTCTCAAAATGTGATTTGAAGCTTATCTTTTTTGTGTTTTTAACAATATTAAATGGGAGACAACAGTTTGTGCATGTTTAACTCATTAAACAATTCAAATCGTTTTTGTCTTGAACGGTTTTGACATTCGGCACTATCTGACCGTCATTTCGCCATTTCTACTCGCTTCACTCATGGCACATGATGCGTGTTATATGAAACTTCCATTCGCCAGAAAATGTTTATGACCGCTCTGGCGCGATCACCTGTTAAAATGTGCCAACCAGATTTTCTGAATTCATGAACTTTTGCGGTGCTAACTAGTTTGGCAGAGCGATTCCAACGGTGAAATCCGTTTCGATCATCGAGATCTAGAGAATAAATTCATATTTTTAGCGAAATTACGATTTTGCCTTTTCCGAAATTAAGATTTCGGGTCTTCATTAAAAATTTATGGGAATGCGTATACGGTGTATTGAATTGAATGTGGAATATTAATATGACTATGTATATTGTGAACTGATCTGTAAACTATAGTATGCATTAGACATGAGGGTTCATAGCATACCTTAATGTCCCATGTAGGGGTCTTCATGCATTGGGCATAGAGTTGAGTCACGATGCTTATGATTACGTGCATTAGTGTACAGCAAAACACTACATTACATGGGTGTGTGTACATGATACCGATTTGGCACTGTGTTTGGTGCTGAATTATGTGGGCTCGGGAATAGGACGAAGTCCAAATGGAATCACACGGTGTTAAATGAAAATGGAAAATGAAATGTGTCGGGCATAACAAGTAGGGGATAGATACCCCCCTCAGGTGAAAGCACGAAAACACGGTTAGATAGCGTATCCACAGAGTGAAAGCGAAAAATGTCGGAGGGTGTAGAAGACCAGCGGTGAGACCGAGGAAAGTTATTGCCCAGACTTACAAAGGAAGAGTAAATAAATATCACAAAGACTATGGGTTGTGTGATGGGAGTGAGGACTTCTTTCGATTGTTTGATTCTCCTGGCACTTGCATTGGGTGGTGGGCCGATTGGTTGACAGATACATGGGGCATGTAGAGTGTCATCTCATACTCGGCACATTGTTTTTCCATGATAGGACAGCATGTCTACATGAATTGTGTTGTTTGTGTGACTGTGGCACGATCATTTGCATTTTTACCTAAGAGGGAAGTAGCCCTAGGTTTTGTCTCTAATGAGCGTAGCTCACCCCATCATGGGAACCCTTTTTTTAGTCTGGTCATGCGGATGACGAAGCTCCTTAGAGGCAACCTGATTGAAGGCAGGTGTGGCAGTATGATGTGTTTTGTATATGCAAAGGCATTGCACCGTAATGCATATCCTGCTTTGTATATTGGAACAACATTTGGTTTTAATGCACGTATTTGTACCATATGTGTGAGTTAGGTGTTATAACTCTCACGTTTTGTATCTGAGGCGTATAGCGGTGCTGTGTGTTATGAATTCCAATATGCAGGATAGTCTCGGTATACGAGACATGTGTAGAGAAGACGATATCGGGATGCAGATTTCCATAAACTTCGAGTTGACATGTTGTCGAAGGCGAGACCCGAGGTTTGGGGTGTCACAATCTTTTCTCTTTAAGGTTTTCCTCGAAGCCGTATTTTGGCATTTTCCTTTTCCTTTTGGTTTTGGAAGCCATATCCAAGACCTTTGATGTGGCAATCTAGTTCGAAGAACTTCGATCGCGAAATTTCATCGGGACAAAGCATTTCCTTCTTCTTTAGATTTCTCTATGATTATCATTCCTTCTAAAATTTTAGAATATTAATATGAAGCTTAATATGTAAATCATGATTTAAGTTAGAATATATAGCATAACAATTACACTTACATATTTTGACTACATAACACTTACTGAATCGACATCATTTTCCTTACTTTAAAATGTGGCCAGACTTGTAAAAGTCGATCACTCTTCCCATAAAGTAATTCCTCTAATACATAAAAATAACATGTTAAGATAAAGTCCTGAAATCCGATCAATTAAGAAACTAAAAGTTTTGTTAATTTCCCGATATCTGATTTCATTTGAAACGACAGCGGTAGATCCTTGATTTGTGATACATGTTTAAGCTTACAGCAGGTTAGCGACATTTTGGGCACATTTTGCCTACAATGATTAATTGCATCAATAACACTTCCAAGTGATATCCATTAACTAATTAATGAATTAACATTTTATTAATATACCTTAACAATAGGATAATTTCCAATATGTGCAAGAGTTTCCCAATTATCTTAGGTCAAATTCTCAAAGTTTGGCTTATTTGCTTTTGCATCACAACTTAATCAAACTTATTCAAATGCTTATGCAAAGTGTCTGTGCATTCAGAGATCAGTGTTTAAATTTGTTGAATCATCAATTGCATATCGTCTTCTCCGTCAACAATATCTAACTGCATTTGTAATTTTTTTTTTTTTTTGAGAAGAACAATGATTATGACAAAAACATATTAATTAATTCAAAGATTTTATATTGTCCTTATTTTAAAAAGAAAGAGAAGTCATTGCAATAAAAACAACTACACTAAGATTCTCAAAATAAAATAAAACAACTCTTCTGACAAATTTGAACCGAAAAATACCACACAATTGGCTATCCTTAACTTACTGCTTCCTATACTTCTAGAAACAGGTATAATTTTTAAAACTTCAACATAATTGCATAGTAATACATAACTAATTCCTTTACGCTATTCAACATCTCCTATGGATTTCTACATAGCCAACTTCACAATAAATCAATGTCTTAAGAAACAAGTGATTAGAATGGAAGGTGACCTTGGGAAAAAGAAATTGAATATCAAGTAGCTATGCAAATCACAATGAAAATATAAGACATTGTTATAAATATAACATGAGTTACTGGATATTTTAGAATTCCAATGAATTTGGTGCAATTTAAAAAATATTGACTACTTTGTTTTTAGAAGTAGAAAAGATGAATATGTCATCATTCTAATACCTCGATCCTTCTTAATGACTTTCTGAGAATTCGAGAAATATTTGATTATCAATGTCGATGATAAAAGTTTGAGCATATACTCCATCTGTCTTGCATTAACGGCAAATTATGAACTAGTGAGAACAAATGTACGAAAGTTGTTGACTTCCAGCAAAATTATGATAACATTTTTTAACGAGAACCTGAAACATCATGAATAAGGACATAAGGTGAAAAAGCGACCATGGAAGTGATGCTTGACAAGAATATACAAAGAACCCTTAATTATCAAGACCAACTGTAAACCTGGTGGGGAGCAATAGGAGATCAAAGGCCACTAAAATGGCACACAAAGAGAAGGGTTTGGATTATTCTATATAAAAGGACATATTTTTTGCAACTTTAGTTTGTCCTGAAACTCAGATGGTCATAAAATTTGTGGAGCAATTATGCAAATGAGAAACTACAAGCAGCGAACTCTACAATTCCATTCATGTATGATATACCAACTTCCAATAAACTTCACCTTGACAATCATTGATTGAAGAAAATTATCGGCATTTAGGTGGCAAAAATTGCCACAGGCATATCATTCTTGAGTTAATTGATGTAAGTGTGAGTTTTTAGGGAGCAAAGAAGATGAAGCGCTCACAGATGTTAATAATTTTACTAATAATAAGGGAATCCACAACCTACATACTAATGGTATACCTTCTTCTAGCCGGCATAATTAGAACTTTAGTTCTAAATGATGTCGATTTACAAATAAAGTGCTCATTTCCACATGCTTCCAAATGATCTATTCTGAAGATTAAAATCATCATCCTCCATATCCACGCCATTTTGTTAGCACAAGTATGCACTCCTAGATATGAATCCCAAGCGATTTGTTGCGATTGACTATTAATTGGCCTTATTTTCTACGCATGATAGTAATTTTCCAACTTCTTACTGTGCTTTGTTTTATTTTCAATCCTTGCCTGGGGTGCACTTCATTTAGCTCTAGTTTTGTTAAAGCTATATAATATTAATGGACAAGTCGATTTTGTTATCAATGATTTATGAAAAAAATAGAGAATATAGCTTGATAAATTCAATGGATAGATTACTTAACTTTGCTTCTGCTGATTAGGTTGAATGGACTCTATTTGAGATTCTGGAATTAGATGGCTAATTGTTTGGAAGAGAGTGACTCAAGTGATTCGTGATGGAATATTGTTGGCCCAGAAGGTGAAGTGCGGCTGTGATTTGAAGGAGCCACTACTTGTTCAGCCCGGCCCAGACTTCTTGCGACAACATAGAACTAAAACCATTTTTCTCTCAACACCTATTACAGTTAAACAATGAAAATGAGACTTAATTCTTTTTAGCAAATTAAAGCATAACCACAACTTTATGAAAGAAACAACTTAAAGCATGTACAAATTAAATTACATGAAATGGAAAGAGTATTAATACCCAACATCCATATCTTCATCACTAATAAAATTCAAACTTCTTAGCACTTCACTATAATGCTCCTTCTAAGATGTCTTCTTCCTCCTCATTAACAAATTTAGTTCTTATATTGTTCTCAGCCTAAAATTTCAGGATCCATATCATCTCTTAGCAATAAATCCATTTCTTAAACCCCAACATAATGAACATTCACTTGCTCTTATAATTAATCTTGATACACTTCATCATTGGAAATATCCATGAAATCATTTTGCATTTTTGGAACATCAAATACATGTCTATCTTTGAAACTGCACAACTGTATTCTTCTAACTTTGTGTCATTGACATAAAAAATCTGTTTGGCAGCAATGAGTAGATATGAATCATTTTCATACCAAGTCACGACTAACATTGGCCTTCATCGTGTATCTATATAACATCTTGGGTTTTCTAGTCTTGAGATCAAAACCATTCACATTTGAAAGCCTGACCCGTCTTTGTGTTAAATAATCGCTTCAAAAAATATCGATTCTGACTCCATAAAAATCAATAACATTATCACCGCCCAGTTCCCCCTCAGCCATCGACCCAGCATTTTGGGTCTTCTGTGAACTATCCACGATCCCGTAGTCGAAACCTAACTCCATTGACAATACAGTGGTACCATTTCATAACTAACATCAGGTTCACATGCTAAAGCATATAATGTACAGTAGCTTATATTGAATGATTATTGTATACTTGCATTATCTACCCAAAACGAGCGAGATATCAATATAAATTTGAATCTATATCTATATTATTGTATATAAACATTGTGTTTTCGTGCCACCACTTTTTCTTAAACCATAAAAATTCGACTTTGTGTCTATCTTCTACATTCAGTAGTTGTCTTACCTGAGGATTTCCATCGTAATAAAATAACATTGTCGTGTCATATATTTAGAAGAAACATATAAGTAATCATTAGAAATGTCAAGTAACACTTACTCCATATACAACACAATTACTAAGAATATACCAATGAGCTCTTTCAAAATCCTCTTTCAAGTCAACATATTTAGCCGCTCCAACTGGTCTAAGTTTCTGGGAGAAAATAAACAATCCACCATCCTCTACTATATCATTATTCCTTTCTTCTCTCATTAAGTGAGTTTCCATTCCACAATGCATTGAACAAAAAACAGCATTCATTTACAATATATTGTAAGACCACGAATTTGCAGTTTCCGTAAAATAATAATTTACGTTTTCAATGGAGTTATGTATTGATGACTTGATCAAATGAATATTAATTTTTGAAAAGCAAGCCTCGAAAATAAAAAATGTTCATAATAATGTGACTCAGTTTAAAAACGATAGATTAAATAAATTATATCTTAAGGGGTGAAAATGCAATTTTTAAAAATGCAAAATAATAATTCTGTGAGAAAAATCTGAAATTTTCTAGATCTCGAATGGCAAATGGACTTCGCAGTTGAATTTGTCTGCGAAGTCAGTTGCCAGGTATTTATGAATTCCAGACAGTCGAATTTTCTAAAATTGACATTGACGTCAGTGGACAGCAGCGAGATTTTAGAAAAATCCCGAAAAAATGTCAATTATTTAAAGAATGTATTACATTTAAGATGGATAAAACTAAAGCAGAGGCGAAATAAATTAATTTAAATGAAAATGGAAGCAGAAAGAAGTGTGACGTGGCTTTGACGTGGGCCGTGTGCACTATAAATAGTCACTAAAATGAAATATCTTGTTGGTCTCAGGCTGACCGTGAGCAAGAGAGAGAGAGAGAGAGAGAGAGAGAAAATGAATCTTCTCTGATTCGATTGGTCGGATACGTTAGGTCGAGATTCAAAAGTTGCTCGCCAATGAGACTGCAGTGTTGATTACCGGAATCACAAGGTACACCAAGGTTCAAAGTTTGGGTTTTCAAGAAAACCGAGAAAATGCGGTGTCCTAAGAAACCACGCCATTTGAGATAGGGTTTTTCTCCTACTCAGGTTAATTTCTGTCTAAGGTATGTGTGTGTCCAAGGGAGATGCTATCGGTTTTCTCAGGCCCATGAGCGTATTTTGGCCATAACCGGCCCTCACTCATCCGGGTGGTAGAGATTCAGGTTCTAAGTAAACTAGATTGATAGGAGAACATATCTCCCTTGAAATAAGGTCTATCAAGTCGACAGGTACGGACTCGAAAATGCATTCAAAGTGGAGCTATGTTAGGCGTTTTTTTCCCTATTTTGTTTGAAACCATATTATATTTTGTACATAGCAAATTGCATCCTTTCTTAAGATTGAGTGATTCAAATTGCTAGATAAACTAGGTAGTGGAGAACATATCTCCATTAAATGGAAATTTATGTGTAAATCAGGCAATTTGGGACTCTTAAATTCATTGAAGTGCACAGCTGTAATTGAGGGACAATGGTCATGGCCTCCAATTTCGAAAGGCCATAACTTCTTCGTCCGAACTCCGTTTTTGGTGTTCTTAGACTCTATAGAAAGCCCATTGAGTCAAGATTCTAGCCATATTCCTTTAGAGGACATGGGATTATCAAAACATGGCTTAAAATTTATGTTTTGCACCAAGTGTGCAGGTTGCTTGGTTATGTCGATGTGAATAGCCGGGTTTTGGCATGACCATTTCATGGCATGTTGTGGGCTATTAACTGGGTAGTAATTACCATGATTTAGCATGAAAATCCACGAGAACAAAGAGGTTGAGTTCGATTGATTTTAATCAGTGGAAGTGATTAAATGTTTAAGGGTTCTTTGGAGAAGTATATTATAGTTAATGGTTTAATTGAACAGTTAAGGTGAATGTTAATGGTTTATGGATAATGTGACTTGTAGGAGGAAGTGGGTAAGGTTAAGGGTGGAAGTGGAAAGTTTTGTTTTGGGAGAAAAAGTAAAAGCAAAATAACTAAGGTGAGGGGAGAAAATGTAAATGTTTATAATATATATATATATATATATATATATATATATATATATATATATATATATATATATATATATATATTAGTATTTATCAATGTATATGTTTTCATATCTATATTATAAAGAGTTCAAATGAAAAAACAAATGTAGTTTTCTTTACTTTAAGTATGTTAAGAAAATATGAAATGATTATGGTTTCCATAGTTTTATAAAGCATGATTTATGGTTTTCAAAATGAAATGGTACATGAATGTATATTTTATATATACATGTTTATATGAAATGTTTGAATCCATGGTTACCTATGTTACAAAGATAAAATTTAAAAGGAAAATCGACAAAGTACTTTCTGGCGTGCATGGTACATAGAAATAGTTAGGATTTTTTTATGAGGGAAGGGAAGAGTGATGCAATACCATGCACGTGAAAAGTCTGAAAAGTTTACCAACGCATAATGTGGTTATTCATAGTGCAATGGTATTTAAAGAAGACACGATTGCTCGGAGGGTTCCCCTTTTGGGCAATCGGTGATCGTAAAGGCCCCATTTCGTAAGGATTCTTTCATGGGCAAGCGGTGGTTAACGGTAGAACACGATTTCTCAAAGGTTCCTTTAGACCATCGGTGATAAGTAAGGCCATTGACCTTATTTTCTCGGAGGTTCTTTCATGGACCAACGGTGGTTAACGGTAGGCGGGTTTCATTGGATATGACAGATTCAAAAAGGAAAAGAAAGTATATTGAAAAGATATGTTGATACAATTGTTTTACACATTGTATTTGATCTATATGGAAAGGAAAGTAAAGCAAATGTTTATGGAAATGATATGTTTATACAATTGTTTATCTGACTGGGGATCTTCCTAGTTGTGCCTTGAGAAATCTGATCTACAAGTATCGGTCGTAGTTTGGAGCTTGGCAAAAAGTGCTCTGAAGCATGCATCTCGACTCAACACTGACTCTCACAACTCGACCATCAATGGAAGTTGTATTATGCGCATATAAGCCCGAAAACCTGTAGACTTCTGTAGGCATAGCCACTACATTTGC
Source organism: Tetrastigma voinierianum (assembly GCA_016808115.1). Classification (NCBI taxonomy): domain Eukaryota; kingdom Viridiplantae; phylum Streptophyta; class Magnoliopsida; order Vitales; family Vitaceae; genus Tetrastigma; species Tetrastigma voinierianum. Next base: position 28,818 of record JAEQBH010005067.1, read on the forward strand.
CTTACGGATGGTAGTCGATAGTGCCAATCATAATCCTTAAGTAATTCCATCCACCTCCTGCACTTGTAAGTTTAACTCATACAGGTAAACAAATACTTAAAAGCTCTTATGAATCGAGTAAATATCGATAAATCGCTCCCATCTAGTGATGCCTCAAGTCTTCAATGCGAAGAATTACATGATAAGTTCCAGTCGTAAGTAGGATAATTACATTTCGTGTTTCTTCAAACTATGCGGAAGCATCGCCTGACTCTCTTATGTTGCATCAACACGCAGCAGACAGCTTGAAGCTTTCATTTGTAAACCTCGAACCCCTCGTTGCCCTCTGGCAATGTCAAAACAGGAGCTGACGTCAACTTTTCCTTCGGTGTTTGGAAGCTTCCCTCACTGTCAGTCCACTCAAGTTTAACTCCTTTTCTAGTCAAAACAGTGATGAATCTGCTATCTTTGAGCCCTTCTGAACTGCGGTAATACCCTTCAATCGGGAAACTCGCGCCATCACGTGATTGGTTTGTCCCCGATTTGCTTCAGCCTGCTGGGGATCCGCATAAATGCCATCGACCGAAACCACGTGTCAAATCCCACTCGGCTCAGCAAAATTCACATTTGCTAAACAGCATCACGGTAAGTGCGCCTTAAAGTCTGCGACACACCAAACACAAATGTCTCTCATGCTCCGACTCGCTACCGAGTACACCGAGATATCACGGAAGATGAAGGCGATGACAAGGCGATATAAGTATGGACGGAGAGGCAGGTTCATCAAATCCATGAAAGCTCTTGGGGCATTGGTAGGTCAAGGAACATCGTACGAAACTCATAATGCACATATCTGCCGTCTGAATGTAGTCTTGGGAATAATAAAATTTAATCCTCGGCGATGGTGCCACGACCTCGATCGATCTTGAGAACACTCTTGCACCTGGGTGATCAAATAGATCATTAATCAGGGCAAAGGATATACATTACGAATGGTGACCTTATTCAGCGTACGTAGTTTTATACACAACACTCCAAGTATCATCCTTCTTCTTACAGAACGCTGTGGTGCTCTGAGGTGAAATCTGCCCGGTCTACAATAAATCACATCCACTAACTCTTGTAGTGTCTTCAACTCTTTCAACTCATTGGGTTGCCATTCTATAGGTGGTAAGAAATAGGAGGCATGCTGAGGACTAAATCAATGGGAAAATCTATTTCCTGGATTAGAGGCAAACACAGAAGGGTGTCGAAACACATACGGAAAGTCCACTTAAGCTCTTGGTGCATCCTGCAATCACTTAAGCTATACGAGTGTCGACTACGTGAGGCTAGATACTGCCACAACCTTTTGAAGTAAACATCTAGCAAAATGGTAATCAAACACAGAAGGTGCTCCCAGCTCTCATAGAAGGCTACTCACGTGGTAGTCTCGGTCGATCTAAATATCACCTCCTGAAACAATCCATTGAAGAATAGTTTGAAGCAAGCCAATTCATCCCAAGAATCACATTCAACCCCTTAAGATCTATTAATATCAAATCTGCTTCCATGGTGGCCTCGATGAAAACAAGCTACATAAGCATCGACTAGGCCGTAGAGACTCTCACGTGGGCGTGGCAGTCTCGAACCACATCCTGGGTCATCTGAGCTCGTGCGAAGCATACTCACGTGAAATAAAGAGTGTGTGGCAGGTCAATGAGTACCACGAGCATTGTCACCAAAAATAAATAATGTACTGTCTAGCGTCGGGAGTGGCTTGTGCCTCACTGCACAGTCATAGCTGCAACTCGCCTCCCTAGCATGTGGTCGTCCTCTCTACCACCTCTGATCGTTAGTGCGGTTGTTGTCAGTGCTAAAGGAACCACCGAGTGCACCTTGCTGTGTGATACATCCTCATGCCCACTAGCTTCTTCAGGCCAAAATGCTTGATCGAGACTCTAGTAAGTGGGATTCTCGATAGAAGCGATCCCTCTTGAAATGTCACATCTTGCTCGCACTAAAAATCATACATTATCCGTTGGCATGGTCCGTCGTGAATCACATTACAAGCGCCCTGAAGTCGACGGAAACCATCACGATGCAGACCTCACGAAAGTGGCTCGCGCCACTACTCCTTTGATTGAAATCGAGAACCACGTGGCATATCCACCTCTGAGCACCTGCCGTGGCACCGCGTCGTCTGCGGATCCTCTGGCGCCCCGAATCTGAAGGCGAAACTACCCTCTTAGATGATCCACGGCGGGGCTCCTGACGATCCATCGTATGATCGGCCTTAGTCTAGCGTGTCGAGTGCGTCTCTCTACCTCACAAGCGAGTGTCTCTCATCGGTGATACGTGGGATGATCGAACACGAGAGGCTCAAGCTATCACGACTCACTCGATCCATCGAAACCTCACTCTTCCCTCTTGACCTCATCGCAGCCAGTGGGGCAATCGATAGCTCTGCGAATCTACGCTTATACTCGAAGCTTGTCATGCTACCTGAGTGAGCGTCTCAAGCTCGCCTCTTAGTCGACAAAAATTTGGAGGCAAAGCAATTATTAAACGATCTTGAGCGCATTACCCATGAGTGTAGCGTTTCTAGTCCTCTCGCCATCCACTTCCTTGCACTACCCCCTAGCAGAAAACCAGCTATCCTGACTCTATCCTCATCCGGACACTACATACCCTCGTCCAAAATCTTCTCTGTGTCATCTAGCCAGGATAAAGCCACCATGGGATCGTGGAGCCATCAAAAACCTTGCTCAGTCTACGAGCATGATCACTTGATAACACCCGATGAAAACCCACTCCCTCTCGGTAGTCGAGCCGAGGCGCTCGACAGAGATTCTCCTCATAAGTAGGTGCATCGAACTTTCCGCAAGTAACTTTCTTGAATTTACTTCTACCTGCAGGTGCCATCGGGAAGAAAAGCGCTGAGAATAAGTAAACCGGGAGTGAATTTCAAGGATAGGTGAGGAAGGTATCTGGCTCTTGGATGAGTTGCACAACAATGTACAACCCCCGAGGAATTTAGGAACCTAGGCTCGATACCAAGCTAACGGGACCAGACCGAATACCCTCCCGAGTTTCCTGGTGATCCCGCTTTAAGTGAGTCCAGCTGTACAATCCCTAGGGAATATCGATGGAACCCCATAAAGAAAGAAAATTAGACACATGCATTAATATAATACCTCGAATATATAGAAGGAATCCACAGACTTAAATCCTGGCAGACTGTCTTAATGTAGGTCATAACCACAAACATCCATAATAAGGACTCATATGAGTTTAATACTAAGATCAGAGCATTCTAAGAGTATTTGCGAATTTAAGGTTACAAAATGAAGATAAATAGGTCCAATAAACAAAGACATATAGATGAGATAGAGTATTGCAGGTATCCTGAAAGAGGTGGTGTTGAATGCGGAGCGAGTAGGCCTATGTTGCCGGACGCAGGAAACGATTTAAAAGCGATAAGCGTGAGATAATAAATCTCAGTGAGTGGCATAATTTATAAAATAATATTTTATTTCGAACATTTCTTCTCTCAGACCTAAAATCCACTCTTTTGTAAGGTTCCCAGTTTAGAAACATTCTAAAACCCAACTTTACCAAAAGTCGACAATATGAAATTCATGCTCGAAAATTTATAACATGATTATTAAGAAAATTATAGCACGAATTTGATTCACAACTACGCAAATTGAGCATAAAGTATATATAACCATCATGTCGTAAAAATAATCATGAAAATACAATAACCATAAATATTGGGATGGTTATACTATCAAGAACCAATAATGTACGTACCATATATCCATAGTAAGCTTGTGATGAAACCCAACCTGACCGTGGCAGCTAATAAACCTTCGAGTAAACTAGGCATCACGTGACCTTCTTAGCAGCGGGTGAACCCGACATCACGTGGCAACTAATAAACGCCGGGTAGACGACATCACGTGGCAACTAATAAACGCTAAGTAAACGACATCCGCGTGGCAACTAATAAACGCCGGTAAACGACATCGCGTGGCAACTGTAACCTTGGTGGGCAGGCATCACGTGGCAACTAATAAACCGGGTAAGCGACATCACGTGGCAACTAATAAACCTTCAGGTAAACCAGATTATAATCATTGTAACCTTTCCAACAATACCACATTTATAATCATTTCACAAAGTCTCAAAAATCCACTTCTTGAATCAATAACTTTTCAAAATGGTTTAAAACCTCAATCCAAGTACCCAAATGTTTAAATACCTAGGTATCCATGAACTAAATATTCAAATGTTTAAAATGTTGATAAAAATCCATAAATGATAACTTGTTTTATATAAAAGCAGATAATTATATTTATGAAAATCAACCCAGATTCGATCAAATAAGTTATATATATGATAAATAACCCATGATTATATATCGCTAATATCTACAGCATTAAAACTCATGTAAAAACCCACTCTGAGACTATCGTGCTCAGTCATGTGTGCTCCCTGGCTCGTCTCTCGAGCTTAGCGTGAGTGCACAGCCAATATATCAAAATAACACTTAGGCTCCAACTAAACCAAGACATTGAGACGTCTCAAATGTCTTATAATAATCCTTAGAACTTTGAAACTATCTAAATTGAACTCCGACATGTCCAATTATACGGTGTGCCACTATGGGCCGTACAAGGTAGGGCTTTTCACCGGAGCTAATTTCTCAAAATCGAACAAAGTATTACTTATAAAACATCCAATTTCACTAATCCATCTTCAATTTTACTAACTTGACAATTGGTACTCAATCTCGAGTCCAACAGCCTCGGTAATTACCACACAAATGACTGAAAACTAATAGCGACATCAAGATTACAAACCACATATCAATGGAAAGCCAGAGACCAGAACTGTGATACTTACCTTGGTCAAAGTTCTTTGTGGTGGGCTGAAAAACTCGATCCAACAGTGGGTCAACTTTGTTTTCGTCGTATCTTTCAAACGGTGAGGAATCTGAAGAAAGGGACCACGGGAATGAGTTCAAAGAGTCCAAAAATGGGGGGAGGGAGGTATGGGTAGGCCTAAAGTGGTCGAAAAATCGCGGCCGTTGACAGAGTGGCGGCATGCCGATCGTAGAGCCCGATCCGAGCGTCCGGCGGTTGTATGAAACAGGCGAGCGGGATCGTCCAGGTGGCGCTCCTCCTGGCATTCGTGTGGCGAAGGGGTGGCGGTGGCAGCCTCGCGGCCCGAAGCCCGGCGGCTTCATAAAATGGGTTAAAATGACCCGATTCGATGTTCCGCGATCTTGAGGAGTTTTCTAGGATTTGGGCTTCCGAAATGAGTGTTGCAGAAATTTGGGTTCCATTTGGCACACAAAGCTAGGTTTATATAGGGTCTGAATTAGTTTTGAGTAAAAACCAGACCAGGACTTGGACGCGATAAAATCACTGGCTGACGATCCTCTCGAGCCATAGCACTGCCGTAAGTCGGATTTTGGCGTTGACAGATCTATGAACTTCGTCTCGGCAGGGCTGCGAATGATGCCTTAGTTAACCGAAATTGTCGTCACGTGAAAAAAGTCAACTTGTGTCCACATACTAAGTGTTGGTCAAACTTGGTCAAACTTGGTCAACGTGTTAAAAAAACTTGTATTATTTGGTACGGGTCATTACAAAATATGCATTGACTTATAAATAAACTGTCAAGGTTTTATCATATAAGTCATGGAAAAATTCAATATATTGTCAATATATGTCATTATTGGTGTAAACAAGTTGGATATGTCATAGTTATGAGGAGTTTTGTTGGCAAGACAGTTTTGTTAGTAGAAGGTATGAGGAGTTTCGATATTTCTAAGTTATCGGACAAAAATGTTGTTGTTTCGATCAAGGAGTGAGTTTATTCTGAGGATTGATTTTATCATTTATGACAAGATTTCATCCATAATAAGTTTGTAATTCTACTAAGACATTTAAAAGTGTCCCTAATGATTTTGGCCTTTGGGGACGAAAATGTGATATGAAAATCGTCCTAAAATTAAGTAACTTTAAATACAAATAATTTGTCCACAAGAGTTAAAACATCCCAAATATTTTCCTTAGGTAGGCGACCTAAAATTCCTAGCGGGAGGCCAAAAATATGGCACTTCATTTTTGCAGACAAATTTTAAGTTTCGTCCACAATTATGTATATTTGTGGACGAAATCATTTTCGTACCCAAAAATTCATAACTAATTTTATAATTTGTTGTAGTGTCAAGTACCTAAGGAGAATGAGAGATTATGTGCTAGTTTATCATGGTGATGAATTGTTCCCTATAGGATATACTGATTCTAACTTTCAATCATATGCGAATTTGAGGAAATCCACCTCTAGATATGTTTTTACATTGGGTAGAGCAGTTGTTACTTGGATGAATATTAAGCAATTATGTATTGTTGATTCAACTATGGAAGCGAAATATGTGGCAGCATCAGAGGCAGCTAAGGAAGCAGTATGGCTTAGGAAATTTCTTATGGAATTAGGAGTCATAGCTAAGGTTGTTGATCCTATGATCTTGCATTATAATAACAGTGGGATTGTTGCTCAAGCAAAAGAACAAAGGAATCATAGGAAAGGCGAGCACATCGAGTAGTATCACCCTGAGTTCGCAGTTGTGCGGGAGAGGAGACATCATGGTAGAAGATTGCATCGAGGATAACCTAGTAGATCCCGGGTATACTAAAGCGCAAGACAAAAAGTGTTTGACTCTCATGTATACAACATAGGTCTCATATGTACTATGTAGTTTTTTAGTTTCATGGTTTATAATGTAAGTAGTTTGCATTAATAAAATTTGTGTTTTGATTTGTGGCCGCCCCAGCCAAGACATAGTGCACCTTCATAGATGTGAAAGGGCCTATCGGGTGAGGAGTTGTCTGTCTGAGAGCTTCAAACCTAATTAACTTATATAATCCTGAAAATAATTTTCTAATCCAAATTATAATTTTTTGATATCTCAAACTTATCGACTATGCTTAAGCTCATATCTACAAAATATCAGAAGCCCCACTATGTTTATGTAAAATTATTTACATGTCATACAAAATATGATATGTACAATATTTCTCCAAAATTCAAGATCTACCCCGAAAAGTCTTACTGTGTGTCAGCTCTTGACGATGTGAGATGTCTTTAGCTGGGCCACTTTAGCTTTTAAAACCTACACTTTATTAAACACTCATGTTTATAGCTTAGTAGGAACCATATAACATGGACGACCACTAATAATGATCGTCATAAACCTCGATCATATATATAATGTATATTCTACATCCATCATTCATTCTGCTTTATAGCATAACAAATAAGTATAACAAAGACAAAGCCATAATAATTCAAAGATATTAATCATTTTCATGTTTCGCTGATATATATATATATATATATATATATATATATATATATATATATATATATATATATATATATATATATATATTTTAAACTCTGCTTCCATGACGACTTCCAACTGGAACTTGGTTAATCTGAAATGTAACAATAAGTACCCGTAGGTACATCACTATGCAAAACATTGATAATAAAGCAGAGGATGACTCAAACGAGGCCCAAGTAATGACCCAAACGAGGCCTACAAAACAGTAAGCTACAGCATCAGAGATCCTTATGAGCATGTCTATCTATCCACTACCCGAACATAAGCAAGCGTTCAGTTATTTATGTTTACAGATTAGTCATACCAATATTCTTAACATAAATTCTATGCTTAAAATCAATTATTTTGATCATGTGGTAATTATACGATAAAGGGAATTCGTGTCATATTATGTGATCATGAATATCTATCGACATATAACATTTATACGCATCGTTCTTTCACATATTTATGATGATCAAGCTTTAATGGACTTGCACTAATTCATGCACATTAATGCATTACTTCTACACGCCCATCATCTAAGAAGGTTAGGCAAATGCCTAAATTACAATGCACTAATTCATGTAAACGAGATTGTTTTTAGACAAAGAATTTTCTAATCAAATATTTCCATGTCTTAAGTTTATACCACAAATCAGTTGTCGACTTTCAATCGGGAAACACGTCTTAACATTCTGACGCTCAGATAGTTCTTGCGATGTGATCGTTTCTCATTTTCACAAATTTCTTATAACACCGTGACTAAATTTGGTTATACTTCCTTCATGAAAGTTGTTCTCCCAAATGTCTAGTTTGTACAAAAATTTGAATCAAGATATTTGAATCAAAAAAATTCAAGTTATGATTCAAACCACCGGAATTTCTCCGGTTCAGGGGACTGTTCCAATACAGGTTTCAGAGACACAATTGTTCCTCATGTCTCTCTTGAATGGTTCTCTGCACTAAATTGGGACAAATTGGGCTATACTTTCTTCATGAAATTTGTTCTATCAGATGTCTAGTTTTTACAAAAATTTGAATCACTCTATTTGAATCAACAAAACTCAAGTTATGATTCAAATCACTGGAATTACTCCCGTTTAGGGCACTGTTCCAATAACCTAACTTCAAACTTAATTTCAAGGGTCTTAGGGTAGAAATTAGGTCTAAGTCTCTCAGAAAAATGTGCTGGGTCTTAAATTTTTACAAATGAGAATCATTCAATTGAGGCTCAAGGCTGCAGGCTTTCAAACAAGAACATAGGGTCTAGGTCATTTGGATGCACTTCCCTTAAAACTCTACTTACCTTTTGCACACAAATTGTTCCTCATTAGAGGTCACAACCAAAACAACAACATGTAACCACCAAAAATATACACACAAACAAGGTTAGGATCCTGCATCTTGCATTCATTCCTGCCAACACGCTGCCAGAACCTCTTCTCCCTCTTATTTCTTCCTCTTCTTCCTTCTCCTCTCGAGATCTTCTTCGAGAATTTCGAAATTAAAACCTGGATTAAGCTTGAGAGGAGAAAGATGGCTTAAAATGGAGCCCTTAATATTAGTTCTCCTTCTCTCCAAACCGTAGCCTCGCTTCCCTAATGATAAATCCCTTCTCTCAAATACTATTTCGTTTCTTTTAATGAAATGTGGCTAAGATTATCCCCTCTTTCCTCATTTTAGTCCTTTATCATTACTTCATTTTCAAATCCAACTTATCATATTTCTACTTTGACATATAACATTTTTGTCTTATGTCCTTTGGGTCCTTAACTTGAAAATTACCATTTTCACACTTAGCACTTAAATTTTCGAAAAATACAAATTTAACTTATTTTATACTCTAAACATGTCATAAAACTACTAGGTTATAATTTGGAGTGTTACACAGTTACTTCATATTATTGTGTTCATTCATGCCTAGTTCAAGAACATTGTACATGTTTGGGTGCGTGTGGATGCACAAAGGACACAGATATGGGTTCCTGTGGTTTCGAGGTCACTCACAAATACCATAGATGTCACACCATAAGTAGTTATGGTATGATATCTACCCAGTTATTAGGAGCATTTTGTCATAGCTACTAGATTAAGTCTCTAGGATATCATACCAAAGATGTACTCTGGGTACATATTGAACCCGACTTGGGGAGTGCAAATCGTCAAATACTTCATCTTCGATGGTTTCGCCTAGTTACTATCTCACATAAAGCTCTTAACCCCGAGGGTCTTCGAGAGTCAGGCATGTTCTCATTTTGAGGTGCTCTTTATGACCATCTATTAGTGATAGTCACTCATAGTGATCTTGGATGGCTTCTTGCTCCAGCTCATAGAATCTTCCTTTAATCAGACATGGGAACCATGATAACCCTAATTATAGAGCAAAATACAACCCGAGGTAGCTTAAAAGGTGATTGATCATAATTTCTGTTCATAGCCGTGGCGTTTCCACTCGAAGTTCAGCGACTTACAATCAAGGATCAGTCAAAGCGGTGTTTCAGAATTTTTATGTAAAATGGTAATTTCGAGTATTTTATAGTATAATGTCTCGAAATTACTAATATCAATTCAATGTGAGGTGGTGCGGAGTGGGATTAGTAGTGGCTTCGTAATCTTCACGATGATTCGAATGAGAAGTTTTCGATTTTATAGTGCAATTGGTCTACTATAGTGGTATGATCGAACAATCAGGAATTATGTCCGATTAATTCCACGGAGCCAAAATTGACAAGTACCAAGGGTCCCCTTGTTGCCCATTTGTGCTGGCCGTTGTTATGAGCAGTTTATGATCCATATGAGCCTTCAAGTTTGCTTTAAGGCTAATGAGATAATGTTATAACTAAGCCCAAATAAGCAAACTAGAGTTTTAATTAAGTTGGACCATTGAACTTATACTGGCTAATTATAGCCCAAGTATGTAAGTGGATTTAATGGGCAATACCAACTCTATTATAAATATAACATTATATTTCTAGTTTAGGGTGACAAACTAATTTATGAAAGAGAATTGCTTCAGGTCCCGTGATCCGAAAGCAAAAGGGCACTGGATTGTTCTGAGCCCACATTCTATACTTAAGACCTACAACCTAAGTATTATCCGAAGATCTACTCGACGCCCATTCCGATTAGTATGTATTTTACCAAGTCAATAAAATATCTATTTTATTTCATTGTTTATGCGACGCCCCCAACTCGACACCCAATGTCAGGTGAGGGTGTCACTTTTTTTTTTTTCCTGTTTACTATAAACTTATAAACTTTAAGCTTGTTCATTCATATAATGTTAAACATTTAACTCAGACTATATTTCAGAAAGAAAGGATTACAAAATATATACAAGCTCCATACATGAAGTGTTCAACATTTACAATATTTACATTGCTTACAAAAGAAACAAAAATACATAAACATTATACCAAATGGTCTTCCAATGGGCACCTAGTGATGTGTTGACTTTGTCTGCTGATGCGGATTGTCCTATCATTTGGTTTCCTCTTCTGTACCTACACGGATGCAACACTCGTACTAAGCTTATAGCTTAGTGGGAATAATACTTGTGGACGACCCCTAATAAGGATCATCTCACTTTGGACACATGCATATACTTATGACAAATATAACATTTACATATACTTATCCATTTCTCATATCTACTTTTTCATAACATGTTTCATTTCTTATCATATTTATAATTTTCATGTCATCTTTACATTTTACTTCGTTTCAGAACAATATACTATCATCACATACAGTCATGATGCTCTCATATCATGTCACATATTATATACATCTCATTTGCATATACTTGTCATTTGCTTTTATGTTTCATGCCTAAATAAATCTTAGAAGTGGATATGGGAAAGAATTGTATGTACCCGAAGGTACTATCACTGTACGATACAGTGATTTCTATTTGTATGACCCAAACAGGACCGCTATGATGATCCAAACGGGATCGATGTCATCTAATTCAAATCCGGGGTCTCGATATTTATAAATCAGATGGTTAAGTAAAGAATCTTATCCCCATGTGCATGTCTACCTATCCAACTGATCTTGGCCATAAGGTGCAATCAGTTTTATTATGTTTTTTTAACAATCTTTTAGGTATCAAAAAAGATATCTCATATACATGAATAACTATTGATATCACTATAATTTATGAGATATCTATTATCAAATAATCTCTTATAAGCATTTAACTATACTTTTCATATAACAAAATTATACGTAGAGCTCCTCTTTAAATTTTCATATAACACATGTTATCGCGATCAATCCTATTATGATGCATTATTTCATATAACAATACATTTATATAGCCTTTATACACTTCACTCCATAACCACTCGCCCCTCGAACAGCTTCCGAGGTACTCCCAAGTCCATTTTCGATCATAATTTTCGACCCTCGTAACGTGGGATTGCGAGCAAAGTTGGATCTTCTAACTCAATATACCCATATGTCTTAAGTTTCTTATGCTTTAAAACATCATGTCATTTGATTTTTAATTTGGGAGATATGGTCTAAAATATTCCAAATCGCTTCAACAATTTCCAAGAACAAAATTTTGAATTGTGTCATATATTTGAAAATTTTTTGGAAATACTATAGACATAATTTGACCATAATTTCTTCATAAAAGTTGTTATCCCGTATGTTCAGGTTTGTACAAAAATTAATCAATTTATTCGGGACCAAGATAACTCAAGTTATAATTTAAACAATCGGAATTTCTCCAGCCTGTGGACTGCTCGAGATTGCATTTAAGGACAAAATTGCTCCTTACTTCTCGATTAAATTTTGCGGGCCCAATTAGATCCAAATTATACTTATTTCAGAAGATTTGTTCTTTAGAAGTCTAGTTTACTAAGAAATTTGAATCACTCAATTTGGATGAGTGAAACTCAACTTATGACCTAAATACCAAAACTGTTCCGAAACCTAAAACTATATCATAAATGAACCAGAATTGACCCGAAACAGAGCCTCACTTTGACGAATTTTCTGGGTCCAATGGGGTCCAAATTTGTATACACCTATTTCAAGGGGATTTGTTTTCCTAGAAGTCTAGTTTATCCAAAAATTTGAATCATTCAATTTGGATGAGTTATGGCCAAGTTATGACAAAAAAAAAACATGGATTTAAAACGTGGACAACATCTCCTAAACCCAACATTTTCTCTATACAAACCAAACAACCATATAACACATTTATAGTTGGGTTTTCCTAACTCCACATATAGACAAAGAATTTGGTTGGAAAAATTCTAACCCAAACAATAATTCCATACATGTTCTAAACACCTGGGCAACCAAGTATTCCATACAAAAGTTCCAAACATCCCATACCTTTGCTTTTCTTTTCTCCTTCCTTCTTCCTTTCTTCTCCTCGCTTCTTCTCTTTCTTTCTTCTCTTTCTCCTTCTCTTTCTCTTCTCTTCTCCCAATCAGATGCATTCTAGCCTTCAAATGCCAAATGAAATATTTCTAAGTGCCATGTTTCGCCTTATCCTATTTTTGAGCCAATTTCCTCCGCTTTTCGTCTCAACTCCATTTTATTTGCAAATATAACTTATTCTTATCTCTATATTAGCCTATAATCTTCTTATCATATGACATTTGGGTCTTGGATTGGTAAATTACCAACTTCCCCTTGACTCTTAAATTAATTATGGATTTTTGCTTATTTTATTTTTAGCATTTTTTTATTCCCCAAAAAAATGTTTTTACTTTTATTATACTCTAAACATGCTATAAACCTGCTGCATAATTAAGGTTTGCAAGCATCTTATAAGCCACAGATATGAAATCATAGATTTTTGGATGGATGTCCCGGGATTCCAACAATTACTGATCAACGCAACTAGCAACTCGCAACTAGATACTATCTCCGATCATCTTCACGACCGTGCTCAAGGGAAAAGTGAAAACGCCACAAATGAATCAGGAATGATTGATTGATGTCTGAAATAATATTAATGAAGACGCCTACAATCAACTATGCAAGGGTTAATGATAAGTCAAGATAATGAATACATGCAATCAACCATCAAGGCTGATTGATAAGCTCGATAATGAAAATGTCAAGAATTAATCATGCAGGTTGATTGATAAGTCGGGACAAAGAAGACACCTCAATCAACTATGAAAGAGTTGATTGATAAGTCAGGATAATGAAAATGCTACAATCAACTATAGAAGGGTTGATTGATAAGTCGGAGATAATGAAGACACCGCAATCAACTATCAAAGGGTTGATTGATAAGTCGAGATAATGAAGACGTCATAACCAACTATATAAGAGTTTATTGATAAGTCAAGCATAATGAAGACGCTACAATCAACTATGAAATAATTGATCGATAAGTCAATAGGTGAATGCCTCAAAAATCTCGATAAGTTCAAAGAGTTCTTTCAAGAACTCGAGGAAATTTTCTAAGACTTTTTTTTAATCCACTTCTAACAGAGTACAAAGATGAAGAAATAAAATATCTTCTACAATCTTTGACCTAAATTACATCTAAAACTCGAAAATGAGACAAATCTAAATAGCCTAGATTTTTGTAGACTTTATTATTATACATATATCTACACATTGTCGCTACCTTTATTGTCTTTGATTACTAAAATCAATCCCAAAAAATAATAATATCCTTATATGACTAATCTTGGTTTGACATCCTTCGTTGGCATCAGATATTTAATAGCAGCATAATTAGTGTGTATTATAACATAAGACCCCAATATATAACAAGCAAACACTATTGCTAACATCTATATATCTAAGTAAAGTAAATAAAAATAAATAAATTAAAAAATAAATAAATAACTTAGCATGCAAGTCATATAATCTGATCTTAAAAATATATTCAAATAAGATCCTTAATCTTCTTTCGTATTTTAAAACTTATCTTTTAAACTTTAATTGCAGCTGCTTTGATGTCATGCTTTACTTGCATCATAAAAAGAGTGAGAATTTTCGTCTCTCCATTCATACCCAAAATAAATAAATTAAAAACAATTAAAGATGAGTTTTATGTCATATAAATTACACAAAAGATAAATATATTTTGCACTGAAATATTAGTTTAACATTGAGATGATCTAATCGGATACCTAAATCTCCAAACTTAAAGGTGAGGTAATCATTTTTAAGTTATGTTATTGGGGAATAATAAGGAGAAAGATATATAAATATACCCTAAATTAAAAATATTATATAAATAAATTGATTATTAAGGGCACGCAAATAAAAATAAAAATCCTTATTTAAAATAGGATAAATGTTTTTCCATATTTATATCCTTTCAAGAGTGATTTCAATTTTTATTATTCGTTCAAGAGTTTTTCTCCTTAAATGCATCAAATAAAAATACCATCATATAGATTGATAAATTCCTTTTTCTTTTCTTTCTATAATTACACCTCTTTAAAAATACTTTTTTTTAGGAAAGAAATACTATTATTTATTATATTAAAATGTAAAAATAAATTTAAAAAAAGAATGAAAAACTAAGTTACAGATCCCATTTCAATTTATTTGGAAATTTAGGATCAAAAATCTCAAACTAAAAGCCTATGCCTCTCTGATTTCAAAAAATATTTAATATAAATGACAAAATATTTTATAAAGGATTGGACAAATATTATGGTAATAACCTCAATAAATCATAGTACCATATCGCATCTACACATACAAAGAAGACGCAAGAGAGACTGAGGCTCACACCAAAGATTTATTGGATTTTTTATCCACTATTTTATATCTTTATCAAATATTAATTTTTTAAATAAATTGAAATATTATCCATTACTTTCAAAAAAAAAAAAAAAATTTCTATTTCCATATTCCTTTATGTATATTATATATTAAATAATAAAAGAAAAAAAAATTGTATACTATATATTAAATAATAAAAGAAAAAAATTTGGATAGCAACGGTTTCCAGGAGCCCGCGAATCGGAATAGAATACTTCCTTCGTCCTCTGTTCTCTTCTCTCTTCTTTCTCGTTCACGTAAGTTTTTTTTTTTCTCAATCTGAATCTCTGTTTTCTGTGTTATTGAATACTTCGATCATCGTTTTCACATCAGGAGTGGCGGAATTCCGTCTCTTTACAAATTATAAAGATTCAGATTGTATGGTTCAGCGGTCATTGTAATGATTTTTTTTTTTTTTCAAATTTTCAAAAAATTTCGGTTTTTCTGTTGGTTTGATTTTCAGGTAGGGTTTTGTGAGTGAGGAATCGTTTTCTCAATCTCGATGGGTCGAAAGATGCGCACCGCCGCTGACGACGGTCATGATCCGCTGCCTGTGAAAGGTAATACAAAGGGGAGTTTCTAGTTTTGATGTATTGGATGAAGAGGATGGAATGAATAGTTCAATTTCAGAGGAGCAGAGCGATGATGTTTCTGTAATTTTTTCTGGAAAGAAGAAGTCATCGAAGGGGAGAAAAAAGGCGATGGCGGTCTGTTTGCAGCATTAAGATTTGAGGGATTTGGGGAAGGCGATGAGAACGAGGATGACAAGGATGAAGATGTTTCTTCGATTGTTTTTTCTGGCAAGAAGAAATCTTCCGGGAAAAAGAAGAGCGATAGAGTTGTTAATGATCAATGTGAACAGCCGGCCAACATTGGAATGGCGGAAAATCAAGACGATGGTCCTAAAACTGACAATAAACAGGGAATTCAAGTGGTGGAAGCTTCAAAGAACAAGAAGAAAAAGAAAAAGGGGGGAAGAAACACAGAAAAAGAGGATGATTTGGATAAAATTCTTGAAGAGTTAGGTGAAGGTCCTTCTTTTTCAAAAAACCCCAACAGTATTCCACAAGTAGTAGTAGATATTGCAGTTGGAAAAGAAGGTGAAGAAGAAGAAGAAGAAGGTGTGGAGTCTGCTGCAGCAAAAAAGAGGAAAAAGAAGAAGGAAAAGGAAAAAGAGAAGAAAGCAGCCGCTGTAAAGGAAGAAAGATTTCCCATTGTTGAAGAGAGTAGTACTGAAGTTTCAAACAAGAAGTTACCTAAACATGTGAGGGAGATGCAGAAGGCACTTGCTAGGCGGAAGGAAGAAGAAGAGAGGAAGAAAAGAGAAGAGGAGGAGAGGATAAAGAACGAAGAAGAAGAGCGGCTTAGATTAGAAGAAATTGAGAGGCTGGCTGAGGAGGCTAAGAGCAGGAAAAAGGAAAGGGAGAAGGAAAAGCTTTTGAAGAAGAAACAGGAAGGTAAATTGTTGACGGGAAAGCAGAAGGAAGAAGCCCGCCGGAGGGAGGCTATAAGGAACCAAATACTGGCCAGTGCCGGAGGTTTGCCCGTCTCTGCTGGTGATGCACCAGCAAAACGGCCCATCTATGAGAAGAAGAAGAAGAAGAGGTCTGATCAGGATTCCTTGGTGCCAGAGAAGCTTGAAGAAGTAGACTCAGAGGATGTGGAGGAGAAATCAGAAGTCTCCAATCCAATTGAAGAAAAGGGGGTTGAAGAAGAAGAAGATGATGATGATGAATGGGATGCAAAGAGCTGGGATGTAAAGGCAGAGTCTGAGACTGAGGAGATAAAGGGTGTCTCAAAGCCAATACTTCTTCCAAATAAAGTTGTCCCTGCCCAGCAAATCAAGATTCCGGATTCTGGGAGTGAGAAAATCCAGAATGAGGTTGAAGTTACAAATAAAATTGGGAAAAAAGAAGCACCAATTTCTATTGCATCTCCCCTAGAAGCCGAAGAGAGCCTTCGTTCTCCAATTTGCTGCATCATGGGTCATGTGGATGCTGGTAAAACCAAGCTGCTAGATTGTATTCGAGGGACAGATGTTCAGGGAGGTGAGGCTGGGGGTATCACTCAACAAATTGGTGCTACTTATTTCCCTGCAGAAAACTTAAGACAGAGAACTAAGGAACTGAAAGCTGATGCAAAGCTGAAGGTGCCTGGTTTGTTGGTTATTGATACCCCTGGCCATGAATCCTTCACTAATTTACGGTCACGGGGTTCAGGCTTATGTGACATTGCAATTCTGGTGGTGGATCTTATGCATGGTTTGGAACCCCAGACAATAGAATCTCTCAATCTGTTAAAAATGAGGAATACAGAATTCATTGTTGCATTGAATAAGGTGAACTTTGCAGTACCACTTTTGGAGAAGATATGTAATACTCCCTTTGTTTTAGTTTTTATCATGTTTAATTTAATTCTCATTGATTCTTGATTTTGCAGATGGACAGATTGGTGAGAGAGAGTCATGTCAACAATTCAGAAGGCAATTAAGCAACAGTCAAAGGATGTTCAGAATGAGTTCAATCAACGCCTCAATCAGGCAACCATAACATTCTACCATTTTTTTTTTCATTGAGTTCTGCTAGTTTGGTTTTTCTTGGATAAAACTTTCTTTTGAATGGTTTGCAGATCATCACTCAATTTAAGGAGCAAGGATTAAATACTGAGTTGTACTACAAGAACAGGGAAATGGGGGAAACTTTCAGTATTGTACCCACAAGTGCAATCAGGTATTTAAACTTTAGAAAACCATTATGTTGCAAAATAAACAGCAAATAGGGAATAGAATAAACAAGAAAATAACAAGAATACGTAGATTTACGTGGTTTGGTCAATGTGACCTACGTCCATAGACTATGAGAGTATTTTATTGATTACGGCTTCTAAGTACATGGTACAAAACCCTAAACACCCACACACACACACACACACATATATATATATATATATGTTAAACGACCAACTCTCTTAAAAGCTCAAACTTGTTGGATTTGGGTTTAATACGAATATCATGCCTTTAACACCCTCCCTTGCTTGTAACCTCATATCCGCACGTGGAGAGTCAAACAAATCAAATAGAGTCTTCCATGGACTTTCAAATCAACAAATGAGAAATAATAAATCATTGAGAGGTGGTTCGAACCCAGGACCTCCTATCGAATCAAGCTTTGATACCATGTTAAACGACTAACTTTGCTACAAGCTTAAGCTTGTAGGATTTGGGTTTAATACGAATATCATGCCTTTAATAATATATATAAACTCTAGAAACCGGGTCGCTCCAATCAGGCCATGTCCGGCAAGAGGCTCCCAAAATTTCGGTCGATCTCTCGAAAGACCTTGTGCTCTTTTTTAATCTATATACTGCTTTTCTTTGCGCATCAAAAAAATTCGGTCGACCACACGGTCGTCACAAAAAATGGCACAAGTGTACTGATATTAAGGATTGGTGGGTATGCAGTGGTGAAGGCATCCCAGACCTATTGCTATTGTTGGTTCACTGGGCTCAAAAAACAATGGTGGAGAAACTCACTTACAGCAGTGAAATTCAGGTTTTCTTTCTTTCTTCTCTCTGTACCTTGAGTTAGTTTGGAGTAAACAATCATGATATCAAGCTATGTGATTTGATTTGGGTTGGAAATGTCTACCAGTGTACAGTGTCGAGGTCAAAGCTGTTGAAGGGGACAAACTGGCTGATGTTGTGTTGGTTAATGGAGTACTTCATGAAGGGGATCAGATTGTTGTTTGTGGAATGCAGGTAAGCAAGCAGTTCAATCATCTACTTCTTTTGATTTATTCTAATATCTGAATTCTTAACATATAAAATTCCCATTTTAGGGACCAATTGTTACCACAATTCGAGCTTTATTGACGCCGCATCCAATGAAGGAACTTCGCGTTAAGGTTTGGTTTCCTTTTTTTCGATTACTTCTTTCCTTTTCATTCAATTCTTCGAAGGAACATATAAAACTATCAGGTGGAACATAAATCAGGTCTCCAAGGTTAGCTGATGATACAAGAAATACCCTCTTTAATTAATCTCATGGAATCCAAACTATAGGGTGTCAGTGGTCCGTCATTTTTCTGTCTAATTCCTAAGATAATAAACAATGACAAATAAAACAATTATTCTACGTAGCATTCCCTTAACTAATATCCAAACATTAGGAATGAAATCGAATTATTGATTCTATTCTATGAGAATAAGAATGGAAAGGGATTTTTCTTTCTCATTCCCCATTCCAATATACCAAACACCTCCTAAAAGTGTATGTGTTAGTTTGGCGATACAAAGGTTTTAATTCTACCGATTCAGAACCTATTTGCATCATAAGCAAATCAAGGCGCATAGGTATCAAGATCACGTAAAGACAGTAATGTTCATTTCATACTTCGCTTTTCCAAAACAATACATATTCTTCTTTCGCTTAGCAATCGTCAGCTTAACACTGCATTGTTTCTACGCGAGAGGCCCTAGTTTGAACCCTCTCCTTGCAAATTTGAATATTTAATTCAAATCCTACAAATTTGAGCTTTTACGAGAGTCAACATTTAACAATACTTTTGGAAGTTGAAAACAACCTAGATTCTTTGTGGTGTGGCTTAGCGATATCAGGATTGTTAAACAACCAACTCTCCTAAAAGCTCGAGCTTTTAGGATTCAGGTTTAAATATGAATATCATGCCTTTTAACACCCTTTCTCACGTGTGGCTTGCCGCCTCATACCGCACGTGGAGAGTCAACCAAACCAAATAAAGTCCTTCATGGACTTTCAAATCAACAAATGGGGAATAAATTATAAAGAAATGTCTCGAACCCCTCGGGACTCACAAACCAGCTCTAATACCATTAAACAATCAACTCTCCTAAAAGCTCAAGCTTAGATCTCGTTCACAAGGAATATCATGTCTTTTAACATTGATTTTTATTTTTCTCTTGTCCAGGGTCTTGAGCATGCCATTGCGGGCACTAGTCTATACGTGGTAAGGGCTGACGATGAATTGGAAGATATCAAGGAATCATCCATGGAAGATATGAAATCAATCCCAGCACAGATCGATTGTAAGAGCGCGAAGGAGTTTAATGCTCAAGCATCGACTTTGGGATCATTAGAAGCATTGATGGAGTTCTTGAAGAGTCCAGCAGTCAATATTCCTGTCAGTGGTTTCAGATTGGCCCCGTACATGTGCGGATGCGGGCAGCGCCAAGGCATGCTCGAGAAGAAGAAGGAATAGTCGTTATCTCATGCTCGACGCCAAAGTCACTCCCGGCTCGAGAACTTGCGTACGATGTGGGGTGAAGATGTTCATGGCTGATATAATCTACCACACTCCGTTTGATCAGTTTAAGGCCATATGTATAAATCACAAGGAAGAAAGGAAGAAGGAAGTTGCCGATGAAGCGGTCTTTCCATGTGTTCTTAGGATTCAAATCTCATGCGGTTTCTAATAACAAGGATCCAATCATCTGGGAGCTGGAGGCATTGGCACGCTAAGGTACATTTCCCTCCCCTTTGTTTATGAATGAATTCAAGTATATGTATGTTGGTTAGAGTATATATTAGGGGTGTAAATGAGTCAAACTACTCGAGCTCGATTTTTTAGAATATTTGAGTTAATTGAGTCAAGTTTGAGTAGCTTATCGAATCAAGTTCAAGTATCACAATACTGACTCTCGAGTCGGCCGCGAGCGACCGAAATTTAACCCAGTCGAAGCCTGACATAAATATTTATTTATTTTTAATTGATTCGAGCTTATCGAGTCAAACTTGAGACTGACTGATTTTTCAAGTCGTGCCGAACATCGCATCGACTTAACTCGACTAATTACACCCCTATATATATATATATATATATATATCCTCCAATGAGACCTTGAAGTAAATGGTTACTAAATCCTCCGATGGTCTTATCGACCAAATTAGTAACCAAAGAGCAAACCTAAGATTGTCAACCAGCTACTGTGGTTCTCTCTTTCTTTTGAAGTAAATGGTCGATATCCTCTAATACAACTTCTAATGGGACTCCAAATTAGTGACCATTAGGGGAGCAAACCCAACGAGGACCAACCGAAGCAATTCCTCGGGGTTCTCTCAAGAAATTCACTTGATAAACTTTGTAATTCCATCATGAATGGGACTCGAATTAGTGACCATTGAGGAGCAAACTCAAAGCCAGACCAACCGAGCTACCCCTTAGGGTTCTCCTTGAAGTAAATGGTTGAATAAATCCTCTAATCACCCCATTGGGACTCAAATTAGTGACCATTGAGGAGCAAACTCAAAGTCAGACCAACCGAGCTACCTCTTGGGGTCCTCTCTTTAACAGTATTTTTGATAGCCATTTCTAATCTAGAAAAACATTTTCAAAGAAAAATAAGATGTTTAGTAGTAAAATTTGAAACCTTGTGAGATTAATTCATCTATTGGTATGATTATGTATTTGAACTGCATTAATTTTACACAGGTGGGAACTCCAATTTGTATTCCTGGGAGGGGTTTTATTGATATCGGCCGGATTGCTTCCATTCAGAAAAACCGGAGTCCGGTTGACGTCGCGACGAAAGGCCAGGAGGTGGCCATTATGGTATGAGATTATTATCTAAGTTTTTTCCCAAAATTATATGTTTTAAAAATATATATCATGACACGCTTGAAAAATACCCAACCTAATGTGGGCATCGGCTAAAATGACCAACTATATTTAAATTTTTAAAATTAAAACTGTGCATACACCACAACAAGACTAATGATATTTTAAAAAAACGACATCTGTATTTTAAAAAAATTTATTATTTTAGGACAACTTACTACATCTATAATAGAAGACTATCCAGTTGACATTGCAAGAATCTGATCCTATAGTTATGTTTGGTTTTTGGAAAATGCAAGGGAAAGAAAAGAAAAAAAAAGAAGGAAAATTAAGACATGTTTGGTTTTCGTTGTTGAAAACTGTTTTCAAAAACAGTTTTTGAAAACACATAGAACATTATTTTGTTGTTATTTGAAAACTGTTCTTGTTCTATAAATTTACTGTTTTTTGTGTTTTTTTTTCAAGCAAAAGAACTTGGGAACCAAACTTTATTCCCGGCTCCTTTTTAAAAAATGTAGTAAAACACATCAGCCAGGAAACCAAACAGGCCTTATTTTTCAAGCTACGACATATGAAAAGTGTAAAGGACAAAAATATATAGAGGAAAATATTAGACTACTTTCCTTGAAATTTAATGAGAAAAATAAGAGAAATGAAAAAGAAAAGGTGTTTTATTCTATGCATGGGGGATTAATTTTGCAGATAGTAGGGACGAATCCAGAGGAGAAGCAGAAGATGCATGGGAGGCATTTTGAGGATGGAGATGAGCTCGTCAGCCGTATCACCAGAAAGTCCATTGATGCGCTTAAAGCCAACTACCGGGTACGTAACCCATCACTTACTCAACAATGTCAAGTCGATCGTGGTACGACCATTGGTTCGGTCATTAAATCGTAAATCAATAACTTTTTCGGTTCAGTTATTGATCCAATTTTTAAAACATTGCTCAACATAGCCCCATATGTTTCTTATTAAAACAATATACTTGATAATTTGTAAATCTAGTATTATTTGGTTTATGTTTTTTAAAACACTTTTTGAAAACACAGAACACCATTTTGGTGTCTTTTGAAACTCATTTTTGTTCTCTAAATTCGCATTCAAGGCCCTTATGCTTTTTAGAACAAAATACAACTAAACACGTTTCGTTATTTTCCTTATTTTTCCAAATAAAAACAAATTTCAAAACTTGTAAACAAAGAGATCCCTAATCTTCCATCAACTTTTAGCTATTTTAATCAAAATGTCTTTATTTGTTTTAAATAACTTTTTTTTTTCATCTATTCACTTTGCATTATACTCCGGGTCAGCTTATTGTGAAGATATTTAGGTCTTTTTTTTTATTGGCTTTATGCTATTACCTTTTTGTCCTTATATTGGTATATATATATATATGCCTCAACTCTTTTAATAATAAAATGTCTCTTTCATTATATGGTATTAGAGCCACAAGCTTAACCGTAAAAAAAAAACCCTAGCCTCCGCCGCCGCCGCCACCCATCATGTGATTGACACCCCGCCTGCGGTCGCTTCAACGGCCAATGAAATTTTCCACCACTTCATATTTGCCGCGGTTCACCGTCCGATAAATTTCCTGAATGAGACCGGACCGGCTCTATAATTTAATTATTCTAATGTCAATACTCACTCTAAACTCATAGCAACTAATGGTTCATTCCACGCGGCGCCCACTACGTCTCTCTCCTTCGAAAGATGATTTACTCGCTTCGGCCGACGACCAAAGCCATTTTCTCTAACACTAATAACTCTACCCGATGATGTATCCCCCTCCTCGAATCCAAACCATATTCTTTGACTGAAACAAGACCAATTACTTCTCAATGCTATTGTTGGGTCCGTATCTGCAACCCTGGTGCAGCTTATCTCTACCGCTACCACATCTCGTACTACATGGACTACTCTCGAAAAGACTTATGCCTTTCCTTCCGAAAGGGCGGGATTCACGACCCATCGCCAAAATTCATTACCCCCGCCAGCGTAATCGACTATTACCGAAGATATACAGCATGTCAAACACTGGCCATCGACTCTCTCGCCTCTTACACGTCTCGATTGACTTTGATGAGCTCTCCATCTGTGTCTTGAATGGCCTTAGCCCAGCCTACTCAAACATATCTCATGCCCTACAAGTTAGGGCAATTCTAGTTACTTTTGAGGAATTGTTTGAGCAACTACTTAGTTATGAGACCCAAATGAAACTTTTGGTTCCCTAAGACCACCCGCCCACTTCGCTACTACCTCGTCACTCAGCCCCTCATCCCATCGTCTATCAACACTCCTGCAGGCCTAATCCATGGCCAATTTTGCAGCCCCGGCCCCGACCTCATAACCCCACCTACCCCTTTAGCAATACAAACCAGCCTACTTCCCCATCGGCCTCCGCAAAGATCCATCTCCACCGACCACCTGACTATCAGCCGCTACCTCAAGCATCATTAACTTATGGTATAACCCGGCACTTCCGCTTCTAAGCAGCTGCGCTTATCTCTCCACCCGACACTTCGTAACTCTTTCTTCACTCGCTTTCACACGAAGCCGCGCCTAACCTCTTCACTACACCCATGCCCATACTACAATCCATTACTTCAACCCTACTACCTTCGGGATTAGGGTCATTGGATTCGGCGCCTCACCATGTGACCACGGATCTTGCTACCTTGGCTCTTCATGAGTTGTACACCACCTCTAATCGTGCTCTTATTGGTGATGGTACAAGTTTATCTATAGCTAACATTAGCTCCTTCACCCTTACCTCTGTCCCTACCCCATTACTATTTACCAATGTGTTACATGTGCCTGCAATGTCTAAAACCCTTATTTCGGTCTCTCTACCCTTTATGCCAATAACCCTATTAATGTCCTATTTTTTTACTCTTTCTTTAAGGTGTAGGATCGTCACACAAGGGTCACTCTGGTTCGTAAACAGTGTAGAGACGGTATCTATTATTGGTCGAAGTCAGTCCCTCTTCGGTCTTTCGCCCTAGCTCTATCTTCTTTAGTTTGGTCCTCGTTTTCCGTTATTTCCATGTGTGGCATAGTCTTCTAGGTCATCTGTCTTTACAT
Source organism: Tetrastigma voinierianum (assembly GCA_016808115.1). Classification (NCBI taxonomy): domain Eukaryota; kingdom Viridiplantae; phylum Streptophyta; class Magnoliopsida; order Vitales; family Vitaceae; genus Tetrastigma; species Tetrastigma voinierianum. The sequence continues at coordinate 53,617 of JAEQBH010005067.1, forward strand.
ATTTTTCTCAAATTTCTAAGTGTTCTAAATACTTCCTTTCTCGAGGACCATTTATGCTCCTTTTCTTCTACCTCCCACGATATTAATAAAAGCCACAAGTTGCATTTTGCAAAATCAAGCATTACCTTTTCCTCTCCTCTTGATGTCATTTTTTTCTGTTATTTGGACCTCACCCATTTCATCTTCTGATGGTTTTAACTAATATGTTATTTTTGATGACCATTACACTAAACTATCCGGGTTTACCCATTACGCCGAAATTCTGATGTTCATTCCACCTTTATTTCAAGCAACTCTCACAAAACTATTTCACCACGCTATTAAATCCCTTTACACAAAATAATGGGGCAAATTTTATTCCTTCTAGCTTCTTTTCTCACGAATCTATGGTATAATCTCATTTCACTACACCTCCTAAGTACACTCATGAACATAATGTGGGTATCTAACGCCGATATCGACATATCATTTAAACGAGTCTCACTCTATCAGATCCGCATCCATCCTCCTGGCACTCTCGGTCGACGCGATTTGCTACTTCGCTTGTCTATTTAATAAATAATGCCTAAAGTCGGGTATTTCCTTTAGGTCCTCATTTGAAAAGTTATTCAACAAAGCCCCTGACCCATCCAAACTCCGTGTCTTCGATTGCTCAGGTTTCCCCCAATAAGGCCCCTATTCTTCCCACAAAGTCGATCCTAAATCCAAATTGCGGTCTCGTCATGTCAAGCCTGTGGAAATGCATTCCACGCTCGCGATCTCTCTACTTCCACCACCAAAGAATGTACACAACCTCTCGCACTCCCCGTTTAATGCTTTCCTCATGCGACTATCCGGCTCCCCCCCACCCATACCGTCGAGCTCACTAGAATTACCTTACCATCACCAAACCCCACCTATCCCCACGAAATAGCTTCTCTCATTTACCTATACACCCGACCAGTTGTGTTCCTTAGCACCACCTCACTCGTCCTCCTGTCGAGCTACTTCTCCCTTTACCAGCCAATCGACCACCCAACCTCGCGCTCCTCCGCACCACTGGCATGTCCTCCCCGCTGTAGTCGTTTCTCCCCTACCCATACCCTCGACTCACCCAAATCGCACCCTCCATCATCATCACTCCCAATTCAGCCCTCCCACGACCTGCATCCCTACTCGCCTACAACATTCCAAAGGGTCTTCTCCATCTTCTAATTATTGGTCCGAATCTCTTCCTACCTCACCTGGGCCGTCTTCGTCAAGACCTTCGTTTCTGCTCACTCTTGTCACATCCCATGCAAACTTTTCCCCTCTGCTTACTCGCAGAATGCGCTCATCTATTTCCCGGTTTATGCTAACGATTTTGATTATTATAAGCAGCTGACCCTCCTCACGACAATATTATCCGACAACTCGACTCTAAATTCTCCACAAAATGATCTCAAGTGTTATCTTCTCGTGGAGTCGGTGGCTTTACATCTCGACGTCTTCTACTATCTCAAAGAAAAGTATGTTATTGATCCTATAATTAAACATAACATGCTAGACTCCAAACTTGTCTCCACCCCACTGTCGGCCGATACTTCTACAATCGCTACAAATGGTTCGCACCAAGAATGCCATATACCATGTACCATCAGGTCGCTACTCTATCCCTGATGACTCGCCTGAGATATTTCCTTTGCCGTGAATAAACTCTCCCAGTTTATGCACACGTCATATAAGCACCATTGGGGAGCAGTTAAACATCCGCTTCGTTATCTTAATGACACGAGATCCCTTGGTATTAAGCTTTTTGCAAACACTCCTAACACGCACGAGATTTAATGTGAACTAGCAGAACTCCAAACGATCATACCTCCATCTGCTTTTCTTATTTTCCTTAGTGCAACCAATTCCTTGAGTTATACAGCAACGACGTTGTTGCTCTTCCATCGATAAAAAGTTTAGGCATCATGCACTGGCACTGCGATCACGACCGGCAGAATGGGGTGAAATCGCGGTTGCCGTAAGAGATGGGGCTGCACCAGAATTTGCCGCTTCACCTTGCTCGACAACCTCGTGTCACTTATCTCTCTGATAACCCTGTTATTCATTCTCGCATGAAACACCCCTGCACTAATTATCATTTGTTCGCGACCTAGCGCAATTGCTTCTCGGAAACCATATTGCTCATATCTCCACTCGCGACCAAATCATAATGCTTTTAATAAACCTTTATCTCGACTTCAATTTCTTCCATATGTAATACAATTGGTTTTATTTCTAGCACACTTTCTTGAAGGGGCGTATTAAAGTATATTTATGATTTTTTTTTATTGGTTTTATGTTATTACCTTTTTTTCCTTATATTAGTATCTCTCTCTCTCTCTATATATATATATACCTAAATTCTTCAATAATAAAATATGCCTTTTCATAATACTAATATTCTATTCTTTATAAAGATTCGTTTTAAGAGATATATAAATACATGAAACAGAGAATACAAATGTAATCTTTGGTTTTTAAGGTTTTTTTTTTTTTTTTTTTTTGCAACATAGAGCATAAAACAATCTGAATTATACGAACAATTTTCAAGTACACTGAATGACAATTCTTCATGCTTTCAAAAATCGTTTTCAAAATAAGCAAAACTCGGAATTAGACAAGTGCTTAGATTTACAAATTTTAGAATATTTGAAATATTTTTACCAAATATATATATATATATATATATATATATATATATGTTAAATGGAAACAAACATTATTATTAAATAAACTGTTTGGTATAAACAGGGTGATCTATCACGGATGAGTGGAAATTGGCTGCGAGCATCAAGAACTCCTAAGATATAAACGATCTCTTCCATTCATGAATCGCTATTCAATATACGACTTTCTCGGGATGTAAGAAGAAATTCTAATTTTCTTCCATTTATATGATTAATGCTCAGGGAAAATAGCCTTAGATAATTGTATAGCCAATATATAGTAATTTCTTTTAATATATGAAAAGGTACCTATAGGAATAATTATTTATCAAGTGACTATTATGAAAATAAATGTAAAGTATACAAAGAATTTGTTTTCCGTTATTCAAGTTAATAAAAAATACTATAATCAGTGTGCAATGATTGTAACAAAATCTCTAAAATACTTCCTAATGACACATGTTATTCCTTTCTTTGGCTCTCACCTTCTCTCTCATCTCATTTCTTTTTAATCCTCGAATAACATATAATTTAAAATAAATTTTTAATTTAAAAAATAAAGATCAACTTCACAAATATTTATTTATTTTTTAATTTTAAATTCAAATTTAATTTTATAAACTTTTAAATTGAAGCTTTAAAAATCAAAATGAAATTAAAATATTCTTAAAATTAAAGTTAACTATTAATTTTTATTTTGAATTTTCTAATAAATCATTTTTAATTACATATTTTTCTTTTACATTTATTTTAAAGTAAATATTGACTTATTTTAAAATTTTAATTTATATTTAAATTAAATTTAAAATTGCAATCATTACTGAGATGGAAGATGAGAGAAAGAAGGTTGGGTAGAGAGAAGCGAAAAACATGTGAGATTTTTGTTATAATCATTACTTTTTTACTTGATTTACATTTTTTTTTTTTGTCACTAAATCATGGAAAACGAATTCTTTATACCTCCTTTATATTTATATATATACAAAGTGTAGCTGTCAAAAAAAAAAACTTAGGCTTTGTTTAGTTCCTATTTGTGAAAACTTTTTTCTTTGGAGAATATAGAAAATTAAAAGAACAAGTTTGGTTTGGTTTCCAATTTTGTTCTTTTGAAAATACAAAGAAAACATAAAATACTAAATTCAGATAACAACAATATTTTTTAAATAACACCAAAATGGTATTTATGTATTTTTAAAAACTGTTATCAAGAAAATATAAAATTAGTTGGGTAATAAGAGAACTTTTCAAAAGGAAAAACTCCCCGGTCGCATTCTGCTTCTCTCATCTTGTTTTTTTCCATCCTCTTTTCAAGAATAAGCGCGATTTTTTTCCCATTTACTCTTGAAACCATTCCTTTACATCTCTTTCTACTTTTTTCGTTCTCACTCAAGTGGTTCTTCCTCAAAAATCCTGGGATTTTTAATTGTTGGCCGTCATCTTACGCAAAGATAATATTATGGCCATTTTTTTACGACTCGCTTTATTTTTATCATCTCACATAAATGGTTAGGCGCTGGTGATTTGAGAGTCAAATCATATTTGATCAGGCAGCGACATCAAATAAAATCATGATCGTCAATATGCTATATAACCAAAGCCGCTGCATTTCAATCATCATAAAATTATTTAAACGCAGAGCTGGTACTAATCTATCAGATATTAATCTGGACACATAATATCCTTTTGCTTTTACCAAATTTGATTTTATGCTCCTATTAAACGATTACAATAATCAATAAAATTATTCTCTTATAAAAATTAAATTGTTATCAAAAACAGTTTTCAAGAATATAAACTAAACATGCCTATAGTTTCTCTTTTTTAGGGAAAAAAAGTTTTTCTTCTGTTTTTTTTTTAAATGACCATTTAGGCTTTGTTTTTTTAATTGGAATTTCTAGAAGATTGTTAAAATAAAATTAGTTTTCACTTTATTAGTAAAAAAAGTATGAAACATAGTTTTAAAATTTTATTTTATACATGAATAGTTTTCAATCGCATTCTTGTATTTAGATTGTTTCATATGTAATTAAACAACAAAAAAGGTTTTGGTTTTATTTTTATTTTTGTATTTAATTTTATTGTTATCTATTATTATATGCATTTCAAAACAAATGCTCCTAACGTTTCTAGTGTGACACACTTATGCCTATGTCGTTAATGGAATCAACGAATTAACAAACAAGGCGTTAACGATGCTGACGTGACACCCTGTACATGCGTTTTTAGCTTACATGGTAGCTTTGCACGTGACTCATGAAACCTAAAATATTTTTTTAACAAATTTGTCGTCATTCCTACCGTGTATGTCCAATTGGTGGAAGACCCTAATCCAGTGAAAACAAAAAACCATGCCTCTCTCATGAAGTCTTCACAGCAAGCAAACAAAAGCAACAATGAAAATAACAGGAAAGCAAGATTGAATACCCTAAGAATTAAATGGTTAATTAGGGAAAAATACATCAAGTCATCAAGATCAGAGAACCAAAATATTTCATTTTATCTTTTAAACATTCTTCGGAATCAATAGGATATAACAAATAAAACAATAATTTCAAGAATCACATTACCGGTTATCTAAAAGCACTACAGTATAAGATAAGAAAAAAAAATCCAACACTATTTTTCCTTTTGTTAGACTTTCGAAGCCACTAAACATCAATTGAATTTAGAAGACAAAATTATCAAGAAGGAAAGAAAGAGAAAATGACTCATATGGACGAAGAAGGATTGAGTAGTGGATTCTCCCCAAAGTGGCAGAAAGGACGGGTGTCCAAGAACCTTGATGGCACAATCATGGTGAGAGTTTTGGGTTTTAGAAGCTGTGGTTTTCCCAACACTGTCGATCAATCTATATTCAGTGTTTTCCCTTCGATCGAAGAGCCACCATCGACTTCACAAGAGACGACGCTCTCAAAAGTTGTAAGACCAAAGAAAAAATACCAAAATGCACATGAGAGCAGCATCGTTAACGCCATGTTTACCCACTTGGTGTTTTCGTTAATGGCAAGAACAATGTCACAGCAAAAACGTCAAGGGTATGGTTGGACCAAAAAATGTTAAGGGTTAGATTGGATATATGACCAAACGTTTGGGGCATTATGGCACAATCTTGTGTTTCCGTATCAAAGTTTTTGTCCCTTATGTTGGTTTAGAATAATAATTGTTATTAGCTGTTTTTTAAAAAGAGTAATTATTATTAATTTATTGTAATATAAGAAAAAGATGTTCATCATGTCTAACTCATGTGGTAGAATGCTCAAGTTTTAAAAGACAAGGACATAAATAAGAGGGTCCTTGGTTCGAGTCCTAATGAAAAAAATTTACTACATTGTAAATAAATTGTTTTATTTAAAAAAAAAAGAAGATAAAAAGACAATATCCAAAATATCAATATAAAAATATAAAAGACAAGCCCACATACCTAACTCCAATGGCAGAACGTTCCAAAGCTTTGGGGCAAAATATGTGAATTCTGTGAAGTAAGGGTCATGTTTCCGCTTAAGTAAATAATTTACTACAATAGAATAAAGCGCTTGGGCTGTTAAAAAATTCAAAATTAAAATTATTTTCATCGTAGCGTTCACAGACACATCAACATTTTTTTTTTAATTAAAAAAAACATTTCTCCCTTTCTTCTAAATTTATTTTCCATATTCATTATAACAGGAAATCTAGGCCAAATTTCCCAAATTTTTCATAACATGTATCCAATCATAATTCTAAAAAAATAAAAAATTTAAGAGAAAAATAATTTAATTGATTTAAACTAACAATACATAGATAGAAGCATATACTCAAAATCACTAAAACTTATAAAGGATAAAACAACATCCAAGTTAATAAAATAATTAAACTATTTAAAACCTATATATTTGATAATTGAGTGTTCACATTTAATATTACTATTATGACTTAACCATGACTCAGCTTCGCAAAGATAATTGACACTATCGATTCGATTATTATTTACGATCATATATACTTCGGGCTTCGTCAATAACACAAACAAATAAACGCCGCACCACCTACGACAAAACCCAACTTATCAGACCGGTAATGATACAACCATCAACCGGACCAAGACAACGACAACCACACGTGCACGAAGACGATGATAATCACGTGTATCAAGGTGACGACAATCACAAACACACAAAGGTGATGACAATCACACACACACAAAAGCGATAATTAAATCACGAAGAAACAAATAAACCTAGATTTTTATGGAATAATCACTTTATTGAAAAAGAAAAAGATGAAAATATGTGTAGATGAGTGAAAGATAAGAGGATAACGAAGAAAAGCTCGAGAGAAAATGAGAATTCTAAAAAATATTTTAAAAATATCTCTTTCTAATATATCAAATGATAAATTTTAAAATACTATCATTGATATTAAATATTTAAAATACTATTATTTATCAAGTATTTTTTAAGAAAATATTATAAGTGAATTTTCAAAAATTGGGAAGTGGTTCCTAAATTTTATGAAATACCAATTTATTTATTTATTTAAAAAAAACACTTTTTGACTAAAAGAGTTTCTTTAAAACCAGGGCCAAATGGATTTTTAATTAATTTAACTACAAAATGAATATATTAATGAATATATTTGCCCATCATATCTATCTCATGTGATAGAACGCTTAACATTTCAAACCGCGGTTAAGATAAGGATGTGGTGGGGCTTGAGTCAAGTGGGGTCAATCGACTACATTTAACTAAAGTTTCGATTGTAAAAAATATGAATAAAATTATTTGTTTAGATCCATGAAACCGAAATTGATTTCAAACGCAATTAAATTAGGATATAAAACTTAAGGGTCTCTGTTTGTTTATTATTTTTGAAATTGTTTTATATTCTACAAAATAAAGGATAATAGTTAAAAATAGCGAAACATGCTTTGCTTTCCAATTTGTTTTTTTTTATTTATAAAAAAAACATAAAAAACATAAAATTTAAAGAACGAAGAAAAGTTTTTAGAGAACATCTTTTCGTGTTTTATGCTTTTCAAAACTGCTTTCAAAGACACATTAAAAAATGTAAAACCAAATAGATCCTAAATATTTAAATATTTTCTCCATTTCAAAGTTTAAAACTGCATCAATACTCTATTTTAACTTTAAAATTAAACCAGATCGCTTTATCATGGGTTTTAACTATTTAAAAACTTAAAATCAGAATAATAAATACTTTTAATTTCAAAGTTTAAAACCATACTCGCCAATACAGTTTTAACTTTAAAATTAAAACCGTATTTGGTGACTACGGTTTTAACTATTTAAAAAACTTAAAACCATAGTCATTGACTACGGTTTTGATGAGGACGCACTAATTTCGACATTTTTTTCAAACCTATGATAGATATATATATATATATATATATATATATATATATATATATATATATATATATATATATATATATATATATATATAATTTTAAAAGTATTATTATGGGACAAAACTCATTTTTTGGATTGGGCCTACAGTAAAGATTCATTGACAGCCAAATTTTAGGCCCACATCATTTCCTCTATTTTGGGCCTGGGTCCATCATCATGCTCCAAGCCCAAATAATGTTTTACGATGTTATGACGGTGTTGGCATTGGGCCTAACGCCGTTAGAGACCGGAGGGAAACGAATTGTTCAAATGAAACTCTTTTAATTTTACCGCATTTTCTCACTCTTTTTCCACAGAGCCAAACGGAGGCTAGGGCACTGCGGGAAGTTCTAGTCTTTCTTCCTTCATATTTTCGGGAATTGATTCCATCGGAGGTAAATGTTCTGTTGTAAACTCATGGGTTTGAAGCTTATTTAAAGTCTTTGAAGTTTTCGATTGAAGTCTGCATCTGCTGATGGAATCTTTGTCATCTGCTGCATGGATTGGAGATATTACGGGTGTGATCGATTGGCTCTGTTTGATTAGTCATGAACCATATCATGGGAAAATTTTCCTACGGGAATGATTTTATTATGTCATTGTATGTTAAAGAAGTGTACGGGCCAGGGAGATGCAAATAACTAAGATTAAAGTTTAGGTTTTAGATGCAACAGGGAATATTAAGGGCCTTTTGCTTTGCGGGATTGTAAACAATGTCCGGAGAGTTAATTTCATTTCCATGTGTCCTCTTTGTATTTTGATAGTTTTCAGTTCTTAAAAAAGCTATTTTTTTGAGATTTTTTCTTTTTAATTTTTGAAAATGATTTTCGAAATGCCATGCCTACTATGCCTGGATGCAACTTTCATTGTTTCTCTTTTTGAGAACAAAAGTCAAAATTTCCATCTCTTTCCTCCCTCTTCTCTAGTTTTGGTGGTAACATGGTTGTGGATGTACTTGTTCTGATGAATGTATTATCATTAAGTTTGGCTGGGAAATATGAGCTATTTATGCCTGAATTTTGGCTTTTCCAATTGAAACCTGTGGTGATTTAAAGGAACAGATTTCATTAATGCACTATTTTCTCTATAAAAAATAACTATAGTTTATACGAAATACCAGATCTGTTTATATCATAGAGCCCAGATAGAGTGTTAAAAAATCTTGGTCGTAGATCTTGAATAATATGATTATTCGGCTGGAAATATATATATTTTTAATGATAATTTATTTTCATACACTCCTGAATTGTTGATAGAATGATTTGCTTTCAGGACTTGTAGGAAGAGAATCGATTGTATGAGGGCTTATTGTCTTAGTGTTTCAGATCAGTATGGCAAAGGTTGCTACAGCTGGTCCTGTATCTTCCAACTCTATTGGTCTTGGTGGGGCTTCTGGGAAGGTGGGGGCAGGAGTTAAAAGGAAGACACCCTCAGAATTGAGAGTAAGTTTCTGAATTTGTAGTCTAGCTCTGTTCTCTTTATCCTCTGCACTATGATAGGGTCATAAGATTAGTTTCTTTATCCTTTTCTGGAAGATCTTGGCATGTAGTGTCTTCTTTTTTAATTCTGAATTTGTTAATTTGCAAGTTTTGTGCGAATGACGAATTGCTCTGTAGGAGGATTAATTATTTACTTCTACACTCTCCTGGTGCAACAAAGAAATGAAAAAAAATTGAATTGCTCTGGGCATAGAAATCATCTCTAAGAGTTCTTACTGACAGTATATGAGGCTTGTGTAATATTTCTTATTTTTCATTGAGAGCAGATGATTTAATAAGAACATTCATGGTGGAGAGGAAGACATTGAAGATAAGGTTTGAAGGTGAGCATGGAGGGTCGTGGGTTGCCTTTAAAAGGAAGCCTTGGTGCTCAACTTAGCTCTGAAATGCGCATGTGTTTTGACCGCAAACTTAGAGGGAAGCCAAGAGTATATCAATCAGAGCTTAAGATGAGCACCAAGGGAAGATTCATGCATAATTTAGAATCCATGACAAGACAAAAGAGCCTCTCTTTAGTCATTCCTGAAAAGCCCAAATTGTGGTGGCTGGGAGAAGGTGTTAAATTTATTGTATGTTTGAACAAGTGGTTGGACCAGTTGAAGTTTTCAAGGGGATCAAAAGAAGAAAAATCTGGGCAAGATAGAACAGGTGGGGTTTGGCTAGTATAGGTGGCTAAGGGCAGTCCAAGAAAAGGAGGAGCAGTTCAAAGGGTATGATGGGCAAGGGTAGTGACTTGTGAATACCTAGATGTGGAGTTGAGTAAGGTTAAAGTAGAAAGGGCATTAACAAAGCAGTGGGGAATAAAAGGCTTAGTTTCCATTTCCTTTTTTTATTAGGTACAGTGGAAAATTTCTTTTCATGGACTCCAAAGACCTTTAGAAGAAGAAGTTTGCCTATGCAAATGAAGAGAAAAAGTTTCATGTGTGTGAATGATCTTCCTTGGTAATGGTAAACATAAAGATTTTGGGTTCATTTTGAAAGGGGAGGATAGAAGTGAAAAGAGTTCCTTTTCATATGTGAACTGTAGACCACTTGATGCATCTAGTTGATGGTTGAAGAAGGGTAACTAAAATCAGTTGGCACTTGAGAGATTCAAACCTCATCATAGATTTAATCTGGGTGTATGCTTTCTTCATTTTGGTTTCTAAGCATTCAAACATTATCCTAGATTCAGTTTGGGTATATATTTCTTTATTTTGGTTTCTAATCATTCAACTGCATCCAAGATTTTTTTCTTTTTCTTTCTAATAAAAAATTTACAAGTTTTATTTATTTATGTGTTTCTACTTCAAACTATGAAAGTCATGGGTTGGAATAATGGAGGAATGTACTTTAATACAAATATTTTGTCTTATTTTGTTGAAGAAGGTATATATTATATTTATTTTAATATATAAATATATAGTATTTATTCTGTTATACCTGATTTTTAGGTAACCTATTTATTATTACTAATTTGAATCTTTCAAAATACTTGGTTGGGTTTTTTATCTATGGTTCTTCAATTTAATGGGCTGGACCATATAGAATAAACATAAAAAACAGGTTGGACCCTTGGATCAAAGTTGGATACTGTGGTTGCTGTGGTGTAATGCATCTTCCAACTTTTCATGTGATGTTGGGACTCATGCATTTTTCTGTAGCATACGGACTTCAAATATTTGCCTTGATTGGCAACTAATCTTACCACATTTCTTTGCCATTTGATTTCTGAGGAGCTTTCTGCATAATCTTTTCAATAATTGTGGGAGGAAAATAACCCATCAAAAAAAAAATTGTGGGAGAAAATTCTTAAGATTTTGTGTCTATTACAGGGAGAGCAGTTAAAGCGAAGAAACGTTATAGAGCTTGTAGATGAATCTCCAGCTCCTTTGCTTGGTTCTACTAGGTAAGCTTTGTTGTATTTCTTTAGATTGCCTTGATTTATATTTCACCAAGTAATTGCTTGCTTCTCTCAGGAACACCAATGAGACCAAAAACAAGATGCATTCAAGGTTCCAAGATACATTGAAACCCGTATGGATGAAGTTTTTCCTGCTAGAAAATCTAGGGTTAGGATGCTTTCTGGAAAAGAAAATGCTAAGGTACAATACGTTTTCATCTAAAATTGATATATTATCAATTATGTATACTGTAACATGTTAGAACTGCCAAATTGCTACTCTTTCACTTGAATGTGTCAATCAATTTACCATCCATTATTACTCTTGATTTATTCAAAATTTTAATTTATGCAGGAAGATATTTCATCTGAGCCAGCTGGCTGCTTGAAGAATATCCGTATTTCTTCAAATTTAGTTGCTAAGCGTCGTCCACTTTCATGGTATGCATTTACAGGACAGTGCACCTTGTTTATAATTGATAAATTATTTGATTTTTGCTTATTTGTTTTTTTTTTTATTACTTTCAGTCCAGAGAATACTGTGGCTTCAGCTTCAGTTTCCAGAGATGGTACAAAGCAAGATTGTGAATATGCTGAAAAGTGCAGTCAAAGCACATTTCGTAGTGTGGCTGAATTATCGCTTGGTAGTGAGAGGATATCTGAAATGTCTGCTGTTGATATGGTATTTCTCTTAGCATTTTCCCCTTTATTTACTTGAAGAAAGTTCTCCGTCAAATATAAATCTGTTTACTTTCACAGGATAAAGCATTGAAAGGACTGGTTGCCCGTGAAACCCCTGCCTTTTCTGGTTTAGCTGTTGATTCTTCTGAAAAGTTTGGCAATTTTACTTCAATCTCTTCTGGCAATTTTTGCTCTGAATTTCATATTCCTGGGAAAAGGGCCCCTCTGGATTTTACCTTAAAAACTAATATGCAAATAGTGTCTTCTTCCTCTGTGAACTGGTGAGTTTATTAGTATGGTGTGTTGTTGGTTCTCATCATTGTTACAAAGCTTACCTTTTCTAGAGATTATTTTGTTTGCTTAAAGGGTGAAAAATAGTGCTTCCTCATCTTCACTCTATTTTCATCTGTAATTTTTTTTTGTGGATGTAATTTGATGCATTTAACTGGTGTTGAATGTAAGCTATTAACTTGATAAAGCCTAGATAAAAGTTTTTTATGGTTTAGGGTGACTATCATAACATAGATTATATTGGAAACAATGTAGCATCAACATTCTTGTATTTCTGGGAGGATCCTCATCCTTATTTTGTTTCTTTTCTTAATTTTATACATTTGTTGTTTCTGATTAAAAATTATACATCCTCAAGAGGTAGGATACAAACACAAGGACTCAACAACATATTAATATATACTTTTGTATATAAATTATATTGTGTCTGAAAATCTTGAGTCTGGCGTGTTCATCTATTTTTATACTAAGTTTCATGGCTTAGAAGAAGCTGCTTGTTCACTTATATCCTTGCTTAGAGCATCTTTAATGCAATACCAAAGTATAGTTAAATATATATATATTTAAAATATGTTATTATTTATTTCCTTTCAGGATTGGCTAATGTAATGTTTATCTTGGCATTTGTTAGAGAATGGTGGTTGATTGCATTGTGAGTCTAGTGCTAAAATTTGGCACTGTTAGTTTGCATGTATTGGTTATCTGTGTGTAGAAGATGTAGGAGAGAGAAGTAATCTACGATTTGTATTTATTAACGAAATTTTGAGGGAAAAAATTTACATAATAAAAGAGAATTGTTACTTCAGTGCTTCACAACCTTACTTATTCTTCAATTACAACTTCTAGTTTCATAACTTCTGGGGCATAGGCAAAGTATTGTTTGCTCCATGGGAATAGTCTTGTGGCTTTAGAGTGATTTACATACATTCAAATGAAACTTTTCTACATATCCCGTTTCAGTTTCACTGTTCAGATATCTCTCTCACAAACATAAAATTCTGTTGCTTGAAATTTTGAGAGAATATCATAATTGCCAGTTAAGTGTTGATGGTATCAGATTTTCTTTGGCAGATTTGGATGCTTTACTGATTTTCTTTAAAATATTTGGATGCTCTTTTGTTGAAGTAATTGGATCTCATTTTTACTGTCAAATCAAGTTTCACTTTGGTTCCAACATTTAAGCATACCCACATATATTTATGTTTTGGAACACAGTTGCTTTTTTCCTCAAACAATAAATTTTTGTAGCCAAATATGACGAGAAGAAATATCATGAATTATGTCTAGACTATTCTGATTCATTTGATATCTTCATGCTCTTTTATACTTATTCCTAGATCATTGATTCTATACTCATGACTTTGCTATATTACATGTATGCAAGTTGCATAATATTTATGCATTAATGTATACTCCACCACCCTTAACATTAGATTGTAGTGGAAGGTGACTTTAGCAAATTAACCTCATCTTGTTTTGCCATTCCTAGGTTTCACAGATTGAACATGTCTGCTACTTACAGCAGTACAAGCCCATTCACATCTCAATTTGGTTGTTCCAAAGATCTCAATTATCGAGCTTTGCACTCATGGGTGCACCCTCAATCTTCACTACCATCTTCTGTCATATCAGCTTTGACCTTATCTGCTTTGGAGGGAGGTTTGTGAACCAAATATTTTATCAGTATGAAATTTAAAATTTTCTTTTCCTTTCTTCTCAAGTTTTCTTACAAAAAGTTTTCTTGGTCTATTAATGGAAACAGATTTCTTAATCAAGCGACAAGTAGCATGGGAAGACTCATTTCGAAGTCTCTATTATATGCTTAGAAAGAATATCTGTAATATCTTCTATGGTAAATTACCTTCTTCCATGCTTCATGGTAGTTTTCAATTTAATGTAAGTTCTTGTAAGATTTCATATCTTGCTCATATGGAGCTACCTGCAGATAACTTTTTTGATCCCTTATGATGAATGATCTTTTCCTATGTTACCTAAAGCATTAATTTATGATTTAGGCACATTTAGTAGCTTTGGCCATATGCTGTTTGGCTTTTGGAATCCCATGGTCTTTGTTGTTGTGGTGAAATTTCTCTTAGTATTTATATTCTCTTTGTTCTTGGGCATTGCAATTATTTGATGTATTGATTCTTCATAAAAAAGAAAAAGATAATATTGCTTAGAGAAAAATATGCTATTTGTTACATCGTGCATTAGTGCCTTTTTTTCCCTTTCTCTTGTTGGAGTCACAACAAAAGATAATATTATGTGGAGAAAAATAAGCTGTTTGTTACTGTGGGAAAAATTCGTATTTTTGGGAAGAGTAGAATATTGAGTGATAAAATCATGTAAATTAGGAGAGGAATTCTGCATAGCTGTAACTGTGTATTAGCTGTAGAGGAGCAGATTTGGTATATATTCTTATTCCTATGATCAAGGATATAATTGTGTTAAGTTGCCTAATTGAAGGCTTTGAAAGGCTTCCTAAAAGTTTGGAATAGAGAGGTTTTTGGCAGAGTTGAGTCCAAAAAGCTGGAGGCTTTACGGAGAGTGTCCTACCGGGATGACCTTGAGAAGGAAAGGGAATTGGGCCTAGTGGAGCATGAGGAAAGAACCAAGGCCAAAGATGATTTTAAGAGCTAGGCTCTCATGGAGGAGATTTCCTGGAGACAAAAATCTAGAGAAACCTAGCTGAAAGAAGGGGACAAAAACACCAGGTTCTTTCACAGGATGGCAAATGCCCACAGGAGAAGAAATTTTCTCCAAAATCTGAGTATTAATGGTAGAAGGCCGATAAGGAGCTCAGATTAAGGAAGGTTTGGTGAACGAGTTTCAAAACCTCGCTCAGCCCCAAAAACCAAGCTAAGGCTCCTCCTCCCAGCTTCCTTTTAAAGGATTGGCCTCGAGAATGCTTCCAAGTTTGGAGAGGAAGCTTTCGAAGAAAGAAATTTGGGCAGCAATTTCAAAGCTTAATGGGGACAAGGCTCTTAGCCCTGATGGCTTTCCCATAGCTTTTTGGTCTTTCTGTTGGGATTTTGTTAAGGATAAGGTGTTAGGTTTCTTCAAGGAGTTCCATGATCAAAGTAGGTTTGTCAAAAGTTTAAATGCCACCTTCTTGGTCTTAATTCCCAAGAATAGAGTGTTGAAGACTTCAAGGACCTAAGACCTATCGCCTTAGTGGGAGGTTTCAGACAAGACTCGACAGTTAAGCTGCCAGAAACAAACATAGAGGGTCATGGGTAAGATCATCTCCCAATCTCAATCTGCTTTTGTTGAAGGAAGACAGATCCTAGACGCGATGCTTATTACCAATGAAGTTGTGGACTCAATTTTGAGAAGAAAAGAGAGTGGTCTGGTTTGCAAATTGGATATTGAAAAGGCTACTTATAACATCGCCGGGAGTTTGTATTTCAAAGCTATGATAGGACGGGCTTTGGAAAACAACCCCGCCTCCTCTTTGCTTTTTAATTTTTTTATTTAAGTCAAGGAGAAGTTTGGACTTTGGAGCCTACTTATGTATAAAATGGGTTTCATCAATTTTGTTACCAATTAAATCAATTTGATCATCCACTATCCAAGAAATTCGTGCTACTCAAGCTTTCGCATCAATTTTTTTTTTTTTTTTAAATCAAACGACCACTATTCCTAAAAAAAAAAAAAATATTGGTTTTTAAAATTTAAACCAATTAAATTCTCAATTCATTCTTAATTTCCTCTTAAAAATAGTCTTTTTAAATTTAAAACCAATTAAATTCTGAATTCATTCCCACTTCCTCTTAAAAAATATTGGTTTTTTTAATTTAAACCAATTAAATTTAATTTCATTTTTAAATTCCTCTTAAAAAAAAAATATTGGCTTTTTTAAATTTAAACCACCAAATTCTTGAATTTCATTCTTAATTCTCTTAAAAAATAGTCTTTTTAAATTTAAACCAATTAAATTCAATTTCATTCTAAATTTCCTCTTAAAAAATATTGGCTTTTTTAAAATTTGAAACCAATTAAATTCTGAATTTTTAAATTCCTCTGCAAATATTGGCTTTTTAAATTTAAACTAATTAAATTTGAATTTCATTTTAAAATTCCTTTCAATTATGTCTTGTTATTATTTTTTAGTCAATTATATTTTTATATAGAAATGTGAATATTATATTGGTGTTTTTAGAATGAGTTCCTCCGATTCAAAAAATTTAAGAAAAGATTTTGTGGAATATGTTATCAGTTTTGAGAAACAATATTTGAGATGTAAATTTTGCAATCAAAGACGCATGGAAAGGAATGTACTCAAGCATCACTTACCGGGAATCTACTGCATTAAACTACGCCTAAAGCTTACCAAGATGCTAGACGGGAATGCAAAGACAGATTGCCAATTTTAAGGATAAAAAACGAAAAGAAATGAATCGCCCAAGAAATTGGTATTTGGTCCAACTTCAATGCATGAGAGTGCCTTCTCCAAAACAATCAAAAGCCTTAGTGGAGTGGGAGGGAGTGGGGAACCTGGCCTCAGGGACCTATGGATAAATCTCTACCACTTCACAACCTCATCAAAGTACTCAATTCAAGGTGGAAGCAAGAAGAAAGTGAAGTGTAGAAAATCGCAGGTTTAATGATTCAAAAGGTCTCCCATTCAACACCGTGAATGATCCTTATCGATTCCTATGATGAAATGTCGTCGCAAATTCAGTCTGTTTAAGCCACATCTATGCACTAATCGAGGACACGGATTCTAAAGGTTATGCCGAACGACTCCAAGATTACACAAGATCAAGAAAAGAAATTGAAACAATATAATGTCTAATTATGTCGATGGTCGACGATGGAAAGAGTAGGTGTCTTATCAATTTGATGAATACCTACCGCACTCGTTTATGAAATCAATCGATGCTTCGACAACAAAAAACGGGAATTGATGTTCAAATATCTTCGTTGAAGGACGTGGTTGGAAGAAATCGGGAGGAGAATGTCATGGGCAAGTCATCACCGAGCACGCCTCTAATTACGCGGAATGCCGGAACGAGGCTTGGTGGAAAAAGGAGAAGATCAGGACTCTCAGGCCGCATTACTGTATTGATTTGATGTCGATGATATCAAAGCAAACGCTCACGATACTACACTGTCGAGCTAAGTAGGCAAGAGCGGTTCATATACAAGCATATTACTTAAAGTTCTAAATGATGAGAACATTTACAAAAATCATGAACTTTGTCCAAAGAATTACACCGCTTGCTACTTCATTTCTTACTCTCCAAAAACCTTTATAAGCAAAAGCAAGCTCTTATAGCAATGTTCTCCTAGAAAATGAGAAGTTCAAGCAAAATGGGCTAAAAATAAGTAGGCTAGTGGTTTCAAGACAAAGGTTGTTCGATCCAAATTTTTAAATTTCATGTCGTTTGTGATAAAGACCAATGTTCCATTAGTTAGTGTCTCGAGAGAGGTCAGATTCAAAGAGGAAAGACCAACCACGGGTTATATTTATGAGCCGATGGATCTCCGCTTAAGGAGAAGATTGCATTTAATCGCTGGAGAGAAATGTGGTCCGATTCGAGAAAAATCACGCAAGATGGACTCCGCGAACTTCATCGACCTTTACACGCAGCTGAGGTTATTATCTTACCCTCACCATGTGATGGGATAAGTTCTCTAACGCCACGGCGCTTTATGGCATTATTTGAATGCACGGATACTGGGGATGTTGGATTATCAAGAACGCTTAAAAGCCGACATTCAGCTGACTCACTCACCAAGCAACGGGTGAATTCTCGGGAGTCGACGCTTATCGATTCTCGAACTTTAAGAAGTCCTACAAGTCAGGATGCGCTTGGGGGGGTTCAACACCGTAGTTGCAAAAGTTCGCTATTCGAGTCCTTAACCTTACTAGAGTGCTTCTCGATGTGAAAGAAATCGAGCACATTTGAATCTCCAGAAATATTTCTATTTTTGTAAATTTTTATAATATATATTTCTATTTCAATGTTAGAGAACTTTATTTCATTTTAACACATAAATTTCTTTTATTTTATTATTTGTAGATGCATACAAAAAAAAAAAAAAAAGAAATAGACTCAACATCAAAGGTCAATGGCTTTAGTGTATGTATACAACACTAGATCGAGAGAACTTAAGTCTACAAAGGAAACAAAATGTTGATCCGATTTGCAGGAGATTGATTCTGATGATGAGTGGATTATGAGAAAGAAGATCCCTCCTCCCCTTGATCTTTGTCAGGCTTCGTGGATGATATTGCTCACGTTGATGCTATTGTGAGTCAGGTCTTCATCCGACTCCCAACAGACTCAAGCATCATCAGATCACATGATTTCTTCACATTCCTACAAAAGGAAACATAATGAAGCACTACAAGTACTAAAATTGGTTGGCAATTTGATTAAATTTAATAAAAAACTTATAATATTTATACTAATTAATAATTTATAATAGGTACAAGTGAGGCAAAGGCAAAGAGGAGTTCACTTGACGCCCAATTGATGAAAAAGTCGAAGATTTCATATGAAACGGGATACATGATAGTAGACATTTTCCTACTTTTGATATATATCGATGAGGATGATGATGCCTCTGAGGAGAATTTAAATTGAAACAATTTACTCTAGTTCTTATTTCATGACTTGGTTATGACTTTTGTTAAAGTTCAAACTATTAGTATAGTTGAATCTATTTATATTTTGTTTTGTTATAGTTTTTGTGAAAGTAGTGAACTATACGCTTTTTTAATAATTATATGTTGAATTACTTTATGTTTTTATTTATACTATTTTATTTTTATATATTTTAAAATATTAATTAATTATATATTGTGAGGCCTCAAAAAGCCACGCCTCAAAGCCTCGAGGCTTACGCCCTCGCTCACGAACACAAAAACGCCTCTCGCCCACGCCGCTTTAAAACTTTATGCTTTAATCGGCAATTGAACAATCCGGATTATGTGGTTATTTCTGGTTTTGTTTCTGCTGGAGTTTATTTATAATTACATGTAAAGCAATTTAGATTATGTGGTTATTTCTGGTTTTGTTTCTGCTGGAGTTTATTTATTATTTTCTGGAAGCCCTAATTATAAACATTCAAATTGGAAGAACCTTCTTTCTTTCTCCTTATAAAGCCCTACACCATGATTTATGTGGACCATAACGTTTGAGCCTTTCCGGTTGTTCAGGTTGTAATAGGAGCGAAATGTGCATGATCCACTAATTTTGGATTTTTATGGCCTGCTTTTTTTTTTTTGTGTGGGGTGGGGTGTTCCATTTTTTCTTTATCTATAATTTGTTGGGCAGATGATGATGTGAGTTATTTGTATGCATTTGGTCATTTGCTTTATTAAATTTATATTAGACTGTAATTTAGAGGTGGTGCAGGTGATAGTCTAGAGAGTAAGAACTAGAATGCTTATATCTCCCAATCAACAAGAGGCTTAAGGTCATTGTTGAAAGAGCATGTAAGATATATCTCTTTTATCTTTTAAAATTGGCATGTATGGGAATTATTTATTTATTTATTTATTTATTTTGTGATATATTTTGGAACTTGGGTCTTAGAGATGAATTATGACTAAGGAAATGATTTGAGTTTTGTTGAGGATATTCAAGAGGATATTCAAAGATTAAAAAAATTGTCTTTTCCTGGGCAGGGAACATAAATTTGTTACTTTTAGAATAATAACAGTAAATAGGTGATTAATATATATATATATATATACACACACACACAGATAAATGATAGAAAAATATGTTGGTGCAAAATAGAAATAGTGAAAGAAATATGTATGCAATTTGTATATTAACAAAAATTGGCATTTCCAAGGACAAAATATGGCAGACTACATAAATTAAAATTTTTAGTACATTTTCATGCTTTGGAGTAATCTAACTTGAACTGCTGAAGTATGATCTTATGGATTTCATGACAAATAAAGTAGATATAGATGTAAATAAGCTCTCATAATTATTTTATTTTTAACCACATTCAAGTATCAGTACCAATTGTTAAGTTCCTTTCAGCCAAGCCTTGTATCTTAGAGTTTGTCAATTTGAATGATTGGATGTGCAACACATACCTGCAAATCAATCCCGGTAATATATGTTTCAAGCAGACATAATTTTTATTGTTTCTATCTATTGCATGTATAATCAGGAGTTGCTTGGATTGTTTTAGGGTAGTGTATGCGAGTCAGTTTGATATAATTGGGTTCAAACTTCAAAGAACTCAAACAAATATGGAAACTCAAAAAATGTCATTGATTTTTCCCTTATGATTCAGCATTATGATGGGTTTAAATGTGGATCAAAATTGGTAATACACTCTGCAACCATGTATTGAGTTATATGATTACAAATATGTGACTGCCATATTTGCCGTCTTCTTTTTGGGATGTTAGACCTCTGAAATCAAGATATCAAGGGCTGACAGTGCTAACCATTTTAACTTATTAATATCTGTTTTGGATTTTATATATTTTCTATGTTTGTAGTGTTTTTTTTTAATCCAATGATCTCTAACATTTTCTTTTGTCTGTATATTATGAATATTAGGATGTTTGTTTCTCTATGCCTCTTTGCCGTTCTAAAGTAGAACAAGCCACCACTGAAGACCTGGTTGAGCTCTTGGAGATTGAGAAACACAATCTGGGCCAGGTTTTTTGTCTATGCTTTTAAAGTTTGGTAGTCTTTTTCTTTTTTTTCTTCTTTCTAAAATTTGATGATGAAAGTCTTTCAAAGATACATAGGTATACCTACTTCTCCTAATGTTCTTTGTGATTTATATCTCATTGGTGATTCTCATTTCTATTCAGACTCGACGTCTTGGTTCCATATCCGATGTGGATAACAGCCCACAGTCTTTGCTGTCTTTCAGTGGGAACAAGAATGTGCATGCTTTATATGACTTTATGCTAAATTATAGGTAAAATACCTAGCTAATATCTGAAGAACTACATCTCTAGTTAGGTATTTCATCTATATCTATGTTCTCTTTTATCTTCTTAGTGGTTCTTCAGTTTTTATGGTTGTTTTCAGATCTTTTTTGACCTCCTTGACAAGTGTGGATGTCCCTTTACTGTATTCACCTGTTCCATTTCAGAATGCTGCTCTTTCTGCTCCAGAGGCAAGTGTAATTTGATTCAATATTAATGGCAGATAATCAGAGTTAGCACCTTGTGTTCTCACAAGAATCTTATCATGCTGTTCAACCAACTACCAAAACAAGCTTTAGATTGATTTAAATGCGAATATAGCGACTTCACACCCTCCCCCACACGCACGTGGAGAGTTAGAGTCCATTATGGACATTCAAATCAATAAATAAAGATCAAATATTCAAACTCGTGGACCTTCACAAATCGTTCTTTGATACCATACGTTAAACGACTAACTCTCGGTCATGGTATCATAACATAACCTACTCAAATTATATTGCCTTTATTTTTGTAGGATTATTGATCACCTTTGTGAAACATGATATTCGTATGAAACCTAAATCCTAAAATGATTGAGCTTTTGCGAGTAGCTTGGTGTGATTAACACATGATAAGAGAGTCGGGTCTGACTAGGAAGGTCATGGGCTTGAAACCTCTCTCTGCTATTTAAATATTTGATCCCCTTTTGTGTATTTGAAAGTCCAAAGTGGATTCCGT
This sequence comes from Tetrastigma voinierianum, assembly GCA_016808115.1. Lineage (NCBI taxonomy): Eukaryota > Viridiplantae > Streptophyta > Magnoliopsida > Vitales > Vitaceae > Tetrastigma > Tetrastigma voinierianum. Next base: position 75,675 of record JAEQBH010005067.1, read on the forward strand.
TTGGTTTGTTTGACTCTCCATGTGTGGGTATGGGGTCGGATGTGAGGGAATGTGTGAAACATGATATTTGTATTAAACCCAAATCTTAAAAAGGTTGAGCTTTTAGGAGAGTCGGTACTTTAACAACCTTGAAAGAAGAGTAGTCACCCTTTGAAACTAGAGCAAGATGGTTCTTTACATATTTTAGTACTTGTAAAAAGATAAATATTTAAGATGATTAATTTTAGTTGCTTTCCTGTGGGGTAGATCATAGCTTTAAAAGGCGTGCTTAAGGCACGCCTGGGCTCAAGGTACAACCACTCCTTGGTTAAAGCGCCTTGCCTTCCAAGACATGCCCCTTACTAAAAAGGCATGCCTTATAGAATATAATTTCTTTTTAAAACACAACTTTTTTCCATTGAAATTTGTTCAAATGTGGAATCTTTAATTTTTATTGATATAATCATATTTTGAATCATATTTTATAAAATTGATGTGCATCAATGTCACATTTCACTTCTGGCTTAGTGCCTTGAGTGTTGTGTTTAAGGCTCCAAGAGGCCTTTACGCATCAGTGCGCCTTTTAAAACTATAGGGTAGATGCTTGGGTCTTTTCATTAGTGAGCTTGTTTTGCAGGTCAGTTGCAGGGAGTTGAAGAGAGCTGATCATGTCGCTATTCCTCTCAAAGGATCCAAAACGAAGGGCGAAGAAAATGAACGTGTTGTTGCTGCTGGTCTCTTCTATAGCATTGAAATCAAGGATGCATACATTCCACCATGGATAATATGCAACATCTGTGCAACCATGGGTTCTGAAGGGAGGAGCTTCGAGGCAAGGTATGGACCATTTGTCACTATGCTTGATTATTTTCTAAACTGTTAAAGACATGATATTCATATTAAACCCAAATCTTACGAGTTTAAGCTTTTAGGAGAGTTGGTCGTTTAACATGGTATCAGAGCCTGGTTTGGTAGGAGGTTTTGGGTACGAGCCACCTTTTTGTAATTTATTTCCCATTTGTTGATTTAAAAGCCCATAGAGGACTCTATTTGGTTTGTTCGAGTCTCCATGTATGGGTACGAGGTTGCATGTGAGGAAGGGTGTTAAAGACATGATATTTGTATTAAAACCCGAATTTTACAAGTTTGAGCTTTTAGGGGAGTTGGTTGTTTAACACTAACTAACTCTGATCTCACCACAAAAAGCTATAATAATGGTTGAAGAATAAAGAGAACCCTGAGGGGTAGTAACTCATTTGGTTTAAGGCCTTGGGATTTAATCCAAGGCTCACCCGTTCAAGTCGCCTCGGGTAGTGGCGGACCTAGGAAATAAAGTCAAAAGGGGCATAACAATTTTCAGGGGTGTTGCAGCATAATGGTTAAGGAACTTACCTCCAAATTATCGGTCATTGGTTCAAATCCCATTAGAAACAATTTTTATGCCTCGTGGTCATTGGTCTAAGGTAGGTCGCCTTGCCTTAAAGCGATGGGGGAGGTTCTGATGCGTTAACTTGAGTCGTAGGTTATGTGCCATTTATATGGCATTATTAGGGAATTAATAAATGAGTCAAACTATTTGTAAGAACAAATTTTCGACTCGTAAGAATCTTGGTCGACTACGGAGTTAATCGGAGTCGATTTCGAGTAGTTCAAGTAACATTGAGTTCAGATATCTGTGCCAACTCGAACTATTTGCGACCTTAATCGAGTTTTACTATTTTATTAATCGAGCTGAACTCAAGTATAATTATTTATTAATTTTTTAATTGATTCGAACACTGTAGGTGAGTTCGATATTTCGGCGACTATCTTTCAATTCGAGTTTCGAACATCTAAAAAAAACTCAATCGAGCTCGAGTCATGTTCGAGCTTGGCTTGGCTCGGCTTTGAATCGACTCTCGACTCGATTACACCCCTAGGCGTTAAGCTAACTTTGTGTACTTGTGTGTGTGCGTGTGCGCGTGCGTGCAGTTTCACAACAGAGCCGACTTCAATTGGCCTAAACGCGGCAGTTGAAACTAGTGACCAAAAATCGGATACCGAATCCACAACAGGCGAAAGCACAAACGCATTCGGAATTCAAGAGGCTGTTGTAACCTCTCACATGCGTTCCTCCTTTTTAAAAGGCTTGAAATTTGCCAATGGTTCCTATACTGCTTCACTTTCTCCTCTATAAACATAAACAATTCTCTTATCATTCGAGTTTTTATTACTGATCAATAATCTCCTCCTGTTCCCTATTAATTATTATTCTCTCTGTGTTTGTATTTTTCTTTGGGATTGATTAACATTACTTGCCAACAGATTTGGTGGTATATTTCTAGTTGAAATAAACAGATGCTTAGTAGTTAGTTAGGTTGCTTTTTTTTTCAGTTCTCCTGCTATAGATTCAATGTTTTAACTCCAAATAAAGTGAGTTTTAGACTAAGTAATTCATTTGAAAAAATATATTTATAAAATTAGTTTTTTGACCAAATAATGCCCAAGTAGTGCTTTTGAGCGCGTGGGGATTAGAGATGACAAATGCCGTTATCGTAGATGGCGGTGGTGGAATACATCCAAATATTGTTGTCCATGACAGCAGTATTTGATAAAAATTTCAATTGCCGTTGTCATGGATAGCGGTATATGATAAAATTCAATTCTTTGTTGTCGTAGACGATGGCGTTATGCGTTCTTTGGAGCGTTAGTTTGGGTTGGCTAGATTTATAATTTTTTTCAAATAAAGTATTTCAATTTAAAAACTCAATAAAAATTAGACATTCATTTGCTTTGAAAAGCAGATCTTTAAGGGGGCAATGAAATCAAATGTCTTAGGGATAAAATCTGGTTAAAGATCTTAAAATAAGTTAAATTTTGTAAAACTGGCCCTTATGTTTTTTTTTTTTTTGAAAATGACAGTATGAACAAAAATACTGTTTTCCATTCACGTGTCTTTGAAAAGAAAGGGTTGTTTTACAAGAAAATAATGAGAGTATTTTTGTCCCAATGAGATAAGGGTTAGATTTTCGAAATGTGGCTTTTAAATGATCTTTTAATCAAATCATCCTAGTATAAGTATGGCATAATTGATCTTTCTATGCTTCTTGATGGAAGTAATATGTAATGGACCTTTCCTCCCTTCATGGCTTCTAAGCTATTTTCTTGTACTGCTCATCAGTATCCAGCTTTACTTCGGATCACATGTCTGACATCTTGTTTTCCATTGACGGATCAAAGGAGGACTTGGTGGAAGGCATTAGAGCAAAAACTGGACTTTTTTTAATTTTTGTGGTTCTTGTTGAGATTCATGTTGATGTGTGTAAATTAGGTACAATTTTTTGTCTTAGATTTTCATATTATTGTATGATTTTTTTTTTCTTTATATCTAGATTTGACTAAGATTGATTTGGCAATAAGAATAGGTATGATTTTCCAGGACATAAATTTTAGCCTTTAAAAAAAAAATTATAAATTATACTCTTTGATCATCCATATAAGGAAAAATCATGTTTGATTGTTGATCGAGAGTTTAATTCCCATTGTAAAGAGTTTCTTATAAAAAAAATTATTTTTGATTATTTAGAGCAGAGGATGAAAAGAGCAAATTTTTATAATTAATTAAATATTCAATCGGGACGGAAATGGGATAGAGATACCCCATTCCAAGCTCGCCTCGTTGCCAATCCTAGTTGTTTGGGTCCATTGATGTGTTGGGCTGTTCTTGCATTGGGTTAGTGACGGGCGAGGTGTTAATGAGTTGTATTACTCCACACTCCTTCGGAAAACACCTTGTCCTTAAGGTGGTAATGAGGATACAACTTGCAAAATTCATCGAGGTTTTCCCATGTTGCATTTTTAGGTGGGTTTGAGTAGGGGTGTTAATGATGCGGTGGTGTTCATTAAGCTGGCTCGAACTCAAAAACTTCGAATCCAATTCGACTCGAGCAAGCTGCGGTTGAGAAAAATGAAGCTCGAATCGGACTCGAAAATGCAGTGTCCAGGCTCAGCTCGCGAGCTTGAAAATGAAAGCTTGAATGGGACTCGGCTTCAGTCGAGCTTGACTCGGGCTAAGAAAGCTCGCGAGCTTGAAAAATGAAATGAATCGGACTTGAGGCTTCAGTCAGACTCGACTCGAGCTTTCAGCTGCGAGCTTGAAAAATGGCTGGTGGACTCAGCATAAGGCTTCGAGACTCGACTCGAGCTGAACTGAGTTCTCTTAAATCTTTTTAAGAAAATTAATTCTTTTAAAATAAATATATTTATAACTAAATAAATATGAAAATTTATGCTTTTTAAGAATACAAAATGAAGATATATTATTTATGACATCCCCAAAAAGTAAAGATATCAAATTTTAAAAAAAACTTTAATTTGTATTACTAAAATATTTCGAGTTTTCATGAAACTTTCCCCAGTGGAGTTACGAGTTCTTTCGGTCGGCTTCGTTAACATTTCAGTCGAGTTCGAGGCTTTCAGTCGGCTGTAGAGTTTTGTCCAGTCGAGTTCTAGTAGCTCGCGAGTTATCTCGTCTCATTAGCACCCCTAGGTTTGAGCATGGAGATGTAAAAGACATGACAAATTTTTTACTCAAGTGGAAGGCGTCAATGCGGTCAGCTATAGAACCAACACGCTCAATAATGGAAGAGGGCCATATTAGTATTTGGCTAGCTTGTTTGGTTAGAAACGATTAATTGACCGGTAAAGGTTGAAGGCGAACCAAAACCATTTCACCTATTGCCAGCTCGAGTTCACGCCGATGAAGGTTAGTGTGTTGTTGCATACATTGCTAAGCGTTGCGAAGTTTGTCTTTTAAAGAGCGTAACAAGCAGGGATGAAAATATCCGATATATCAGTCGATATATACCGGAGTATATCCGATATCGATGATGTTCGACAGCGATATTAGCGATGTGGAGTATATCGGTTTTTGAACTAAATATATCGTGGAATATCGGGTTTGTGGCATCTGGCGCGATTAGTTTATTTTCGGTAAAATCCAAAGTATATCGGGATATATCGGAGATATATTCATCATTGAGATTTGAAATCGCGGCTTGATCCAGCTGATTTATGGATTAATCCATGTAGTTTAATTCCAGAGATATCGATATTCGTATAAAAATATCCCAGCTAGATATATCTCCAATATATCAATATATCTGTAAATCGAAATCTTGTCGTCAATGGCCAGATATTTTCATCATAGTAGCAAGGCATCTCGCTCTTGTAACAACTCATCAAGAGCTTGGATTGAAGTAGAGCTCTTGGAATATGCTGGAATTGTTGGTGGAGGGCAACCAAACAGAGCTTCGAATGGGGGAGGTTTTGAGCCCACTATGATAACACGAATTATAGGGATCGCACACTTGCTTAAGAAAATGACCCATGTGGATGGCTTGTCATGAGTGAAAGCTATGAAGTATATATTGTTCCGGCTGCCTTGTGATTCTTCTTCGTACTATGAGGAAGTAGTGCGGTTTATTCAAATAATTGCTTCAAGTTGGACACAAATATAGGGTCGAATTAGAATAATGGAGCTTAGGAATCCATGTATCTTGACCACCATATCAACAGATAACTTGGTAGTTTAATTTGGCGGTAAAGCTGGTTGGAAGCAAGGAACAAAATTTCGATTTTCGACTGAAATATCGCCGAGTATCGGTTATTAATTGGACCCGAAGCGATATTGCCAACCGATGGTTGGTTGGCCAAAATCGGAAAAATTCTTAGAAATATCGAGTGATATTTTAATGAGAATTTCGACGAAATTTCAGATTTACACATCTCAGTAGCGTGTGTTGGAATTTACGAAAAATATCGGTAAATATCTCGGAAAAATATTGGTAAAATATTGGTTATTTTGAGCTTTGTCGAATCGATAGTTAGGAATTAAATCACAATGGTTTTTTGACAATCCAATAACTATTTTGACTCCAAAATTTTTTATAAATACTCCTAAAATTATAAAATTTCTTTACAAATTCATCCATACACATTCAAGCTCAATTTAACTCTCAAATTATTTTTTCTTTAACTGATTTATCACAATATTTGAAGATCTTGTTATAAATATTGTCTTTATCGAATGATATCCGCTATTGAATAATGTAATGGAGCATGTCGGTCTTCGTTTTGGTTTTAAATGACTATTGTAATGTAATTTCTCGATAAATTATAATGAATATTATCTTGAGTGTATTTGCTTGTTATGCATTTTTTATAGTTCAATAAGCGTTACATGGAATTCAAGTATTTTGTTTGTCTTTTAACTGCGATGTTGCTGTCAAATATCTACGATAATTTTGATCTGTGCGTAAATCAAATCTGGATAATGAGTAATTCTAGATATTTTGTTCCTTAGTTGGAAGAGGGCTAAAATGACCGATTTCGTGAGGTGATCGACAACAACCAAGATTATTGTGAAGCCTTGAGAAGGGTGGTAAACCAGTGATGAAATCCATAGTCACCTCATCCCACAAAAGTGATGGAATCAGCAAAGGTTGTAGCAAACCAGCCAGGGCTTGATTGGAATACTTGGAAATTGGCTCAACTGCTGAAATTTGAATATTTGAATATTTGAATATTTGAATATTTGAATCCATTTGTATATTTTAAAGTCTATAATAGACCATGTTTAATTTGTTTTACTTACTTTCTATGTTCCGGTTGTGATTGTGTGAAGCATGATATTCATAAATATTTAACAGTGTTAAAATTACTTGTTGGGGAAAGTGTATGTTGAAAAATCAATTTTCAAACTTATGGAGAAAAAAAACTTTCAAACTTATTTATCAAACAACTTAAGTAAATCTTAATTTAAAGTCAATTGTAATGTTAAGTAATTGGTATCATTTTAACAAACTTTCATTGTGTAAGATATTCCAATGAACTGATTGTATAAAATTTATTTAAATGATTTTTGTCAAAATTGATCATGAAAATTAAATATAATAAAGTTTATGAGCCCTTGAGGCTTAATTCAAATATTAAAAATGGGATGAGCATATTGGAGAATAAATAATACTTTATAATATATATATATATATATATATATATATATATATATATATATATATATATATATATATATATATATATATATATATATTTGGTTTGGGGAGAGTGCTAAGGAAAGGAAAGAAATTGTTAAAAAATGGTTTTTATTTGATAAAAAGTCTTAAAGAAAATCAAATTTAAATAAAATACTTAAAAATTTACATATTTTTAAATTATTTAATCGTTACATTAATGAGTTAAAATAAATGAAATTGTTTTGAAGTAGCAAATAAAAATATTATGTTAAATCTAACTCTATTTTTATTTGTTTGTTTTCAATTTTTCTTTTATTATATCATGTTTTTTTTTTCTTTGCACTTTCCTTCTATTCAAGTTGCACCAAAGTGCGTTTAACCCCTCCATGGCTAGCCAATGGGATAGAATGAAATTCATGAAGAAGTTGATCTTTTAAGGAATTTTCTTCACTTAGAATTGAGAGAAAATTAGCAATAGGACAACTTGCTACTGAAAATAGAGATGGTTGATCCTCATATCGATGAGAAAGAGCATCGACGATTTGATTGGAGCTACTAGATTTATAATCAATTTGGAAATTGTACCCCAAATTACTTATAATGGAGATAGGCTTCTTTGGTTTAGCGTTTAATTACCTAGTGCAACAACTCCTTTATACTTTTATGATTAGTTCTGATAATAAAGAATCCGCCTAAAAGGTATTGTGTTGAAGCATGATATTCATATTAAACCCAAATCCTGAGCGAGAGGCATAGGAGAGTTGGTCGTTAACGTGGTATCGAGGCTTGGTTTGGCGGGAGGTCGCAGGTTCGGATCCCACTGCTCCTTGCGATTTAATCCCACGTGTTTATTTGAAAGTCCATGTGGACTGCGGCTCTCACGTGCGGGTGTTATGGGGCCGAGTATGCACGTGAGGGGAGGGTGAAGCATGATATTATGTGCTTCAAATCCTGACCCGAACTTTTTTTAGGAGAGTTGGTCATTCTTTTATATTGTCTCGAGCTTTTGGTATCGTTGTAATGGCATGCAACTCTTTAAGAAGGCGATTGGATCCTCTTCTTGTATAAGCACGACGCCCATGCCAAAATTGGATGCATCGGTTTCAATGATGAATGTTAGCTCAAAATTTGGGAGACCATAGCTCGCTTGAGAGTGTCAAAAGTTGAGGAAGCTTAAGGGGATCGCTTGAAGTTGTCTTTGCGAAGGAGATCGGTTAGAGGAGTCGCAATCGTTGCGTAGCCTCGAATATAATGCCAGTAATATCATGTAAGGCTTAGGAAGCCTTGGAGTTGCTTTGGTGTTTGAGGTTGGGGCCAATTAACTATGACATCTATCTTGGAGAGATCGGCTTGCAAAGTAATCAATTGTATCATGGGCAAATAGACATATAGAGAGCTTGATGAGGAAATTGTTTGATTGTAGGCAAGCTAATGTATGATGCAAATGAGCTAAGTGATCAACAAGGTTAGCACTATAAACAAGTATATCATAAAATAAAACAATCACAAACTTTCAAAGAAAGGGAGCAAAAAGTCGATTCATTGTGGCTTGGAAGGTGGACGACGCATTGGAAAGACCAAAGGGCAATCATGAGTTCAAAATGCAGTATCGTAGATGTCACAATTATGGACACGAATTTGAGGATAGATAGCCAAAATCAAGTTTTTATGTACTTTGTACTGTAATCAATCAAGACATAGAGAAACTGATTTAGTTGGTTGAGTTGAATGGTTAAATCAATTGCTCAATTGATTGAGGGTCAAAACCAGGGACCAAAATATCGGAAATGTTGTATGATTTATCGTCATGATGTGTCAGGTAGGATTGACACGATATTAGAAATTGAAAGTTCGATGATTGAAAAATCGTCTAAACATCGAGAATAATGATGATATATCGTCTATATATTGACCAGGAGTTAAAATATTGCGATAATATCATGTTTGAAGAACATGCGTGTGCAAAGGAAAATATCATCGAGAAATTTCCAAAAAATTGGCGATATATCGACGATAAATCACTAATTTTTTTTTTGAAAAAAACCGAAACAGAAGAATCAAACTTGCAAAACCATGGAAAATGAAGACTAGAGGCCTCTTTTCATTCCCCCCTCCCATACACTATCTTTAGAAACCCTAACCCTATCTACCTTTTATAATGCTCTTTTTGTTTTCCCATTTTAGGCCCCTTTTGTTTTTTATTTACCAACCCTAACTTCATCTCCCTAGCTTTTCTCCTACTGATTTGGGGCTATTCTATTTATGATTCTTATTTAAGATTATAGAATTAATTGTTGTTGTGAAAAACCTGTATTTTAAGATACAATACTAAAATTAAGAATAAATAATTTATTTATGTTTGTAATTATTGAGATAAGTTATTTTAAAATTTGTTCCTATTTTGTTTTTATTAAAATATTACATATTTAAATTAAATTAAATTCAAACCTTATCAAAAATGAAAACACTTATGTGACTAACAAACTTTTTTAACAAAAAAAACCCTGTAAAACATAAAAGCAATATTATAATAAAATCATAAGTTATTATAAAAATAGTGTACAGTGTGTTTTTGCTTATTTATCATCATTATTCTGACTTTTGAGTGCCAGCATGGAATTTAGTATTTTGTTAGTTTCCGCTTTACCAATATTTTTGTAAAAATATTTATCAATATTTTCAGTACATGTGTAAAATCCAATTACCAATATATTCATGTTTGCCGATATTTTTATCCTTGATCAAACCTCTCTAGTGGTCACTTACTAGTATATTAAATGCATGCATAGTTCTTAAGACTTGACTCAAATGGTAAAATGGTGGAAAAGGGCCACGAAAGTTCTAGGTTAAAATCATTATAAGAACAGGTTACTACAACTCGATATACAAAAAAAAAAAGTGATGTAAAAAAAATGCATGCATAACAGATAGTGAATCAATCAAATTAACTAGAAGCTCTCGAATTGGAAAACCATAAGTTGGACTTTTTTAGAGCATTTATTTATTTAGGACTAAATTCATTTAATTGATAAACCTTCTTTCTTCTTATATTTCAAAGCTCTCTTGAAGTGCATTTAATTCTAAACTTGCTAATTCTCTTATATACCTTCAACTCCACAATCTATATTTGTAATGGAGCCTAATTTGCTATAATTTTTCATTATTTACTCTTGTGATCAGACAAGTTATTCAATTAAGAAGATTACTAAAAGTGTTTACAAAGCTGGTCCATTAAAACCTTGGAATCCAAATGTAGACATTGAAGGATTATGGTTCAATCTTGAAAATACTCGAATTCTCACCCGGTTAGAAGATTGAGAAGTGGATGCCAGTAGATTATTAAACCACCAAAAAAAAATTTTGGATTCTTTTTTCTGTCAATTTCTTATTATTGCTAGCTCTTTATATATTTATTTATTTTGAAAAGAAAAATAATTTTATTGATTCAAACTAGTTATACATCGATAGAAACATAAAATCAAAATCACTAAAAACTATAGATGATGAAACAACATCCAAGTTAATAGCTTAATGATTCGGTTTAAAGCTTATATATATTTGATAGTTGAGCCTACACATTTAATAATACTATTGTGACTACATTACCTATAATTTTAGTTATATAATAGTATATTGACAACCATTAATTTGATTTCTTGTTTTTGATTTGATATACTTTATTCGTTTGAATCACCCCCACACAAATAAACGCCGCACCATGATGATGACAAACAAATGCAACACCAAGACGACGACAACCATACACCGCACCAAGACGACGACTAAAACACGAAAAAACAAATGAAAACCTACATTTGGTTGAATAACCACTTTATTGAGGAAGAAATTGATGGAAAGAGGTGTAGATGGGTGATTTCAGGCCAAGAATGGTAAAAAAATCATCCCCTCCTTGCTTAAAAGAAAAAGACTAGTATAGAAAAAGTTGAGAGAAAAATATGGGGTTTTCAATATTATGAATCTTTGGTTATTTATTATCCAGTTTATCTTGCTTAGATTTGTTTATTAATGGAAAAGCTTTAATACCTAATTCAATAGCCACCCTCTTCTCGAGTGTGTATTTAAATTGAATGTGCTTGTTTATTATGGATCCATATACAGTATAAAATATAAATTAAGTTCCATAGAGATAGTCAGTTATATGATTCAATCATCAATGGAATTTGTTGGAGTGAATGACATTCATTGCATATATGAATGTCCCTTATACTTTGCAATAGGGGAGTCCCCAAAGTTGGGAATGTTATTTGGTTTACGAATGTTTGGCTTGATGAAGCGTTGAAGGTCTCACCTTTGTTCCTATAAGGGTGAGACTTCTCTTGTTTGGGAAATATACATAAAATTTTTGTTTTTCCTTTTGTGAGTTTGCATTGTGACATAGTCAGAGGGTGTTGTTGGGTGATACCTTCGATCACAGTCTTAGTTTGTCGGAGTAGTATTAAGGTGCTGAGGTGTGACGCCCCTATCCCGGGGGTCCCGTTGACAACCCGTCAACCCGCGGAAACTTGTGGATATCGGGTGCTCCAATATCACACTCACATGTCTCATATATCGAGACCCATTTATGTATAATTTTCTTACAAATAACCAATTTCTTATAATATTTCACAAGAGTTTGATGTCTGAAACTCTTTTACACTTTTACATGCCAAAATATATTAAGACTAGATTATTCTAATATATTTTACAAAAGTGCTTAGGCGAAGTCGGCCTTCTTCGTACTCACGGCCTCGAAGGGCGCCGTCTTCGTGTGCACGAAGGGGAGTCCTGACAGGGGTGAGAGTAAGTCCAGTAGTAATATTAATCTCCTCTAAAGGGTTGCCTCCCTTCGCTTAGAAGTGCTCGTACGGTGATCAAACACACATATTGAGTAAAAATATGCACATTCTGCTAGAATGTCATTACCATGGATGAGAATGTAACTCACCACATCCCATGTCCCAGTCCTCATGAGCTCCTCACACATGCCTATGCCGAGTGTGACGATCGATCCTTTGGTAGTACCGATGACCCACATATCTTTTGAACCCTTCTGAAACACTAGTGCCCTCTGCCGAGTGCCGATAGGCAATCGTCGATCCCGACTCACATCACTGCTTTCGAAGTCATGTGTTAAATGTATTGTCTTATTTGACAACATAACTTTTTGGATTACCATGGGTCCTCTTACACCCATGCGAACTTTTGGCTCCTTGCTGGTCTCTTCTTCTTTTATGAAATTTTGGCTCCTTGTAGCGGTCTCTTACCCTACAAAAAATTTTGATCACAGCGGGTCTTTACCCAAAGTTCTGGGCTTTTCACCCTGAGAAGTGTGACCCTTTTCTTGCTCCTTGACACATTAATTTATTTTCATTTGTTTTATTCATTTTATACCAAGTGAGTCTTGGTGGGCCATTTATGCATTTTGAAATCACGTATTCTGAAATGGTGAATTAACCATTTCTAATACACACACAGGCTAAACGCCATGATATTGTGCATATGCAATGCTAATGTCACTGCAATTTGTCATGTTACATGTATGATGCACACTACATGAATCATTCTCATCAGTTGTACTTCTTAGTAATTCCCCAGCCTGTATGTATCTGACATGCTCATTCCGTATACTTAATGCCAATATATATACATCGAAGTATCCAAACATATTAGCATTCATCTGATATGACTAAACAATAATGTCCTTACAACCTTCCTTAGGCTAACTCATAGTAATTCCTACCCATTAAAACAGCCAATGACATCTTATCTGATAGTCATTTTAAAAACACGGCTATCGGTGTCGACCTTGACAAACAACACGCACCTCAGTGGAAAAACAAGATTTTAGCAAGTTATGCTCACCCACTGTCATCCAAAGGCATATGGATAGAATATTGACTCAATGGGCTTTCCATAAGTCAGGAACACACAACGAGTTCAAGCGAAGAAGTTATGGCGATGCGGGGGTGGAGGTCACACACATGGATATCCAGCCTAGCAGTCCAGCATTACAGGAAACATAGATTTCAGAAGGTTGTCTTTGCCCACTGTCATTCCTGGGAATATGGCTGGGGTACGACTCAATGGGCTTTCCATAGAGTCTAAGAACACCCGAAACGGAGTTCGAACAAAGAAGTTATGGCCGTCCGAAGTTGGAGGTCACAAATGAATATCCAGCCCTAGCAGGCCAGCCCTAGCCGTCCAATAGCCCTGGGAAAACATATATTTCAGAAGTTTATGCTAACCTACTGTAATTCACAAGAACATGGCTAGAATCTTGACTCAATGGGCTTTCCATAGAGTCCAAGAACACCCGAAACGGAGTTCGGACGAAGAAGTTATGGCCGTCCGAAGTTGGAGGTCACACATGAATATCCAGCCCTAGCCGTCCAGCAGCCCTGGGAAAACATAGATTTCAGTAGGTTATGCTCACCCACTGTCATCCACAGGCCTATGGCTAGAATATTGACTCAATGGGCTTTCCATAGAGTCCAAGAACACCCAAAACGGAGTTCGGACGAAGAAGTTATGGCCGTCCAAAGTTGGAGGCCACACATGAATAGCCAGCCCTAGCCTTCCAGAAGCCCTGGGAAAACATAGATTTCAGAAGGTCATGCTCACCCAATATCATCAAAATCATATGGCTAGAATATTTACTCAATGGGATTTCCATAGAGTCCAAGAACACCTGAAACGGAGTTCGGGCCGAGAGGTGGCCATCCCGAAGTTAGGTCACACATGAATAGTGACCACTACAGTCCGGTCGTGGAGAAAAACATAGATTTATTGAGGTTATGCACACTTGTGACCTCCACAAGAATATGGCTAGAATCTTGACTCAATGGGATTTCCATAAACGGAGTTTGGATGAAGGAGTTATGGCAGTCCGTAGTTAGAGGTCACATATGAATAGCCAGCCCTTGCTGGCCAGCCTTAGCCGTCCAGCATCCGTGGAAAATCATAAATTTCAGCAGGTTATGCTCACCCAATGACCTCCATAGGAATATGGATATAATCTTGACTAAATGGGCTTTCCATAGAGTGTAAGAACACCAGAAACGAAGTTCGAACGAAGGAGTTATGGTCATAAGGATTGGAGGAACTCACTTGGCCAGGCCACAGCCAGTGACCCGGCCGGTGACTCTTCATTTGTGACTCCACGCAGTCGGCTAAGAGTCGGCCGGTCGAGGAAAATTGTGGCTAGGAAGCTTGTTGACTCTTAAGCCGGTCGGCTCAGACCGGCTGACTCTTGGTCGGCCGGCTCCCTGTCGGTTGGCTCTTGAAGCATGCGCTCCCCGAGACGGGTGACTCCCGTGGCGAGCCACGCCGGCTTTTCCACTTAGGCTGATTTCGAGGGTAAATGGACCATAACTTGAAATTTATAAGGTCGTTGGGTAATTCAAAAGCCTAATATCAATTTCACCGATGTAACTACAATTTATCTGAAGGACTCACTGCCAAATTCCTTTTATTTCCCATATGAAAACCAGTCCTAAAGTCCGGCTAATGCGTATGATCAAAGTAGGGTAACTTCCCATGGTTCAAAATGCAACCAAACGTTCCTCTTGGGGAAAAACACTTCCGACCGTAGGGTGAAAATAATCAAGTAGGAGAAGACCTACCTCTTGGAGTCTTATAGCTCTTGTCAAGAGGAAAGACTTTCCCTCTTACTTGCCAGAAAGCCGTGGTCTAGATCGTCGGAGAAGATCTGAAGAAGGTAGAGCCTCTCTCTTTACTTTCTTCTTCCCTCTCTTTTCCCTTTCTTCCCCTTCCTCTCTACCGAATTGTTTGGTCTAAAGTCAAGTGAGATGTCCTATCTTTTACCACATGTCAGATTCTAAGTGGCCACCTTGGATTATACCTTATCCCTTATCCATCTACCATAGATTTCCACCCAATCACATGTTTCCATATGTCTCTCATGGGTTCACTTGAGCTCATGTTTGACTAGCTCACAACCTGACACATGGCTCAATGTGAGCCACTCAACACCTTGCACGTGTCACGTGTCCTCGGTCTTGCCAGAAAATGTGGAGTGGCGTCTCGGAATATGGCCAGAGATCGACGTGGTAATTTAGATTTCAGGAATGATTCAGCGGTGAAGTCAGTTAGGTCGTGTTAGAGATGCAGAAAGTTTGGATTTTTAGCAGAATTCTCAGTTCAGCTTCCTCAAAAATGCAAAGTTTTTAAAGTTTCACATGAGGTCTTTGCTAAACATGTCATTTATCTGGGGAGATGACAGTAAGCGTGTTTTTCTTTGAGCAAGAGGAGGCAATGAATCTGTTTTAAGGAAGTTGACTCCTATGAGGCTGACTATTGTGCAACACTATTTCTCTTGTAATTGTTTTCTTATTTCTTGTAATTTTCTCCTCTTTTTTTTTGTTTCCCTGGAGGAAGTTCCTAACATTCTTAAATCAGATTTGTGGAAAAAATAAAAAATTAAAAAAATTGTTGAACCAGTAAGGTTGGTTCATCGGAAAAATTGATCGAGCAGAGAAATTAAATTGAGGGACTATTGGAAGGATTTGAGAAAATAAAAATTTTAGTTTTTTGAAAAAAAATAATTGAATTCGACTAATTCTGTTTTTCTGAGAAAAAAAAAAGGAAAATTTATTTTTAAGATTTTGGCTGATTTTATTTTCTAAGGAAAAAAAAAGGGATTTTTTTTTTTGTTTGAAGAAATCGGTTGTTTCTGTTTTTGAAAAAAAAAAAAAAAAAAAACCTTGGCATGTTTTTTTTAAGGAAGGAGATAAGTTCAAGGAGATAGTTGGATTTCCTTTTTGAATTTGGTTGTTTAAAAAAAAAAAAACTTTGGCATGTTTTTTTTCGGAAGAAGATAAGTTCAAAGGAAAATGTTTTTTGAAAGAAAAACTTTACAAAACCAAACAAACAAGTGGTTTGTTGGTTTACTAAATCCTAGTACAAAAGTACGATAAGGAGAGAAGCCTTTTAGGTTAAAACTCTACACTAGGTTATATGCTTAATTGTGATATTCCCTGCGAGGAATATATGATAAGGAGAGAAGCCTTTTAGGCTAAAACTCTACACTCACTTTGTGAGTTTAAACCAATTTCTTTGTGGTCTTAAGAAATTGAAAATTACAATTCAAAGACGTATGTCTAAGGAGTTTGGATTTTAACTCGGACCGTTTGTGACCCCTCTAGTCTTTTCTGGGAATACTTTGTTATTTGTTATTTTCAATTATTCTAAGAATTGGTTTTTGGGAATAAAAAAAAAATTGACACACGCTCTACAATTTTGCAGTTAAATGGACTCTAGTTCAAACACTATTGTTCCCACTGCATCTGCCCATGTGGCAACACCTACTGTGGCACAAGCGCCAGTGTTTCCTACTACTACACCTATCTCTCGTCCTTACTATGAGAAAACCAGAGAAATTCAGCGCTGGGACTTACTTCAAAGGTGGTAGCAAAAGATGTTCTTCTACCTGATAACCTTGAATCTTGCGAGATTCTTGACGGAAGAAGCTCCAAGCTCAAAGAAGATGAGCGTGATATCTAAGTCATCAGCACTGTGGATGCTCGGAAACATTCTAACTTCCTGTGCAGGAACTACGTCATGAATGCATTGACTGATTCTCTATACAATGTGTATACAGATAAGAAAATAGCCAAGAAGTTATGGGAATCACTAGACCGGAAATATAAAATAGAGGATGTCGGGGCCAAAATTTTTATCGGAGGCCGATTCCTCAATTATAAAATAGTAGATTCCAAAACTGTGGTCAGTCAAGTCCAAGAACTTCAAGTAATACTCCACAAGATTCATGTTGAGGGAATGATGTCGAGCTTAAACCTTCAAGTGGCAAATATTATCGAACCGCTCCGCTTAGAAAGACTTCAAAAACTACCTCAAGCATAAGAGAAAGGAGATGAGCATCGAATATCTGGTTATTAGACTTCGCATCGAAGAAGACAATAGAGGATATGAGAAGAAAATGTCACACAATCCCAATGAGGCTAACTTTGTGGAACATGGTCAAAGTTCCAAGTTCAAGAAAGGCAATAATAAATGGAAAGACACTAAGTTAGGACCTAAAGGGGGAGTCTCCAAGAAGCAAAAGTTCCTAGGGAAATGCTTCAACTGTGGGAAGCAAGGTCACAGATCTTCGATTGCAAACTGCCAAAGAGGAACAAACCCAAGGAAGCCAATGTGATTGACGACATCGCTAAGGATGTGTCTGACATTGACCTCATGTCTGTAATCTCTGAGGTAAACTTAGTGGGATCCAATACCAAGGAATGGTGGATTAACACTGGTGCAACCTGCCATGTTTGCTTTGACAAGAAGATGTTCTCCACCTTTGAACTAATTGAGACTAGGGAAAAGGTGTTCATAGGGAACTCTGCCACTTCAGAAATCAAAGGCCAAGGAAAACTGGAGTCGAAGATGCGTCGGGGAAGGAGCTGACTCTGACAAATGTCCTGTATGTCCCTGAAATCCGAAAAGAACCCCGGCTCCGCGCTTCTTTAATAACATCGCGGATTTCGAATGGTTTTTGAGTCTGACAAATTTGTATTATCCAAAAGTGGAATGTATGTCGGGAAAGGTTACATGAGCAATGGTATGTGGAAGCTCAATGTAATGACTCTTGTTAAGTCAGAAATGAATAAAGCTAGCTTCTTCGCGATATTGTCAGCCCTCTAATCTATGGCATGGTAGATTAGGACATGTTAATTATGATTCATTGCGTAAATTAATTAACTTAAATCATATACCAACTTTCCAAATTGATGCAAAGCATAAGTGTGAAACTTATGTTAAGGCAAAACTGACCAGGTCATCTTTTCAAAGTGTTGAAAGACACACTGAACCTCTTGACTTAATCCATAGTGATATATGTGATTTGAAGCTTGTACAAACAAGAGGTGGTAATAAATATTTTATTACCTTTGTGGATGATAGCACCAAGTATTATTATGTGTACTTACTCAAAAGTAAGGATGAGGCGATAGAGAAATTTGTTCTCTACAAAAACGAAGTTGAGAATCAACTTAACAAGAAAATTAAAGTGTTAAGAAGTGATCGAGGTGGTGAGTATGAATCGCCATTTGTTGACTTTTGTGCTCAACATGGGATTATACATGAAACCACAACACTTTATTTGCCTCAATCCAACGCAGTAGCCGAGCGTAAAAATCGCACTTTAAAGAAAATGATGAATGCAATGCTAATTAGTTTTGGTCTACCACAAAACATATGGGGAGAAGCCATTTTATCTACCAATTACCTTTTGAATAAGGTACTTAAAAAGAAAGCAGAAAAGACTCCATATGAGTTATGGAAAGGAATAAAGCCATCCTACAAATATTTGCGAGTGTGAGCATGTCTAGCTAAAGTGGCAATACCTCCACCCAAAAAGGTGAAAATAGGACCTAAAACTATTGATTGCGTTTTCATTGGTTATGCACATAACAGTGCTGCTTATTGATTTCTTGTTCATGAGTCGAATATCTCGGATATTCACAAGAACACGATAATGGAATTGAGGAATGCATCTTTATTTGAAGATGTATTTCCATGTAAATCCAAAGCATATCCAAATTCATCAAAATGAGCTTTTGAGACTATTAATGAAAATAATCAAGATGGAAATGATACTGGTTAGGTTGAACCTAGACACAGTAAGAGAGAAATCTTTTGGTCTAGATTTTCTTACTTACATGCTCGAAGGGGAACCTCGAACTTATAAAGAGGCAGTGAATTCTGTAGAGGGTCTCATGTGGAAATAGGCCATTAATAGTGAAATTGAATCCATACTACATAACCAGACTTGGGAACTAGTAGATCTTCCACCAGGTTGTAAACCTTTGAGTTCCAAGTGGGTTTTCAAGAAGAAAAGGAAAGTAGATGGATCAATTGATAAGTACAAAGCAAGACTTGTGATCAAAGGCTATAAACAAACTAAGGGCCTGGATTATTTTGACACATATTCTCCTGTAATGAGAATAAATTTATATGATGGTGCTATAATTTCTCGTGATTGAGAACCTTGAAGTACATCAGATGGATGTGAAAACAACCTTTCTTAATGGAGATTTAGAGGAATAAATATATATGGAGCAGCCTGAGGGTTTTTCTGCTCCAGGATAAGAAAAGAAAGTCTGTAAACTGGTAAAATCCTTATATGGATTGACGCAAGCACCAAAATAATGGCATGAGAAATTTGACAATGTAATGTTGTCACATGGATTCAAAATCAATGAATGTGACAAGTGTGTTTGCGTTAAAGATGATGAACATGGATATGTCATTGTATGCTTGTACGTAGATGACGTGCTTATTGTCGGTAGTGATGATAAGATGATTGCATCTACCAAGAACATGTTGAACTCTAGGTTTGACATGAAAGACATGGGACTTGCTGATGTAATTTTGGGAATAAAAATCAAAAGAACATCAGAAGGACTCATTCTAAGTCAGTCACACTATGTTGGCAATATCCTTGGGAAGTTTGATAAGGATAAGTCCAGTATAGCCAAAACACTGGTAGATGTAACTCTACACTTGTCCAAGAATAAAGGAGAGAGTGTTTCTCAAGTAGAATAATTTGGGTGATAGGCAAATTAATGTACTTAATGAGAGTTGTACAAGACCGTATTATACCATGCGCTTAATAAAACCAGTAGATACACAAGTAATCCTGGGGTTATGCATTAGCAAGGAATAATGATAGTATTAAAATACTTACGATTCACTCGTGACTATGGGCTACACTACACAAGATATCCTACTGTACTTGAAGGATACAGTGATGCTAATTGGATATCTAATGTTAAAGAATCAAAATCCCAGAGTGGTTATGTCTTTACATTGGGAGGTGCAACAGTATCATGGAAATCGTCAAAAGAAACGGTTATTGCTAGATCCACAATGAAATCTGAATTTATAGCACTAGACAAATATGGAGAAGAGGCTGAATGGTTATGCCATTTCTTATAGGATAAGATGGCCAAGGCCTGTGCCTCCAATATGCATACACTGTGATAGTCAATCTACTATTGGTAGAGCACAAAGCACTATGTACAATTGTATGTCTAAAAATATTCGTCATAGACACAATACCATTAGATAACTACTCTCAACTGGAGTTATCCTTGTAGATTTTGTAAAATCTAAGGATAACATTGTGGATCCGCTAACCAAAGGGTTAAACAGAGAGTTGGTTGAAAAGTCATTGAAGGGAATGAGACTAAAGCCCGTAAAAGAACAACTCGGTACAATGGATACCTAACCAAACTGACTGGAGATCCCAAGATCTAGGTTCAAAGGGACAACTAAATTGTAAAGGCTTAGATACAATCACTGTGGGGATATTATCGTGCCCATTCCTATGATGAACAATGATGCTCATAAGAAGGTTAAGCTATGCTTTTAATGATCTCTATGCCTTGGAGAAGAGCAACATCAACTACTCTCAATTTAAAGAGAGATCACCTATGTAAGAGTGAAGTAGGGCAAATTCAGAGGGAATTGAATAGAGCACAATTCCTATTAAACTCTTGCCGAACCAGGCACATGTCCATGGCCAAAATGGACATAAAAGTGAGAACTGAAATGTGTTAGGAAGATTCCTGTGTGGAATATGTCATCGTCTACACCAATGACGTAATGGTCAAGGACATTGTGTCTATTGTTTAGTTAGTAGAGTAAACATATTTCTACAAGGGAAGGTTCAAAGGGTAGCCCTACCTCTCCTATGCAGGTTTCAACCGATGAATCTATCACCTAGTCTTAAGGATCTTTGGTTATGAATGTCATTCATGTGGGGAATTATTGGAGTGAATGACATCCATTGTAGATATGAATGCCATTTACTTTGTGGGGAGTTTAAAGGTTGCAGGAGCCCAAACGTTTGGCTTGTTAGAGGCTGAAGGTCTCACCTTTATTCTTATAAAGGCGAGGCTTCTCTTGTTTGGGAAATATACATATGATTTTTGTTTTTCCTTTTGTGAGTTTGCTATGTGACACGGTTAGAGGGTGTTGTTGGGTGATAGCTTCGATCACAGTCTCAGTTCACCAGAGTAGTATTAAGGTGCTGAGGTGCTACTCATATGCTGTTTTATCCTGGGAGATAGATGCTGACGTGTTTTCTCCGAGCACCGAAGGAGACGGCAAATATGTTTTAAGGAGATTGTGACTCCTGACAAGACTCAGCTTCATCGTCTCTGTTTAACACTATTTCTCTTATAATTGTTTTCTTATGTCTTTGTAATTTTCTCCTTTTTTTTTTTTTTTTTGTTTCCCTGGAGGAAGTTCCTAACATAATTGATATTAAGTCTTTGTAAGAAATCTTGTATTATAATTTTTGCTTTATAGCATAATAACCCACTAATATCCAACAAGTTTTATGTAAATCCATTTATATTGAAAGGCTAGAAATTTCTAGTGTGGGACTTTATGTCCAAATACTCTTCATTTTGTATTTTCTTAATGAGTCTAACTTCATATGTATTTCATCTTCTTATCTTAGTCAATTATTTATTTTTCAACATTCTTATATAATTTATGATTCAAAATCTATCACATCCCACATCTGGTAAGGGAGAAAGTTCTTGACACTATATAAATACAAGCTTCTCTTAACCTAGTAGACGCGTTTTAAAGTTGTGAGGGCTTTGGGCCTAAAACAGACAATATCTACGTAGTTAGGTCATGTTGTTACAAATGGTATCAAAAACAATTACAGTGGCTTCATAATTATTGGGATTGTGAGTGACCTATGGAATGTTATAATAAGTAATATTTGGATGGCTTTTCCAATCCACTGTAATTGTTAGCAACAATTTGGAGATAAGGCCAATCCATAGAATAAAACAACAATTGGGTGGCAAGACCAATCCACAAGATAAAACAGCAATTGGGCGGAAATGCCAAACCTTTAATAAATTAATCAACAGTAGGGTGGTTGTGCCACTCCACGGAAATTGATGGAAGCATGGCTAAGGAATGGAGTGTGGACCTGCTTGAAATCCCACTGGGCCTGATAACATGAGCCAGGGATAAGAGATTCAAAGAAGCCCTTAATGTTTTAATCTAAGATGTCTAAGTGGAAGAAGCTTGCGTGTTCAACTCCAAAAAGGAAACAAAGATGATCCACGTCATCAAATTAAATCAGGATTTGGACCAAGAGTCAAGGCGTTTTTGACTTGTTGATTTGCTGCTATTTTGGAGCTGATTTGCTACAGATTTGGTGTTTATTTGGTGATGATTTGTTCTTGATTTGCTGCTATTTAAGAGCTGATTTAGTGCTGATTTGCTGGTATTTTAGAGCTTATTTGGTGTTGATTTGTTCCTGATTTACTGCTGATTTGTTCCTAATTTGCTGTTGATTTGTTCCAGATTGCGGCTGATTTGATTCCCAAGCCTTATCCTATAATTATCTACTTTCCTTTTTTTGCTTCTCCATATGGACGTATTAGTGTGTTACTTTAGGAAAAAGTATGTTAATTCCTTTCTAGTTTTTGGCCTATCTTACTTTCCTTTGCGGGTCGAATTTTTAGTTTCTATTCTTCTTCGTGATTTTCGCCTACGAGCAGTTTGTTATCCCTACATTCTTCAGTTTATGCATTATTAAAATTGAGAGTTTCAATTTCTCTTTGGTTCTTGAAAGAACTCTTTGAACTTATCGGTTATTCCGTAGCGTTCATCAAGGCTTATCAATGGGATCTCCATCACCGATTGTGGCATCCTCACATATACCAAGGTTCTTGCTTCCTTATAAGCAATGGGTCAAGGTCTTCCATCCAAGCTGAATACAAGAGCGGTTCTCCGAGCTAATTCGATCATTGGTCTCCTCACAAGTTGACGGGGTTTATATCATTTGGTATCAGAGCAACAAGTTATATTTTATGTTTTGCCTATCTTTTACTTTTTTCTTTTCTTCTTTGTTCGAATCCAATTTAGTCACCACTTCCATTTGTTCCTTCTAAATTTCGTTCAACCCCCAATTTTAATCACAACCTATTCTCTACTCTATCCCAAGTTCGATTTTCTTCATCCTTGATTGGATATAACTTTTGTTTGTTTCTTTTTTTGAACAGTCCATTCTAGGTTCCAAAAAAAAAAAAAACAAAGTAAAGGAAAAGGATCCAATCGAGAAAAAAAAAAAAAGAGGAAAGTAAAGGAAAAGGATCTGATTGAAAAAAAAAATTCCTATAAGTTTATCATTATTCTAGTTGTTGGAAATCTAGTCCCCATCATAGTATATAAAAAAATTCCAGAACAAAACCGAGAAATTTTTGGGTGCTTTTTTGTCGCTAAGTAAGGCTTTCAATATTGTTAATGCAACCAACTCTGGGTTTTGATAGGTTTGATGAATTTTTATGGAAAAAATTGGATTTGTTCGACCGGGTTCCAAAAGAATTGAAAGAGAAATTTTGAGTGGAAAAAGACAAGAGTGGTAAGAATATTAGAGTGAGAAAAAGCTAAATATATTGTGTGAAAACACGAGTGAATCATTCTTTGAGTGAAAACATGTGAGGAAGTGATTTGTGAGGTCATTTTTTTTTTCTCTAACCTTGTTTTTGTAGCACTATGTCAAACAACAACGCATCTGAAGGTGTGGTGGGAGGAGTTGACATGAAGTTCATTATGCAGGCCTTAACTAGCAAAGTACAAAGCATGTTTAGGGTTGAATTGGAACAATTCCATGAGAGGGTGGAGAAAGTCGAAAGCACTCCATCGAACCCTTCCCATGTATGCAAGGGAGAGGCCGCCAAGCAAAGAGGGGCGAAGTAAAAGAAGGAGAGTGTTGACGGAGGAGATTTTGGAGGATGAGAATGATCATGATTCGCTGTGAGCACAGGAGGCATGGGGAGGCATAGAGACGCTTAGAATCGGGAATATAATAATTTGGGAAACATTAAGATGAAGCTTCCATCTTTCCAAGGAAAGATGACCCCGAGGCATATCTTGAGTCGGAGAGGAAAGATGACCCCGAGGCATATCTTGAGTCGGAGAGGAAGATAGAGTTGGTTTTTGATTGTCACAATTATTCCAAAAATAAGAAGGTGAAGCTTGTTGTCATAGAGTTTTTGGATTATGCCATAGTGTGGTGGGACTAACTAGTGTTGAATAAGAGATGGAATAGGGAGCCATCGATGGAAACATGGGAAGAGATGAAGAGGGTGATGCGAAAGAGATTTGTTCCGACTTACTACTATCGGACTGCATAAATAAGTTAAACCTAGGCAAGGCAACCGTGAAGTGTGGAGGAGTATTATAAGGAGATAGAGGTTGCAATGGCTAGAGCAAATATTAAAGAAGATCGAGAGGCTACCATGAGGTTTCTGGTGAGTTTAAATAGGGAGATTCAAAATGTGGTGGAATTGCAACATTATGTTGATTTGGAGGATATGGTATGGCCATCAAGATTGAGAATCAAGTCAAGAGGAGGGGCAATAGCAACACACATTCTACACCTGGTCCAAGTTCATAAATTGAATCAATGGAGGAAGGAAGAGAAGCCACCCAACGCCAAGTGTAAAACATTACTAAAATAAAAGGGGACCAGCCAAGGAAATCAAGGTAAACCCGATTCTTTCACTACTCGGAATCATGATATTATGTGTTTTAAATGCCAAGGCAGGGGTTATATAGCAAGCCAATATCCGAACAAAAGAGTCATGGTGATGCGGGGCAATGGTGAGATTGAAACAAACAATAAGTTGGATTGTGATTCTATGCCATCCTTAGAGGATGCTGATGATGAGGAGTACGCTGTCCAAGGAGAACTAATGGTGGCCAGGAGGGCCTTAAGTGTGCAAGCTAAGGAAAATGATGAGATGCAACGGGATAACATTTTTCACACTAGGTGCCTCATCCAAAACAAGTTATGTAGTGTGAACATTGATGGGGAAGTTGCACTAATGTCGCTAGCACAACCATGGTGGTGAAACTAGGAATGCCAACAAATAAGCACTTCGACCTTATAAATTGCAATGGTTGAACGATAGTGGAGGTAAGGTGAATAAACAAGCGTTAGCCCTTTTAGCATCGGGAAGCAATAAGATGAAGTTTGTGTGATATAAATTCGATGCAAAAGTTCCTGCATTTGTTATTAGGAAGACCATGGAAATTTGATAGAAAGTTAAGCAATGGTTTCACCAATAAGTACTCGTCGCGGTATCAACCAACTGACCATCACTCTTGTCCCTTTGACACCAAGTCAAGCTTTATGAAGATCGCTGGGTTGCAAAAAGAGAGCTTAACAAAAGAAAAAGAGCGGTAAAAGATAGCGAACAAAAGAAAAGAGTGAAAAGAGCGTGAACAAAAGAAAAGCGTGAAAAAGAGAGTGAACAAAGAAAAGTGTGAAAATAAAGCCGAGCAAAAGAAAGAGAGCGACAAAAAGCAAGTGGATCAGTAAATTCCCAAGAGAAAAGGAGAGGGAAACCAATTTCTACGCAGCGGCAAAGCTCGAGCATATAGAGCATTGTTCTTAAACGCTTCCATGATTGTACTTCAGACAAAGAGGCACTTTTTAATACTAACCAACTCGACAATTTCTTTGCCTAGTTCTATTGTCTCTCTCTTGCATGAATTTGAAGATGTCTTTCCCGAGGAAATTCCAAAAGGGTTACCTCCTATCCGAGGGATCGAACATTAAATTGGTTTTGTCCTTGGTGCTACCATTCTGAGCCGACCCGCTTATAGGAGTAATCCTAAGGAGACAAAGGAACTCCAAAAGCAAGTTAGTGAATTGATGGAAAAGGGATATGTGAGGGAAAGCTTGAGTCCATGCACCATTCCGGTGATTTTGGTTCCTAAGAAGGATGGGACATGGAGGATGTGTGTTGATTGCCAAGCCATCAATAACATAATAGTAAAGTATCGTCATCTCATTCCTCAATTAGATGATATTTTTGATGAGTTGCATGGTTCTTGTATCTTTTCCAAAATTAATTTGAAAAGTGGATACCATCAAATTAGAATGAAAGAAGGTGATGAATGGACAACTGCTTTCAAACAAAATATGGTTAATATGAGTGGTTAGTTATGACTTTCGGATTAACGAATGCACCTAACACTTTCATGAGACTAATGAACCATGTTTTTGCATGCTTTCATTGGAAAATTTGTGGTTTTCTATTTTGATGATATCCTTATTTATAACAAGAACTTAGATGATCACTTGATTCATTTAAAATATGTTTTGGATGTGCTTTGAAAAGAAAGATTGTTTGCTAACCTTAAGAAGTGCACATTTTGCACTGATAAGCTTGTGTTTCTTGGTTTTGTTGTTAGTGCACAAGGGATACAAGTTGATGAAGAGAATGTTCGAGTGATTCAAGACTGGCCAAGTCCAACAAGTGTGAGTAAAGTTCGAAGTTTCCATGGACTTGCTAGTTTTTACCTGTGGTTAGTGAAAGACTTTAGTAGCATAGACGCACTGATAATCGAAGTCATCAAGAAGGATGTTGGGTTTAAGTGGGGCGAAGAGCAAGAAAAAGCATTCCAATTGATCAAAGAAAACTACCTCATGCTCCTTTACTTGCTTTACCTAACTTTGCAAAAACTTTTGAGATTGAATGTGATGCTTCGCCTAGGTATTGGCTAGCTTCTTTTTGGTAAGGACGACCCATTGTATATTTTAGCGTAAGATAAGTGGGGCAACCCTGAAATACCCTACTTATGACAAAGAGTTGTATGCATTGGTTCGGGCCTTGGAAACTTGGCAACATTATCTTTAGCCTAAGGAATTTGTGATTCACACCGACCATGAGTGGTTGAAGCATTTGAAGGGCCAACACAAGTTGAATAAAAGACATGCCCGATGGATGGAGTTTGTGGAAACTTTTCCATATGTCATCCGCTACAAACAAGGTAAGGAAAACATCATTGTTGATGCACTTTCACGGAGGTATGTACTAATCTCTACTCTGGATGCTAAATTGCTTGGTTTTGAACACATTAAAGAATTGTATCCTTTGGACCAAGATTTTAGAGAAGAATATGCTTATTGTGAAAGGACCTCCCATGACAAGTTCTTTAGGCATGATGGGTTCTTGTTTCGAGAAAATATGTTGTGCATTTCTAATTGTTCATTTCAGGATTTGTTAGTGAGGGAGTCTCATAGTGGAGGATTGATGGGACATTTTGGGGTAGCCAAGACTTTAGCAAATGGTAAGAACACTTTTATCGCCACACATGAAGCGAGATGTTGAGGATTTCGTGGAGAGGTATATCACAATGTGAGGCAAGCTTGGCCCGAGTAACCCCATGGATTTTACACACCACTTCCTATTCCTAGTGAACCTTGGGTTGATCTTTCAATGGACTTTGTGTTAGGTCTTCCTAGGACTAGACGTGGTAGGGATTATATTTTTGTGGTTGTGGATAGGTTTTCAAAGATGGCACATTTTATCCCATGTCATAAAACGGATGATGCGTCTCATGTTGCCGATATGTTCTTTAGGGAGGTTGTGAGATTGCATGGTATGCCTAGGACAATTATTTCTGATAGAGATGCAAAATTATGGAGTTACTTTTGGAAGACTTTGTGGTGTAAGTTAGGAACCAAGTTATTATTTTCTACTACTTGTCATCCACAAACCGATGGTCAGACCGAGGTAGTGAATAGAACCTTGTCTACGTTGTTGAGGGCTATCATTAAAACTTGTGAAGATTGTTTGCCACATGTTGAGTTTGCTTATAATCGTACTATACATTCTGCCACTAAATTTTCACCTTTTGAGATTGTATATGGGTTTAATCCATTAGGCCCTTTGGATTTATCTCCTTTACCTATGTCCGAGCATGTTAATCTAGATGGCAAAAAGAAAGAAGAATTTGTTAAGCAGATTCATGAGAAGGCAAGACTCAACATCGAGCGAAGGACTAAACAATATGCCAAACAAGCCAACAAAGGGCGCCACCATGTTGTCTCAACCCGCAGATCGTTAGGGGTGCACACGACAAGAAAAGATTTCCCGCTTCCAAGTCAGCTTCCTCCCTCTTGTGGCGATGGTCCTTTTCAAGTCCTTGAGCGCATCAATGACAACGCCTACAAGCTAGATTTGCTCGGTGAGTATAATGTAAGTGCTACTTTTAACGTCACTAACTTGAGTCCTTTTGATGCAGGTGACGATTTGAGGACAAATCCTTTCCAAGAGCAGGGGAATGATGGAAGCATGACTAAGGAATGGAGTGCAGACACTCTTAAAATCCCATTGGGCCCGATGACACGAGCCAGGGCTAAGAGATTCAAAGAAGCCCTTAATGTTTTAATCCGAGATACTCAAGTGGAAGAAGCTCGTGTGTTCAACTCCAAAAAGGAAACAAAGATGGTCCACATCATCAAACTAAATCCAACTTTGGACTAAGAGTCAAGGCGTTTTTGACTTGTTGATTTGCTGCTATTTTAGAGATAATTTGTTGCAGATTTGGTGTTGATTTGCTAATGATTTGTTCCTGATTTACTGCTATTTTGGAGCCGATTTATTCCTGATTTGCTGCTATTTTGGAGCTTATTTGGTGCTGATTTGTTCTTGATTTGCTATTGATTTGTTCCAGATTGCGGCTGATTTGATTCCCAAGCCTTATCCTAGAATTATCTACTTTCCTTTTTTGCTTCTCCTCATGGACGTTTTTAGTGTGTTACTTTAGGAAAAAGTATGTTAGTTTCCTTTCTATTTTTTGGCCAAATATCTTACTTTCCAAATTTTAGTTTCTATTATTTGTATTTTTGGGCCTATTTATAGGCTTGTTATCCTTACATTCTTCAGTTTATGCATTAATAAAATTGAGAGTTTCAATTTCTCTTTGGTTCTTGAAAGAACTCTTTGAACTTATTGGTTATTCTGTGGCGTTCATCAAGGCTTATCAATCGGATTTCTATCACTGATTGTGGCATCCTCACATATACCAAGGTCCTTGCTTCCCTATAAGCAACGGGTTAAGGTCTTCCATCCAAGCCGAATACGAGAGCGGTTCTCCGAGTTAATTCGATCACGGGTCTCCTCACAAGTTGACAGGGTTCGTATAAAAAATGTAAATAAGTAGTTTGGGAGGTTGAGCCAATCCACATAATAAAAGTAGTAGATGGGTGGCTATGCCAACCTTTGGGAAATGAAAGTGTAGATGGATGGTTAAGTCAATCTTTAGGAAATGAAAGTGCAGTTGGATGGCTAAGCCAATCTTCAGAGAATAAGATGGTAAGATAATAATGACACCCGATATAACGTGGTAAAACCCTTAGAATGAGGGAAACTGCCATGGGGCAAATCCGAGAAAATAATCCACTATGAGATGAAACTGGCACAAGATGTCATATACCCAGGATATGCTCACAACCCTCTTAGTTTTACCTCTCGATACTCTCTCTGTGAAGTACTATGTTTCTTGCCATTCTTCCTCGTGTGATAACCCCGACTGTTTCAAACCTCTCCTTTTAACACTCTATGGTTGAAAGATGATCTGCTACTCTTTCTATTGCTCTCCTCTCACTGCTTTCAATATTGTTCCTTCACATGCTATTTATGTCAAGCCCTTACCTCTGCCTGGGCAAAAAGAGGGGGCGCGACACGGGATTGAGACTCTTTAACATGCTTTTCGGACATTGGTGGGCCCATTTCATTCGTAAATCTATAAGGAAATAAAACTTCTAATACCCCCACCGTAATGGTATTTAAAGTGTTTAGTACATATTTATGAGTCCCATTTACTTGTACATAATCAAATTCCACTATTACAAAAACTTTTACATTTACAATCCAAAACTAAAAATCAAAACCTACATCAGTATCGCTACCGTGGTCGACTCGTCGTGGCGCGGAATGCTCTGATGTCCTTCTTTAGTACCTAAACGGATGAAACACCCGTGCTAAGCTTATAGCTTAGTGGGAAATAAATAACAGATATGACCACTTGTAGTGGTCCACAATTACAAGATACATATAACATAATGCATGTGTCAGAGTTTACGATAAATGTAATTCTCTATAACCGAAGTTTTCATATAACATACTCTATAACGTGATTTTCATATCTCCAAAGAGGGGATTTCAGAACGTAGATCTTGTACATGTAAGGTACCTATAGGTACAATACGTACTGCAGCGTAACAAATTACTTATGCTTCTTATTGTTCATTATTCATATTCTTATCATATAAATGTTTGTCTCTGTGATAGATCAAAGTTAACGTAACCGAGTACTTTTTAATTCTCATGTATCATATTATTCATGTATACAAATATATAAGTATTTGCCTCGCAGAGACCGTAAATAATGAATAAGAGGAATATATCAATAGGTACCGGTTGGTACGGTAGACATTATCAACAAAGACGTTTGCCCACGCAATGTAAGTGCAAAGAGCACCGATCAAAACGCGGCTCGCCATAAAAAGAAGCGTTAATGATTCAGCGTGGAGTGCCGGGCATTGATCGTAGATGCTCGCCACATACTGTAAGTGTCGTAGCACTAGTGAGTACCAAAGCACCGATCGTGGAGCCCCGCTAACGTAATAGAAGTGCCATAGCACTAGCAGGAGAGTCGAAGCATTGATCAGAGACATGCTTGCCCACGTAACAGAAGTGCCGTAACACTAGCAGGAGTGTCGAAGCACTGAACAGAGATGCCTATTCATTCACTATTCGGTCTTAAGCAGACATACAATTATATGTGTTACCAAGTTTGTTATATCATTATTAATTACATTATCAATGAGGGGCAAGAAACAATGTTTGCCTAATGATCGGATCGCTTTGCCTTGGCGACGAGGTACAAAACATTTTTCATATAACTTTTATATATATACAGATCCTTTCATCCGGAATTAACGAAAGACCATAATAGAAACATAGTTGTAAGGCCGGTATTCGGACTTTACACAACTTGGAGTACCAGTACTTAACATCTTATGGTCCTTAAACCACTTTGAGTACCGATACTTAGCATCATCCGACCTTTATAAATTAATTTTGAAAATGGCAGACTAACTTTTAGTATTCGGTACTTAACATCCTCTCTGACCTTTAAATCAATTTGGAGTACAGTACTTAGCATTCAAGACGGTGATTCACACCTATGGATTGAAAATAGCTTTGAGTACTGGTACTCAACCTCCTCTAGGTTAGAAATCACACAGTACCTGGGCATTCGACTTTCAAGATCGGTACTACCACGATTTTCTATAGAAATGGCCATTTCTGGCCATTTTCACCAGAAATCTTCCAACCAAAACTAACCCATCTCAAAACCAACCACAAAACTGACTTGAACCAATCAAAATACACATGTATTGAAGAGTTAGGGTTTTCCTAACCCAAACATAGACAAAGAAAGAGTTAGGATAGTTTCCTAACTAACAAATCCATACATAGGTTCCATACTTTCCATACCAAAAGAAATATTCCAAACAAAAGTTCCAAACATGAATTCCAAACTTGGATTTTTTTCTTCTTCTCTTATTCCTTCTTTCTTCTTCTCTCCACCGGAATGCCCTAACCTTCCAACCCAAAAAGAGCTATTTTTAGTCTTATCCTAAGGCCGTGTTTGGCCTTATCCCAATTTTGGGTCAAACTTCACCCCTTGCATTTAGGTCCTTCATCTCCCATCAATTTGCAATTCAACTTATCTAAATTCATACAATAGCATACAATCTTCCTATGTTAAGACCCTTGGTCCTCATTTTATAAATTACCATTTTAACCTTGGCTTATGTATTAGTCCCGACTTTACTCTTTTTCACTTTTAGCACTTAAATTCTGAAAAATATAAATTTTACTTTTCTTATACAGCAAAACTATAATAAAAATACTATGGTCTAATTTGGGGTGTTATAATTTATAAGCAAGTTTCCAAACCCCAGGCTGGCTTTCATTGGTACAAGACGAAGGCAAACATCATTAGGCGAAAGCATGACAAGGATCCTATTAGAGCCTAATGAGGCTGCTTATGGCGGTGAGAGAACCATTCACTTCTTGGGAAATGGTGCTTGCATGCTGTAGCAAAGAAATAATGGGGATGGACCCCACAAATCTCCCCCTCCAAACCCATGCACCTTGAAGGTGGGAGTTTTCTTGACTCCTTAGTAAGAGCTCATGCCTATGTTCTTGATATATCGTGCCAATTTTTCTTTTGTAATGACCTTCGTCATCATATCATCAGTATTCTCGTTAGTGTGGATCTTTCTTATTTGGAACAGTTGTTCTTTAATAGCTTTCCTGATCCAATGATATCTCACATTCAGGCTTCGTCCCGTAATGACAGCGAGTGTTCTTGCTACATATTGCACTTGACTATTGCAAATGTACTATGTAGATCTTTGTTTTAAATCTAGTTCTCAAGAAACGTTTGACCATCCATAACATTCTTTTCTAGCTTCAAGAGGCAATTGAAAATTCGCTTTTGGAGTAGATAGTGAAACACACTTTTGTAGCTTTGACTGCCATGAAATAGCTCCCCTTGCAAATGTAAATAAGTACCCAGAAGTAGATTTTCTACAATCTAGCCATATTAGAATTTGTATAACCTTCAAGAGATGGTTATGATCCCCCCAAGCTTAAACATACCTTTGAGGTACCTTTGAGATATCTGAAGATCCATTTCACTGCCTCCTAGTGTGTTTTACTAGGATTTGTTAGGAATCTGCTTAAAACTCCAATTGCATGAGATATATTTGGACGTGTATACACCATAGCATACATTAGACTTCTAACCGTCGATGAGTATGGAATGACTGACATTCCGCCTTTATATTTCTCCGTGGATGGACAGAGTCTCTTACTCAGCTTGAAATAGCTAACAAGTGGCGTAGAAACTGGCTTTGAAATTTTCATATTGAACCTTTCCAACATCGGGCCAAGATATCTTCCGGGGGTGACAAACTGAATATCTCTGTGCTCCGCCCCATCTTTGCAACCCATCTCAAGATATGCTCACTCTGCCAAACCTTCAGATGTTAAATCCCATTGTAATCTTTAGGCTTTTGGATCATATTGACTTCCTGACCCACAATCAACATATCATCAACATATAACAGGAGAATGATGAATTTATCATCAGGGAATCTTCGAACATAAACACAAGGATCTGCAAATGTCCTTTTATACTCTTGATTCATCATGAAAGAGTCAAATTTCTTATACCATTGTCGTGGTGTCTGTTTAAGTCCATCTAGAATTTTCTTTAACTTGCATACCATGTTCTCCTTCCCTTTTACTTTGAAGTCTTCTGGTTGCTCCATAAAGATCTCTTCATCAAGATCACTATGCAGAAATGCAGTCTTAACATCGAGTTGCTCCAATTCGAGATTCATACTAGCTGCCAATCCTAGTAGAATTCGAATTGAACCATTTTTCACAATGTGTGAAAAGATTTCATCAAAGTCAATGCCTCATCACTCAAAACCTTTCACTACTAGACGAGCTCTCATTCTTCAATAAATATTATTATCATTCTTAGCTTAAAACACCCATTTATTATTAAGTGTTTTCTCCTTTTTGGTAGTTTTGTGAACTCGTAGGTATCATTTTTCCGATAGTCTTTTATCCAACAGTCTTTCTCATTGCGAGACTGTACTTCTTGGAAGCTTTCAAGCTCCCCCCTTAATTGAGGTCCTTCTTCTAGTGGAGGGATTTGTTCCCCTTGATCAACACCTCCTGTATCACTATCATCACCACTTTCTTCTTCCTCGATGATAAGTTCTTCGAGTTCTGTCCCTAGTTCTGATTTAGACATCTCTGCTTCATTAGTGTCACTTTCTGATAAGTTTGTCCAGATGTCAGATCTGTAACGCCTTCATATGTGAGTTTTGCACCCCTCACATTTTTCTCCATATCTTCAATGGTTTCGTGTTTATGAAACATGATGTCTATGCCTTTGACTATCTTTTGCTTCTCTGAATCCCATAGCCTATAGCCGAACTCCTCATCTCCATATCCGATGAAGATGCACAGGGTTGCTTTATCATCAAGCTTCGATCTTTGTTCCTTTGGTACATGCATGAATGCTTTGCATCCAAACACCTTCAACTGAGAGTATGGAACATCTTTTCCTATCAAAACTGTTTGAAGAATATCAAAGTCCAAAGGAATTAATGACGATATGTTGATCAGGTTGACTGTAGTGTTAATAGCTTCAACCCAAAATGACTTAGAAAGTTTAGCCAATTTTAACATGCACCAGACTTTTTCCACGATGGTCCGATTCATCCTCTCTACAACACCATTGTGCTGTGGTGTACCAAGAACTGTCTTCTCGTGCATGATTCCATGCTTGGAGCAACATTCTTTAAACTTCTTGGAGATGTATTCACCACCATTATCAGTTTGAAGTCGCTTTAGAGGATTTCCCGTCTCTTTCTCCACCATGGCATGAAATTTTTGAAAATACCTGAATACCTAACTTCAGATGCAATGTATACATGTCTTTTTGTGAAGTGTCACAATGAAAGTAACAAAGTATTTATTACATTATCTAGAAATCACTCATGGTCCACAAACATTAGAATATATTAATTCCAGATTCTCCAATTTTGGCTGAGTTCTTTTGGAATGATACTCTATGTTGCTTTCCAAATAAGCAATAATCACAAGGGTTTGATGATTTGTCTTTGGCCATAGGAATGAGGGAATGTTTGGCCAAAAGTTGTAACCCTTTTTTGCTCATATGTGCTAGCCGATTGTGCCACAAATATGGAGAGGTATCATCATCAACTGTTGTAAGACCCGAGAAAATTCCAATTTTCTTAAAAGGGCAAAATCGTAATTTTGATAAAAATCTGAAATTTTTCTAGATCTCGGATGACGAAACAGATTTCACCATTGGAATCGTCTCACGAAATCTAGCTACCACGTCGAATAAGCATCAAATTCAGTCAATTTGAGCTCAAGGTTGGGCCCACATTGACACATGGCATGATGCCATCAAGTGGAAAAATTAAAGTGGTTGGCTGAGGGATAAGAAATCCTCTCAACCAATTACAAGGTGACAAGTGAGTAGTGTGACCAAATGAGAGCTTATTCTCCACTTTTGAGCTAAACGTAGAGGTTGGAGCTTAGAATTCAAAACGGAGTTTTATTTGCAGAGAGCGCAACTTCTCTCTAGACTCCTAGTTCGATTTGACGCTTCGGCCAAGAAGGAAGTCGTTTCTACGCGGCGGTATAACGCGCTGGTATCGGTTTTGGGAGTTTTCGACAAACTCCGTGAGGTAGGGGTTTCATCCTACTTGTTTTATTCTCGTTTAAGTGCTTTGTTGATGCTCAGGTTGATCGAGGTCGTGAGTGGTCGCTTGATCGGTCCCAAATTCGAACCTAAGTATTAAATTTTGAGACCTAGTGGATACCAGAAGGGGCTTAGGGACTGTTTTGGGTGTTTAGGTGATAATTTATTAAATAAATCATGTATTGATGTGTGTGGAGGCCTGATATGGGCGTGAAATCGATTTCAAAAAAGTGGAACAATGCAGGGATGAGTATCGTCACGACGTTCCCACATGCTTCGTTGGACTGATAAAAACAAATTCCGGTTTGTGTGAATTGGACCAAAATCGTCCATATGTTGTGTGCTTGAATTGTTGAAATGAATGGCTTGGTATGTGTGGAAATAGATAGGTTAAGACATGATTTTAATGTAGACACAATGACACAATTATATGGAATAAATTGTGTTGTAAGCCATTGAGCATATTATCAGAAATTGCTCAAGTTAGCTAATTGTGGAGTCAGTTGATCAAAGAAATTAATGTGTTAATACTGATTTGTTATCATGAGGTCACAATTATATGGAATATAATTGCGTGTGTAGGCCATCGAGACGAGATTGTGATTTGCCTGGCGAGCTAAATCGGGGTGATGGTTGATGTGTTGAATTACATGTGTGTAATTGTAATTGATTAGAGAATATGTACATGTTGACATATTGTATAAAATGGTTTTGAAAAATGCATAATGCATTTTCATATGCACTGGGTAACTTAGAAGTTAGGTGTGAGTGTACGATGGCGTTTTTTTTGTAAAACACCCGACATGGTTACAAAGGAATTTCACAGATGATATTTCTGAGATTGGGTCGAGATGGGCCAATGTGATCATATCGGATGAGGACCATGACTGTTTCGGAAAGCTCACCAACCAATTCGACTCGGAGGGTAGTCCCATATTTTTACCGAATATTTCGGTAGTATATTTTCAAGAACAACAAGATTTGTTTTGAAAATGATTATTTTCTCGTACATGGCTTAGGCAAGTGTGATGAAGCCTACATGACTCGTGACATGGGGGTGCAATCATGTGACATTCAAGGTGATCAATGCATTACTTGAGTGTGTGTTTATTTTGGAGTATTGCATATGCACTTAGGTGGAGAGTAACCCATTTAGGGTGATTCCACTACTGGGCGATAGCTCACCCTGTCGAGGGAATATCATTTCAGGTACAAGGAGCATTCGAGAGACGGCTCATCTTAGAGGCCGATTTTGAAGAAAGCCGGTCAGGTTTGATGCTTTGGATATAACATGTATAAGAATTGTAGATTTTAATATATGTTTGTATAAAAGTGTAATTAAGTATTGAATTAGTGGGAGATAATTGGAGAATAGTTGTGATATTTGTTTTTATGAGTATTGGTTTATGAGCCAAAGAGGCATTTTTACTGAGGTATGAGTCTCGCGATACGAGACAAATAGATTTTTCGCAGGTTGACGGGTAGTCAACGGACACCTCGGGTTTGGGGCATCACAGCTTGGTATCAAAGCTAAGGTAAACGATTATCTCTGGGACCCTGGGTGAAGAGGTTTAGTCCCGATACCACTTTCTCACAGCCTTGGTATCATAGCTTGGGTATACTCGCTACCTAGGGCTTGAGGATTGGGGCTTGTGCCATGTCTGAGGTGTAAGAACATCACCACTAGGTGTGGTTTGATGTTGAGTTTAGGTATGAGATTACCTAGGAAATCACGGACAAAACTAGGACACGACATGTGTGTTTTGTGTGTGCTTTGATGCATGGTTGTGTGTTTGGTGTGCATAACATGGTTGTTATGTGTTGTGATTGTTTGTGTGCTTAGTAATTAGCACATAGTGTGTAGGAAAACAAATGAGGTGTTAGAAAATTTTTTTGAGGAGTTTACAGTGTGTAAACTGGAACAAAGAAGAAAATAAGAAATAAATTTTAATAAATTTATTTGGGTTGTTGGATAATGAGATAAAATTTTAATAAATTTTTAAGATGGAACAATTAGGGTTTAGTGTGAGAACAAGGTTGAGAAAATTTTTCGCTGAATCGTCTTAAAATTATGGACAAAAAAGAGTTCAAGGTTTACACAAGAACAGTCGGGTTTGTGAAATTCCGAAATTTATTCCGCCAGACAAGAAAAAGGAAATAAAATTTTAATAGATTTTATAGTTGAACTCATAAAAGTTTTGAGTTGTGTGGATGCAGTATTTAAGTTACTGCATGTAGAAGTAGTAAGGAAGGCTACTGATGGAAATGAAAAAAAAAAAAAATGAGGTGGAGAAATTTTGTGGTTGGGTTTACAGTGTAAAACTGAAGAAGAGATAAAGAAAATAAATTTTTATAAATTATTTGGGTGTTCTAGAAAATGAGAAAAAAATGAGGTGAAAATGGCTTTCTAAGGTTTTAAGGTTGTAAAATTGAAGAAAATTGAATGAAATAAATTTTTATAAATTTATTTTGAATATTCTAGAAAATGAAAAATAGGTATATTTTTTTTTGTGTATTTTCCAGTGGCTGGAAGAAATGAAAAAAAAAAAAAAAAAGTGTATACTTATGTTTTTGGGTATTTTTCCAATAGCATGTGTGAAAAAAAAATGTATATATGTATTTTTTTGGGTGATTTTCCAAAGAAATTTTTAAAAGAAAAAAATGCTCAAAAGTGCAATAGAACGATTTGGGCTACTGCCCAATTGTATTGTGAAAAAAATTTTGTATTGCAACCTTGCAATTGTATTGCAAGAGAGAGGGCTAGAAAATTGTATTGGTAAATTGTATTGGAAAGAGAAGCGGTGTAGTTGGCTTGAATTGTATTGCAAATAGGAAAATCAGACAGTAAACTCTCGGGAGTGTAGTTGACTTGGTTTTCAGGACAGCAAGAGAAGGTTTGTGGTTAGAATCAGACAATAGGGGAGGCTTGGTGGGCTAGATTGTATTGCAATATAGAGGTGTGCAGGAAAAAAAAATTGTATTGCAATACACCTTTGTGTATTGTGAACAAAAGGCTACTTGAATGGTTGAATTGTGTTGCAATACACCTTGTATCGCAAATGAGGCAAAAAGCTTGAAAGTCGTTGAGGATTGTGGCGTAAATACAATTATTGTATTGCAACTAGGGTCATCTAAGGTGAATTGATGAACAAAGAATCAATGAACAAAATCGGTCAACGGTCAACTCAGGAATGATTTCGAATTTTTTTGAAAATAAAATAAAATAAAATGAGAGAAAATTTTAAAAATGAAATTTCAAATAAAATTTTGCTGATAAATATGATTTGATATATTGAATAAATTATCTTGCATTGGTTTATAAATGTAAGGGACATAGTATATAAAATGTTTTACAATGATGGATATGGAAATTATATGCATGGTGTAATGCGCATGGAAAAAAAGGGTAAAATGCTAAGGTTAGGAACTATGACCTTGTGGATTTGATAATGAAATGAACAGAGTAATGCTTTCTACTCTTGTACTATTGACTAGAGAAGTGAATTGGATGCTTAATCATGTTCATTCATTAATGCATCTTGTGTGATAAGTTTGGGCATAGAGGTTGAGGCCTTTAGAAAAACCAGAATATGAGAGAATTCTTCCCTAGGATGTAGGGAGAGATTTGATTTTTCTAGAGATCGTAGTCACAAGAATGGGAAGGCAGGAATCTTAGTGGTAGACGTGATGGCTGTTAATGTCATTCTTGACATGTATGGAGTTGACAAATTTACGGTTGTCGCGAATCGTGACCTTAGCCGAGCTGTCATACCCGATACGGTCTTGAGTCGGGTGAGGTTACATATGCATGTGGTCGGGTGCGATAAAGGTAAATTTCGACGAAATTCTTTTTAAGGAGGAGAATAAGACCCGGTAAAATTCCCAATTCTTCGAAAAAGGGCAAAATCGTAATTTTGGTAAAAATCCAAAATTTTCTAGATCTCAGATGACGAAACGGATTTCACCGTTGGAATCGTCTTGCGAAATTTAGCTACCACGTCGAATTTCGAGACAGTCGGAATTTGCATGTTTTTCGAGGAAACAAGCGTCGTGTAGGACACTTGGCGCATTTTGAGTGGCACACAGTGTGCCATGTGTCAAGAATCAAATTTAGTCAATTTGAGCTCAAGGTGGGGCCCACGTTGACACATGGCATGATGCCATTGGGTGGAAAAGTCAAAGTGGTTGGTTGAGTGGATAAAAAAAATCCTCTCAACCAATTACAAGGTGACAAGTGGCAAAAGGGGGACCAAAATGAGAGCTTCTTCTCCACTTTTGGAGCTAAACGGGCAAAGAGGCTGGAGTTTAGAATTCAAAACTCCGAGTTTATTTTGCAGCAGAGAGCCAACTTCTCTCTAGGATTCCCGGAGTTCGAACGACGACCGCTCGCCAAGAAGGAAAGTCGCTCTACGAGCGAGGACAACGCTGCGGTACTGGGCTGAGTTTTACCAAACTCCGTGAGGTAGGGGTTTCATCCTACTTGTTTGGCTCCTTGGTTTGGCGCTTTGTTGATGCTCAGGTTGATTGAGGTCGTATGGTTATTTGATCGTCCCAAATTCGAACCGGCGTCGGGAATTTTTGAGACTCCGCCGGGATGTCCGTAGTGAGTTTTGTGTGTGGACTGCTTTGGGTGTTCGGGGTGATAATTTATTAAATAAATCATGTATCGATGTGCAGGAGGGCCTGATATGCCCGTGGAAATCGATTTCAAAAAGTGGAACAAATGGTGGATGAGTGGGTTGTCACGGACAGCCCACATGTTCCTCGCTGACCGTTAAAAATAAATTGTGTTTGTGTGAATCGACCTCAAAATAGTCCATATGTTGTGTGCTTGAATTGTTGGAAATGAATGGCTTGGTATGTGTGGAAATATTAAAGTTAAGACATGATTTTAATGTGTTAACACGTCGACACACCATATGAATAAAATTGTGTTGTAAGCTACTGAGATGATATTGTAAATTGCCTGCTAGCTAATTTGGGAGCTAATAATCAAAAGAAATTAATAGGTTAATGCTTGATGTGTTAACATGAGGTCACAATTATATGGAATATAATTGTGTGTGTAGGCCATTGGAGATGAGATTGTGATTTGCTCAAGTGAGCTAAATTGGGTGATGGTTGATGTGTTGAATTACATGTGTGTAATTGTAGTTGATTGAGAATATGCATATTGACATATTGTATAAATGGTTTTGAAATTAAGTATAATGTGATTTTCATATACACCGGGTAAACTTAGAAGTTAGTGTGGTGAGTGTACCACACGTTTTTTTGTAAAACAACGGACATGGCTGCGAAAGGAATTTTTGGGCAGGATGTGATATTTCTCGGAGGATTGGGTTGGGGAGATGGGCCAACAGATTATACTGATGAGGACTAAGGATCTGCTTTAAAAAGCTCACCAACCAATTCGCCTGAGGGTAGTCCCATATTCACCGAATATTTTAGTATATTTTCAAGAACAACAAGATTTGTTTTGAAAATACTATTTTCCTATACATGGCTTAAGCAAGTGTGGAGTGAGCTCAAGTGATGACTCGTGACATGGGGTAATCATGTAGACATTCAAGCATGATCACGTATTTACTTGAGTGTGTGTTTATTTTGGAGTATTGCATATGCACTTAGGTGGAGAGTAACCCATTTAGGGTGATTCCACTACTGGGCGATAGCTCACCATGTCGAGGGAATATCATTTCAGGTACAAGGAGCATTCGAGGAGACGGCTCATCTTAGAGGCCTATTTTGAAGAAAGCCGGGTTGTGGCTTTGATGCTTTTGGATATAACATGTATAAGAATTGTAGATTTTAATATATGTTTGTATAAAAGTGTAATTAAGTATTGAATTAGTGGAAGATAATTGGAGAATAGTTGTGATATTTGTTTTTATGAGTATTGGTTTATGAACCCAAGAGGCATTTTTACTGAGGTATGAGTCTCGCGATACGAGACAAATAGATTTCACAGTGCTGATTCGGGGACAACTTAATGTTCCTGCCTGGGGTGTCACAACTGCATTTAGTTGGCCATAGGATTTCCCATCTCTCTCTCCACCATGGCATGAAATTTTTGAAAATACTGGAGTACCTGGATCTTTTGTATGGCAACAAGGCGGTTACCCATGTCTTTCTTCGTGAAATCACACAATGAGCACAAAGCATTTGTTACTACCCAGTTCTCTACCTATGGGTCCACAAACATCGAATATACTAATTCCAATTTCTCCAATTTTTTATGGAGTTCTTTGGAATGATATTTCATGTTGCTTTCAAATAAGAATAGTCGCATAGATTTGATGATTTGTCTTTAGCCATAGGAATGGTGACCGTTTGGCCAAAAGTTGTAACTCTTCGCCATATGTGCAGGCTAATTGTGCCACAAATATGGAGAGGTATCATCATCAACTTCATTTAGTTGTCCTCCGCACACCTTTGCTTATGTCTTGTACAATGAATAACATAATTTGCCTCGTGCACCACCAATGATTCCTTGGTGAGCCTCCAATTGCCACTATTAATAAAGTGGCTGTATCTATCCTTGTTTAGCATATGCACAGAAATTAGGTTTAAATGCAAGTCTGGAATGTGTTGCACATCTTTCAACGTTAATGTGCACCCCATACTTGTTTGTATGCAGATGTTACCAATCCTAGCGATATGGGAAACACTTTTGTTTCCCATCTTAATTGTGCCATAGTCTCTTGCTTTGTATGTTGAGAAATATTACTTTTTAAGGACGTAATGGTATGATGCTGCCGAGTCCACTACCCACTCGACATCTTGTTTTGCTACATGACAACAATCTTCTTGATTGCAAAGTAAGGTCACCTCATTATCCTTTGGTACATCGTTGTGGCAATATTTTGTTATTCACGCTTCTAGCTCTTGCCTCCTCCTTGCTTCAGGATCTTACATTTTCTTTTCATGTGGCTTATTTTGTCACAATGATAACACTTTATTTTCCCTCTAGACTTGGATCTGCCTCTTGAATTGTTATGCCCCAGTGGTCCCTCTGCTTTGCTTATTTTGTTCTTGTGACAAGAGTGTGTCACATTGCCCATAAAGTCCTTCCTTCGAATTTCTTCATTAAATAGGCTATTTATGACCATAGCCAATGTGACTTTTCCTTCTAGGACTGAATTTCCCAGAGATACCACCAAAGTGTTCCAACTATTTAGCAATGAGCTGTACATAAGCATGCTTAAGATTACCGTCATGAGAAAGACTGGCCCGATAGCTGTATGATCATTCCTTCGAAATCATTCAAATTCTCAGCAATTGATTGGCCCTCCTTGAGTGTCAAATTCATCAGCTTTCGCATCAAGAAAATCTTTGCTTGTGCATTCTTTGTCTCGCACATGTTTTCTAAGTTCTTCCAAAGAGTGTGGGGATCTGTCTCTCTGGTAACATGATTGTAGAGACTGATGTCCACCCACTAGCGAATGACACCTTATGTTTTCTTCTTTAACTTATTCCAATCAGCATCTGACTTGTCACTTGACTTGGCATTATCTCCCTCAAAAGGATCATATAAATCCTTACAATTGAGGATATCCATCATGGACTTCCATAATAAATAATTCGTTGCTGTCAATTTAATCATGGGACCATAATAACTTTCGGCTATGATTCCACCCAAACTCGAACCACGCTTTGATACCAATTATTGGGATTGCGAGTGACTTGTGGAATATTACAATAAGTAATATTTGGGTGGCTTTTCCAATTCACTGTAATTGTTAGCAACAATTTGGAGGCAAGGCCAATCCATAGAATAAAACAACAATTAGGTGGCAAGGCCAATTGATGAGTCTTAAACTCATATATTTTTAATCAATTTTTATGGCTTATTTTTATTATATTCAGATATGTTTTAATGCCAAATTATGGATTATTCACCAACTTTGTGTTTTGCAGGTTTTAATTCAAAAATGAGAAAATTTCAATAAGAAGAAGAGAAAAAGAGCAATTGTAGCAGTCTATGTCGTGACAGAGCTTTGTGTGTTGTGACAAATGTCTAAGCAAATGGCTAAGGAAATCTGTCACGACAATATATCCTATGTCGCAACACAAGGGACTGAATATAGAAGAGGAGCTCTGTTGGGACAAAAGACAACTTGTCACGACAAACAATGGAAAGAATATGACAAGTCAGCTAAGATAGAGAGAGTTTATGTTGCGACAAGATTTTTAGTAGGTTGTCAACAGAAAGCAGAATCTCTGTCGTGATAGAATCCTCTTTGTCGTGACATTGATTGTTGGGACAGAAAAAGAGCTTCAAAGAAAGAATTATGTTGCGACAAGGTGTGTATGTCATGACATAGAAGAAAGTTCTATCGCGACAAGGAGATTGCCGTGACCTTTGAAGGAAGACACTCAGGTCGTGACAGATAAACGAGGTCGCGACAGGAGATGTGTGATTAGTGAATTGACATGGTCACAAAAAAAGAATCCAATGTTGCGGGCATGCTAGGCGAAGAGATAACGATAACCGCGATAGGGATCACCAGTCGCGACATAGAATCGTTTGAGACAAAAGGATCTTAAGGTCGCGACAATCTTTTCTATATCGCGACAAAGATTCCAACACAATGAAGAAAAGTCTTGTCGCGACATAAAAACTTGGCCGCGACAGAAAACCTATACAAACAACAAGAGACTATGTCGCAACATTGAAATGAAGCTGAAATAAGAAATCAGGTTAAGTGGCGGCGAGGGCTACAGCTCGCGACGAACTTTCTGAGTCGCGTGAATCTGCTAACGATACAAAGAAACATTGTTGCAACAAGAACCAACAAAAATGCTG
Source organism: Tetrastigma voinierianum (assembly GCA_016808115.1). Classification (NCBI taxonomy): domain Eukaryota; kingdom Viridiplantae; phylum Streptophyta; class Magnoliopsida; order Vitales; family Vitaceae; genus Tetrastigma; species Tetrastigma voinierianum. Next base: position 119,667 of record JAEQBH010005067.1, read on the forward strand.
TTGCGACATAAAAACTAGGTTGCGACATCAATTTGAAAAAGCTACACAAAAACAATGTCGCGACACAATTGTTAATGTTGCAACATAACTATTCTAGTAATCACACATGAGATTGTCGCGACATAGAATGGAGTAAAGCGACACACCTTATGACAGTTGTTGGAAGCTAAAGAAAAATGTCTGTTGCAACGGAGAGCTTCTGTTGCGATTGAATCTAAGAAGGATGCACAAGGAGGCGGAGTCGCAGCGAGACTTACGCATGATGCAACGAAGACACGTAATAAAGGTGAAACTACAGCCGTAACTGACACTTCCCCGGTCGGCCAGTATGCAATATGGGCCAGAATTTTAAGGATCCACAAGGTAGCCTCGAATTTAGGGCCTAAACTTCTAGGGCTCTATAAATAGAAACAATTGAGGAAAACGAGGCAGTCAGTCGACGGAAAAACTAGAGCATCTGAGGAGCTGAGGACACTTTTGTATTATATTTTTCTTTTATTTTCTATTATTTTTCTTTTACTCGTATCTTAGATTTAGCGTAGAATTTCAATCTATTTACTGGACTTGAAACAGTGAATTGTTCAGAAGTTTCGAAGTTGAGATAAATTGTTGAAGATCAATTCCGATTACTGTTTGAATTTAATGAAGTCTAGATGAAAGCTGGATTCATTTCTTTCAATTGATTCTGACTGCATTGGAAATTTCACGTCGATGTTGAGTGTTCTTGTGATTCAGTTTTGAAATATAGCTTCCACATTTGGGAAGGATCGCGTTAGTTTTGGTCTTTCTGCACAATTAGAAAAGAGATTTAGTTGAGCATTTCGAATTTATTTGAATGGTGTTGTTCATGAAGTGAATTGTTCTCAACATTAGTAACTTATACCCATTTAAGGACTGTTATCTAGCTCTAATTTCCAGGAGGCCCTTTGAGTGACACAGAGATGGAGATTCCTAAGAGTAATGGATGCATTACTTAGGGGTATGCTAGATTAATATTGAAGAACTAATGAGCTCCGAAAGATTACTTAGATAAATCCTCAATTTACTCATGGTTTGAGAATTAGTTGAGTGAACTATCAATTTAATCAATTAGAGATCTCTCCTTAGTATGGAGGAATGATCTTAATCTCGTGTTAGCTTAGATCTAATCAAGGAAAGGGAGAACTCTTTCAGATCTCAAGGATGAGACATTATTCATCTTGTAGAAATATGGCAATGGCCTTGTCTTGGGAAGCAAGAAATCTGCAGTCATAAGAAATGGGTATGAAGTATTGGAAAAGAAAAATACCCAGATCTTACAAAGACATTCTGATCACAAGTAATTGGTTAGACACATGTTTAAGAAATAAACATGATTTTCTAATCAGTTAAATGTATGGTTAAGGGAGAAATCCAAACAATACTATCTTACCTCTTTGACAAATTCAGATTCCAATTCATGATAGAATAGAATTAGATTATGTTGCAGGAATTAATAATTTCTAGCAGTGAAATCAGTGTTTATTTCCGTGATGTCCCAGTTCGATCCAGATTTATGTTTAGGATTTTAAAATTTTCTTTTATTATAGATGTATGAGTTTAGATAGTGGAATTCTTAGTTAGGTTACATGAAAATTTTATGAAATAGGAGTTCAAATAGTGTGGAGCTCGAGTAGTTGGGGTAGTTGAACTTTAAATTCTTTTTTATCTCTATGGGAACGATATTCGGACTTATAGGTCCACTTTTATTACTTGTACGACCTGTGCACTTGCAGCATTAAGACCAAACTCAATCTTTAAGAAAGTCATTGACAAATCCATTTTTATTATGAGAACACAAGTTCTATTTGGTCTAATCAAGTTTTTGGTGCCTTTATTGGGGATTAGGTAATAGTCCTTTAGTAAGAGTAGCAGAAATTTGTGTCTATCAGTTTTTGGTCAATCAAGTTTTTGGTGCCGTTGCTGGGGATTCAAAGGAAATTAAAAATCAATATTCTAACAAAAGAAAGAAATGCTAATTTGGACATTTTTCTTTGTTTTACAAAAATTTCAGAAAAATAGCAAAAACAGTTTTAACAGCAGTGGCTGAATACACTACTGATATTTTAAGAGCCTAATAGATATATAATTTTTGATATCACTGACTCCATTTGATCTCAGTGTGTTTCTACTTTCAGGAAGAATTTAAATGCATAGAATACTAGAAGCAGATCTGTTGCCTCTAGACAGAGTGGGGAGAACCTGAATAGCAGGAAGAATCACTTGATCTGAATCCAAAAAATATGGCAAATCAAAGAGAAAGATTGCAGGTTATTCCAAAAGAAGAAGAAGGAGTAGAGAGACCTCAAAGGCCTAACACTATGGAGGAGTTTTGGAGGCCTATTATCCAAGAAGAATACTCTGCTATGAGACAAATTCCATTGGAAGCCCGCTAATTTTGAAATTTGGCTTTAGCATTGATTACTATGGTTCAAACGGCACCAATTCTGAGCCACCTACAGAAGATCCCAATGAGAATTTGGGGAGCTTCATGAGGATGACCAACACAATCAAGCTAAATGGGGTGAAACCAGATGCAATCAAACTGCAACTTTTCCCTTTTTCATTGAGAGACGTGGCAGCAACATGGTTTGATTCATTGTTAGTGGGATCAGTGAACACTTGGGAAGAACTGGTGGAGGCATATATGAGCAGATTTTTTCCTCCAGCTCTCACTATTGAGCGAAGAAGAGAAATAATTGTCTTCAAGCAAGGGGAAGAGGAGAGTCTCTACAATGCATGGGAGAGATTCAAAAGAATGTTGAAAAGATGCCTTATGTATGGGATAGATTTGCCCACTTAGATGGACATTTTCTATCATGCTATGAATTATACCTCCAAGGGTATAATTGATGCATCCTATTGTGGTGCTTTTAAAAAAAGAAGTGTAGAGGAAGCAAGGTAGGTGATTGAAGACCTTGCCAAATGCAAGTACAAGGCTCCATCTGAAGCTTCAGGGAGCAGCAGTAGGTTGAAGGGTCAGTGGGCTTGATAGAATGACAACCATAGAAGCAAAGCTGGAAGTAGTATTGAACAAACTGGGGAACAATGAAAGGAGGATGCACACTGCACATGAAGTGGGAGCAGTAGATGAAAGAAGTAGAAGAAGTGTTGAGGGCTTAATTGGAGAAGAGCCCTACCAAGTTGAGGAAACCAAGTATATGAATGAGCAAAGAAGTTATCACTTCAAGCCTAACCCCAACTTACCAACACACTATACACCAGCACTGAGGAACCATGAAAACTTTTCATATGGTGGAGGAGCATAACAGGGCCATACCATGAAAACTTTTCATATGGTAAGAGTAGTAGAAATTTGTGTCTATAAGTTTTTGGTCAATCACCAATCCACAAGATAAAACAACAATTGATTGGTAATACCAAACCTTCAAGAAATTAATCAATAGTTGGGTGGCTGTGCCAATCCATGGAAATGTAAATAAGTAGTTTGGGAGGCTATGCTAATCCACGAAAATGTAAATAAGTAGTTTGCGAGCCTAACCCTAATCCACATAATAAAAGCAGTAGATGGGTGGCTATGCCAACCTTTGGGAAATGAAAGTGTAGATGGATGGCTAAGTCAATCTTCAGGAAATGAAAGTGTAGTTGGATGGCTAAGCCAATTTTTAGTGTGAAACCCCGAGAAAATCTAATTTTTCTAAAAAAGGGCAAAATGGTAATTTTGGTCAAAATCCGGATTTTTATAGATCTCAGATGATGAAACGGACTTCATCGTTGGAATCGTCTTGCGAAATATAGCTACTACGTGATTACGTCAATTAAGACGATGAGATTTGCCGCGTTTTGAGACGTGGCGTAGTGAAGGGGACACTTGGCGCATTGGGTGGCTCACGGAGTGTGCCATGTCAGGTGTAGATTCAATCAACTTGAGCTTAAGTGTGGGACCCACATGGACATGTGGCAACACACACATGGTGGAGGAAATCAAAGGTAGATGGATAAGGTGATAAAGGAGTAATCAGAGGAGCCACTTAGAAGATTGAATGATGGCAAGTGAGAGGACATCTCACTTGACTTCTATCTTCTCTGACCGGTTGGGAGGGGAGAAAAGAAAGAGAATAAAAGAAAGGAAGAAAAGAGAGTTTTTAGAGAGAGAGGCTCCTTCCTCTAAATTTCCCGGCTTACGATGGACCGGCGGTTTGGTAAGCAAGAGGAAGAGTTGACCTCCACAGCAACGAGGACTTTGCGTAGAGACCGGTGTTAGGGGATTTTAATGAACTCAAAGAGGTAGGGGTTTTTCTCTTACTTGGTTTAATTCTTATCCTAGGGGCCATTCAAATGGCATGGTTGTGTGAGGCCATGGTGGCGTGTGAGCGAATCAGACTTTGGAATGGTGTCTAGAGATTTTAGAATTTCGAGCGGTCGGGGACTGATTTTTGGGACTAAGTAATTGTCCTTGTGCCATTTTTGTGTTAGAGTTAAGAATGAATAATGGTGTTGGTTTGTCTTGCCCTAGGGAATGTTTGGTTGTGTTTTGAACCATGGGAGGCTGTCATATTGTGGTAGTACACATTAGTGGAAGTTGAGTAGTTTTGGGTGCAAATAAAGAGATTTGGTAGTGAGTGCCAATTAAATTGTATCACATCGGTGAACTTGATGTAGGCTTTTAATTTCTCAAATCGGACATACGCCTTGAGTTATGAATCCGTTTACTCCTGAGCAGTCTAGTGGAAGGGGCATGCAGTGGGCTCGCCTAATTGGGTTCTGTGCAAGAACATACAGGCTGGAGTTCACCACAGTGGGTCGCCCATTGGGTCCGTCGGCTAGGGTCATGCATGACCTCCTAGCCGGAAGGTCATAACTTTGCGTCCGAACTCCGATTCAGGTGCGGACTCCTATGGAAAACCCCATTGGGTAGATTGCAGCCATGTTCCTTTGGAGGACATTGGGCAATCAGGGCGGTTAGTCTCATCGGTTAGTGCTGGTTGGGTAGGCTAGCCGGGTAGGGCTGCCTATTCATGTGTGACCTCCAACTTCGGAAGGTCATAACTTCTTCGTCCGAATTCCGATTTGGGTGTTCTTGGATTATATGGAAAGCCCATTGAGTCAATATTGCAGCCAGATGCCTTTGGAGGGAAGTGGGTGCTAGATCTGGCCGGAAAGGGGCATTCGGGTAGGTAAGGTAGGCTAGCCAGGGTAAAGGCTGCTGGTCATGTCTTCCTTCGGTGACCTTCAACGGAAAGTCCTGCGCTTCTTAAATCACGAATTCGGTCGGGTGTTCTTGGACTCTATGGAAAGCCCCATTGGTGTGTGCAGCTGCATGCTGGAGGAGCGTGGGTGCTGGAGCTAGCAGGATAGGGGCATTCGGGTAGGTAAGGTAGGCTAGTCGGGTAAGGCTGCCTAGTCATGTGTGACCTCCAACTTTGGAAGGTCATAACTTCTTCTTCCGAATTCCGATTCGGGTGTTCTTGGACTCTATGGAAATCCCATTGAGTCAATATTCCAGATGAATGCCTTTGGAGGGCAGTGGGTGCTGGAGCTGGCCGTAAGGCGTTATTCCCGGGAAGATCGGGTAGTTGTCAGGGTAAAGTACGCTTTAGTCATGTGTGACCTCAAACTTGGACCAGTCATAACTAGCCGTCAATTCCAATTCGGGTGTTCTTAGACTCTATGGAAAGCCCATTGAGTCAAGATTGCATCTAAATGCCTTTGGAGGGTAGTGGGTGCTGGAACTGGCCGAAAAGGGGCGTTCGGGCAGGTCAGGTAGGCTGTCTGGGTAAGGTTACCTAGTCATGTGTGACCTCCAACTTCGGAAGGTCATAACTTCTTCGTCCGAGCTCTGTTTTGGGTGTTATTAGACTCTATAGAAATCCCATTGAGTCAAGATTGCAGCCATATTTCTGTGGGGGACATTGGCCAATCGGGAAGGTTAGTGGTGGCCAGTTAGGTTGTGTGTTATGGCTTGTGTGAATAACATGCAGTGTGAATATGACATGTTAATGTATGCTGTATGATGTATTAACATGGGTTGTGCATAGAGGAGAATTATATGTATCAATTATAATTATCCATGGTATGTTGATGTTACTCGTTAATATAATTATGCATGCTTGATGTAACCTGTTAACATGTATGATGATTGTGGACTACAGTCGGTTAGTATATGTGATTAATGTGCGTAGATTGTTGTGGAAATGGCATGTGCATTTCACTTATGCCTTAGGAACCTAGAGTAATAGGTGTGAGTGCATGACATGAAAGAAAAAGGAAAATGGTTGTGAAAGGATTTTCACGGGAAGATTTTCCGAAGAATTGCCTTGGAGAGTTGTTCAAGTTCATCTCGGAGGCGACCGCGACTATTTTGAAAAATGGTCAGAGCAATTAACCGGAGGGTAGTCGATATATTCCCAAAAACTTGGTAGCAGGGTTTCAAGGGCAAAATCTTTTGTTTGAAAGCGATGTTTTCTCATTTGGCTTTGGCATGCATGAAGTCGGTGAGGGCTCGAGACATGGGAGTGGGCGGGTCACATTCTCATCCATATCATGTGGAGTATTGGTAGGAACATATATGTTTTGCTTGAATGTTTGGTGTGCCATTGCATGAGCACTTAGGTGGGGAGTAACCCATGTGGGAAAATTCCACTACTGAGTGTTGCTCACCCCATCGTGGGATCCCCATTTTCAGGTACGGGACAGGTACAGGTAGACGGCGCTCCTTAGAGGCCGAGATTATGGGACTTATTTAAAAAAAAGGACCATAGGCGAAGAAATGGCAAGCGCCTTATTTGCTGTATGGGAATTTTGGAAAGGCTTGATCCAGGTTTTAATAAATTGCAATTAAATACAATTATAAATTAACTCCTTTTTGTATAAAATATAAATTTTTGTGAGTATGGATGTATGGGCCAATGTGGCCATTTTAATCATGTATAGGTTTCATGATATGAGATACAAGTATTCCGCAGGTTGACGGTGGTCAACGGGACCCCCGGGAATTAGGGCGTCACATTTAGATAATAAGATGGTAAGATAATAATGACACTCGATATAACGTGGTAAAACCCTTAGAATGAGGGAAACTTCTATGGCGCAAATTCGAGAAAATAATCCACTATGAGATGAAACTGACACAAGATGTCACACACCTAGGATATGCTCACAATCCTTTCAGTTTTGCCTCTTAGTACTATCTCTGTAAAGCACTATGTTTCTTGCCACTCTCCCTGGTGTGACAACCTTGATTGTTTCACACCTCTCCTTTCAACACTCTATGGTTGAAAGATGATCTGCTACTCTTTCTGTTGCTCTCGTCTCGTTGCTTTCAATATTGTTCCTTCACATGCTATTTATAAGCAAGTTTCCAAGCCTTAGGCTGGCTTTCATTGGTACAAGATGAAGGCAAACATAATTGGACAAAAGCATGGAAAGGATCCTATTGGAGCCTAATGAGGCTGCTTATGGTGGTGAGAGAACCATTATCTTCTTGGGAAATGGTGCCTGCATGCTGTAGCAGACAAGTAATGGGGATGGACCCCACAATAATCTCATGGGACACTATGAAGACGTTGTGTCTATATGTGAGGATTGTTTGTCATATTTCACATCAGATAGAAGAGAAAGTTCCTGATACTATTTAAACATGGGCTCCTCTCAACCTATTAGAGGTTTTTGTAAGGACCTCTTGGGTTCAAAATAAACAATATCTATATGGTTGGACCAAATCGTTACAAAATCCCCATTATTCCTTATGATGTTAAAGGTCATCCAAAAAGATGTATTGCTAATGACAATATATTATTTTATTTCTTTATGTTATCATGTTTATCACTATTAGAACTCTCTTTTCTTCTTCTTTTTCTTTTTTGTTTTTTTTTTGAAAGGAACTCTCTTTTCTTTTAGGTATTCTATGTCTTTTTATTTGTTCATTTTGTGACTCTTCTAAGGTTATTTGTCCAATTGATAAGCTTATTCATTCAAAATGTACCTCTTTAGTGATTATTAATTTGTTCAATGTATATTTCTTCAGTAGTTTTTCACTTAATTTGCACCTCTACCAAGGAATTATATTGTTTGAGATGATAAATTTACTACACTTCAATTGTAACTTAGATTCTTTTATCTTTATACTAGCTACTTGTCCTACCAAGATTTTTTTTTTTTTGCTTCAATTATTTTATTATACTTCAAGCATGAATATATTGTTGTGTTAATTTTTTTTGTCTTTTTTAAGGACATCTATATATCAAACCCACTTATTCAAAAAAATTTCCAATAAATTTTTTTTTTCCATTCTTCTAAAATCAATTTCTTACTCCTAACAAGAGAAAAATTGGTCTCATCAAAATAATAATTCACATAATATGTCATATTATGGGTTGTATAATTCACTAGGTAAAAACTTCTAATTTTATAATATATATATATATATATATAAACATAACCTGTGATGAGTCGATGCATAAGAATTTGCCCCGAGGATCATGTTAGCTACATTAAATTCTTCATGATATGATAGAGAATAAAATGTCATTGATACGAAATTATATGCTAGTAATGATATACTTTTATCTCTTCTACAACTCACAACCAAGTTTACTAGACGTACATTAACATCAATTATTATTTGTATTATACAATTGATGCAACATATTTTTTGGAATAAATGTATAAAAAACTTTTAACATATTTTTTTTGATAAATATGGTGTTTGGGTTAGTTTATGTGTATCTCGACTAATCCCATGAGTTTTGAAGTTATTAGCCAAATAAACCTCTAATGGGCTTAAGGGGACTTGAACGGGTGATCACTGGAAAGAAAACCCAAGGACGAATCAACTGATTTTGTTGTCATTTTGTTGTTTCGTGTGATTATTGTTGTCTTGTTGCAGCATGTAATTGTGTTGTCTTGGTACGAAGTTTTGTTTTTATCATCTTTTTACAACATTTATTTGTGTGTGAGCAATTTAGATGGGCAAAGCATATCCGATCAGAGACAACAAATCTAATCAATGGTTGTCAGTTTGCTATGTAGGCTCAACTATCAAATGTGTAGACTTTGAGCTGATCCTAAATGTTGTTTTATCCTCTATGATTTTTAGCAAATTCGATTTTATGTTTCTATTGATGTATTGTTAGTTTGAATCAATAAAATTAACTTTCATTTTAATTATAGTTATAGCATCAAAACGATGTTGTTTCGTCTTGCCACATTAGATAGGGTAAAGGTTTAGAGTCTTGTTGGGATATAAAAACAAAATTCATGAAATTTGTTATATTTAAAAAAAAAAAATTGTTTAGGATTTAAATGTAAAAGTTTAGGGATTTTAATACTAATTCTTTCCTATATATATTTATTTATTTTTATTGAGATTTAACCTAAAACTTTTTTAGGTATGAAGGAATTCCATGGGGTTTTTTTAATATTTGTTCATTAGTGCATCTTGTAAGGCTATTTGTCCAATTGATAAGCTTATTCATTCAAAATGTATCTCTTCAGGTATTATTAATTGTTCAATGTGTTAAAGTCATGATATTCATATATTATTAAATCAAAACTTAAAAAGTTTGAGTGCTTGCAGAGAGTTAGTCTTAACATGGCATCGTGAGTAGTAAATGTGCCCCTTGTGCTTGAAACCACCCTCCATGCAAATTTGAGTATTTAATCCTCGCTTCTTGTTGATTCTGAAAATCATATAGTAGTGGCCTTTCTATTTGAGACTCTCAAATGGGACCGCATGCACGTGAGAGGTGAGGAGCTGCAAAATAAAGACGATATTCATATTAAACCAAAAAATCCTACAAACTTAAGCTTTTAGGAGAGTTAGTCGTTTAACACAATGTATATTTTTTTAGGAGTTATATATTCACTTAATTTGCACCTCTACTAAGGAATTATGTTGTTTGAGATAAGTTTTTTTTTTTTTTTTGATAGCCGAAATGATAAGTTTACTATGCTTCAAATGTAACTTAGGTGGTGTTTGTTTTTTTCAACGTTTTATGATTTATTGTTGAATTTTTGAAATTTTTGGTTGAATAGAAAAAGCCAAACTATTTGGTTTTTCCTTAATGCAATTTTTTGAATGTTTTTTTCTATTAAGACAAAACTAGATATTCAAATATGAGAAAATCATATATTTTATAATCAAATTGAAACTTTCATGATTTGTTTTATGCTAATTAAATAAAAATATTTGTATTTTAAATTTATTTAAAAATTATTATTATTTTTCTCAAAATTTAGATAAAAATTAAAAGATTGTTTTTTTTTATAAAAACAAATAACTAAATACTTAATCCTATTAAGCACAATTCAAACAAAAGTTCTATTTAACATTAAATTAAAAAAAAAACAAACTCCACCTTAGATTCTTTTATCTTTATATTAGCTGCTTGTCCCACCAAGACATTTTCTTTTTTTGCTTCAATTATTTTATTACACTTCAAGCATGAACATATTAATTATTGTGTTAGTTTTTTTTATCTATTTAAGGACATCTATATATCATGGCCACTTATTCGAAAAAAAAAATTCCAAGAAATCTTTTGTCATTCTTCTAAAATCAACGTCTTACTCCTAACAAGAGAAAAATTGGTCTCATCAAAAGAATAATTTGCATATCATGTCATATTATGGGTTATATAATTCAGTCACTAGGTAAAATCTTCTAATTTTATAATATATATATAAACATAACTGAGGAGAGTTGATGAATAAATGGCTCCTAAGAATCATGTGTTAACTACATTAAATTCTTCAAAGCATATGATAGAGTATAAAATGTCATTAATAAGTTAATATGGAAATTATGGTTAGTAATGATATAATTTTATCTCTTCTTCTTCTACAACTTACAAATCCAAGCTTGCATTAGTCCTACATGAACATCAATTATATATATATATATATATATATATATATATATATATATATATATATGATGCATACCTCCGTTAATCCCATGAGCCCCTGAAATTAACGATCAAGTAAACATCTAATAGGCACTGAGGGAATTTGAGTTGATGAAAATTGATGACAAAACCCAAGATCAAACAAACTAAGTTAACTTGCAAAGGTTGTTATAAAAAAATTAAGCCAATATATTTAAATAACTGATATATATATATATATATATATATATATATATATATATATATATATATATATATATATATATATATATATATATATATATATATATATATATATATATATATATATATATATATATATATATCTAATTTTTTTTATTTGATTAAAAAGAAAATTGACATTATTCCTTCCTTCATTACTAATGCTTTCTAGAAAATATGATTTATGGTTTTACCCTACAACTCTCACACAATAATTTTTTATAAGAATACATTATATCACAATTTCAGGTTATGAAAATTTATTGTATTCAAATAGTCGTTCATATAAACTTTAATTATAACCAGTTCGATCTTAACATTTTGATTAACAATGGAATATAAATGATTTTATATGTATTATTTAATATATAAGTGTTTGCTAGGAAACCCTAATCGCCCCTCCTTTTCTCTCATAAGTTCTCTCTTCTAGCCCCTTGGTATGAAAATTGGTTTTTCGTCGTCTTGTTATGACGTTTACTACAGCCACACAGAAATAAGGCTTGACTTAAAAAACATATATTCGATCAAAACAAAGAAAGCAAATCAAATCACACACATATGTTCGAGTCATATATTCCTCCTAAATATAAGTTTATCAAAGTCATCATGTAGACTTCTGAATCATTTTATTACTTCAGACAATAACTCAGATTCGTCATCTCTAAAGTTTTGAGCGAATTTGATTATGTGTTTATGTTTCTATGGAACGTATTGCTAGTTTGAATAAATAAAATTGTATATTTTAAAAAAAAAGTACTATAAAATTTCGTATTTTAATAAAAATAATAAAATACAATATATTTTTTAATATATATATATGTATATACACACGTATATGGGAAATTGACTGGAATAATCTCTAGTTTGGCTGGTCTTCTTTAATTCGTCCCATCAACTGATTTACTAGGAATGTAACATCCAAAATTATACCTTAATAGTTTTAAGGCATGTTTAAAGTAAAATGGAAGTCAAATTGTGTTTCTTTCAGAAATTTTCAGGTTTAAGTGTGAAAAAGGATATAATCAGAATTTTTAAAGAAATACAAAGAATAAGTGGTAAATTATCAACTTAAGGACATTAAGTTAGAAAATTGTATGCTATTGTAGGAATTTTGATAATTAGATGTGTAAATGAAATAACCATGGAGGACTAAAATGCAAAAGATGGAAAATTAGAGCTAAATGCCTTTTCATACAAACATGACCTTTTTATATATAACAAGTGGTAGATAAGAATTCGTAAAAAGACTGTCTCTAGAAATAATTCTTTTCCCTATCTTGGCTGGGGGAGCTGGGGGAAGTATCTGCGGTAGAGTGTGAAGGAGACCAAATTAGTTGCTCAATTCACTCCCATGCTCCATGTGCAAGTAAAGTGCAAGGCAAGTAGAAAAAGGGAAGATAAAGGAAGAAGAAAGAAGAGAAAGAGAGAAGAAGAGAGGAAGAGAAGGTTTCTCAAGGAAATTAAGATTTAGGGGAAACTACCCTAATTTCTCCCTCTTTCAGCTTGTCGCTTTTGTTGGTCTGAGTCGGGGTTTAAAGCCTCTGGGTTTTGATTTCAGTTATTTGGTCAGGGTCCTTCACCTCCCGAGGAATTTTAAAGGGCAAAAGGAAATGTCTGGGTTTTGTGGGAAATGTCGAAAAATTTCCCCAAAATCCTAAGAGAATTATTTTGCCATAACTTGGTCTAGAGTGCTTCGATTTAGGAAATTCTAATTGGAGAGAAAACCTAAGACATGTGACTTCATTTTCCAAGAAGAGCCTAAAGTATTAAGATGACTTTAAGACCCTCGAATTTGGGTCTCCAAAGATCTAAGCATCGGGTTTTAATTTCTTTTGAAAATGTAGAGTGGGCCCGAGAATTTAGGGATACATACATATCTCGGAGTTCGTACCCAAATCGATGATTCCAGAATTGAAGAAGAACCCTAACACCGGCTTCAAATAAGTAGAAGGAAATAAAGTAAGGTTAAAGTATGGAGTTAAGATCTCTAAATCAGTCTCACAATTCCGTACCGCTACAGGTAAAACCGCAAACATACCGCTCACACATTAAAATGCCATATGGCAGGCACTTGAGTTTGGATTATTCAAATGGAGTAATTCCAACTTCCTTCAGTAAAATAGATTCATAGAGGAAACAAAGTGTACTAAAGGAACATATATTGAGATCAGGCGGGCCCCACCCTCTGTCATCTCGATTTAGGTGGCTGTCCCACTCACAAAGCTACACATCCCCTAAATTTCACACAGGGCTCTTTCTTTCTCGCCTCCGTGGCCTCGAACCCGGGACCAGCGAGCCTAGGATACCCATTCGAGGTAGTCTCTTACTCACTAATCGGCTACATTAGCTCCGCCGTAAAACTACCGAATGGGCATCTAAGCCCATGGTCCCGTGCCTGAGCCCCAAGGGAGATAAGAAACCCCTGTGAGCTAGGGGGATAGCTTGTGAGTGGGACCACCTCGAGCCGGAGGGGCCACAGGGGTGGGGCCCTCATGTGCCACGCTTTATATCACATGTGTCCTCACCCTCGCCCACTCCGACTGAGAGGGGTTTCTGCAGGCTGTCCAATTCATTGTGCTATCCCCTAGCTCACAGGGGTTCTTTCGCCTCCGTGGCCCGTAACCCTCCGGGGACCATGAGCTTAGGGTACCCATTCGAGGTAGTTCCCACTACCAACCGAGCTAGTGTGACGCTCAAACCCGGGTCCGCTGACTACCCGCCAACCCGCGAACACGACGATCGCTCGCCGCCTCTAAGCTACTCCGATTCACCTCACCTCAGAGTAAAACTCCAGGATGCAGTCTCCTTTGTACGGAGCTCTACCAAACACAAGACTGCACAACCCGTCCCAAATAAACCCAATACTATAATTCTAAGGATAACAACATGGATAAAAACGCCTCGGGCCCATAAAACAATATCCATCAAATAAATTAACCACGTCCCATAGTTCTAAGAAAGTTAGCATCGACTCTTTGTTAATATTGCATCAAAATGTCACTCAAATTCTAATACATGTGGAGAAACGAACATCAGTCAGTAGAAGCCACACTCGGCTTTCTTTCAAGACTCACTTAGATCTAGCCAGTCCCGCACGCCTCCTACTTAAAATAAAGGGGATCCATCGACGTGAGCTAAAGCTCGGGGTGAGGAGAATCGCCCCTAAGTGGGCTACTTCCATCAAGTAGCAATTATTATATCTATTGAATTTTAGATGGTTGCATGTTTAATCCTGCTTGCTAGATCCATCACTTCCATTTGTGTGTTTTCCTTCAATTGGTGTCCGAATACTTTATGATTAGATATGTGTATCTAGGTGTTCAATAATGCATGTAATTTGATGTTGATTTAGTATATGGCACCTAGGTTCTATTTGTTGTTAGATGCGCATGATTAGATGCGATGAATTTTTAGATTTTGTTCCTTGAATGGATGTATTATTTTAATGGTTTGCCACTAGATCCATGGTAGATTTTTGATTGTGGTAATTTTTTGGGTTTGTAGCAGGGAGGTGGTCATAAGATCAGGTTTCCTTCTGGTTTTATTTATTATTACATTTTTTTAATTAAAAATAGTTGTAATTTTAGAATTTCAAATCTGTAAATGCATGCACCCTTCATTGACTGACCGGAAAGATGGACACCATCTCGAAGCGACCACTTGGGTGAGCGATCCAGAGGAGGAGCGCGTCGGACGGAGATCGGCGGTGCAGAAAGCTGATAGATCCGCGGCGCTACTGCGGCGGTGGAGATTTACGCGCGTGGTCTCGCTCGGCCCGATGTCTTTGGGCGCGTGAGGGCGCGTGCGGAGTCGTTTGGCCGGCTACTTGCGGCGGGCGCTCGTCGTGCGGTGGTGGTTCTTCCCTAGTAGGTTTTGATTTGGTGGACGAGCGGGATACCCTTCAAATTAGAACATGTTAGGGTTTGGGGTTTTAATTTATTTTAGTTTTGGGCCTTTATGCCTTTGTAAACTAAAATAATTAGACTGAGAGCAACAGGATATTTTGTAATAGGCCCGATCTTAATTTTTTAGGAAAACCATGGATTAGGGTTATTTAATTAATGCTTTTGTGAATGGTTTAAATTATATGCTTATAACATGTTTTATGTGATAACATGCCATATAGAATAGGTAATTGCCATATAAATTTGCATCAATGATAGTACATGTGCATAATAATTATTATGATTCTATTATCTAGTTTAATAATTATTATGGAAAAATTATTTATTTTTGAAATAATTTTAGAAAATCCCTATTATTAAAATATTGAATGGTGAAGGTTTAATTAATTTAATTAATTTTTTAAACCTAAGGGCTCCATTATTAGATTACAATAATAAAATGATGTGTGATGCTGACGGATAAACATGGTTGGATTTTATTGGATTAGACCTCAATTAAGATTTCAAAATTTTAATAAGATTGATGGAAAGCCCAACGTCGGCAATCTTGGATATTAAAGATAATTTTGAAATTAAAACAATGGTTAAAAACATTCAAACTTAATTTAATTATTACCCTCCGTGAGGCTATGATATTTTTATTAAGTCTTGAAGTTTTGAAGCGATTAAGAGTGAAATGATTGTATGTATTATCTAGGAAAGTTACGTGCAGAAGGTGGGGATTTAAGTAGTCAGCTTGTGACTCCCATCTTTCACGGGAACCAACTTAGTAGGATACTAATCATTTCATGATCAAATTTAAGTTTGTTAAATTTAAATTTTAAGATTATGTTTATTGTAAGATATTACGTTTAATACTAGTGTGTATTTTTTGAAAATGGCATCATTTAACCTTTGCAATGATTTTGAGTCAAAGCCTATGGATGGAAATAATTATAGTGAATGGAAAACCAACACATGCATTGATGCGGATTTTGAAAAAGCGAAGTTTGTCTAACCACCAAGCCCAATGAGCATGGCAAATGCATCGACCAAGTCGAAAAGACTATGGCTTGGGACAATGCAAATATATACGATTCATTGCTATATTCTTGCCGGTGTTGCTAGTCATTTGAAAGGACGAATATCGTCTCGAGTGGGCGTAGTCGGACTCGATAAGATGTTTGCCTGATCATGAGTTCTTTAAAGAGCGCGAAATTGCGATTGAGGTATAATGAACACTAGAATGGCTGAAGTGTGAGGATCATTGTCACGAAAATGATGTCACATCTCAATCAATTTGAAGTGTTGGGGATGAAGATGGAAGCCAGATTTAAATTGATTTCATATTTGAATCACTACACGATCGTTTACTCAGTTTAAAGTTAATTATAATATGAACAAGATGGATGCAACTCTGAGTTGATGCATGAACGAAAAGTCTTAGAAGGGCTTTCGGAAGAGTCGAGCGGTGTTCATGTTGAGGGTTCTACTTTCAAGCCCAAAGGAAACCTAGGGTGGAAAAGATAAGAACAAGCGGAAGGGTCGGTGGGTTGAAACCATAGTATGAAGCCCAGAAAGGCAAGTGCTTGAGGAGGAGAATCTTGGATGAAGGTCCTTAGACGAGAATTGCCTCAGTTGCCAAAAAGCAAGGTATGGAGTAATTAAATGTGGTTGAAGAAGCTTGTTTAGTGAAATTATAATGATAAATGGATCATTGATTCGGGAGCCACTAACCATGTCACCGTTACTCTTTGCGATGGTGAGACGAACTAAGCAGTTGGGCGAGGAGCCGAGAGGTTTTTGAGGCTTTGGAAATGGAGAACATGTCTCGTTAAGCATTAGGACAAGTAGAATTATTTTCAATAATGATAGGACTTTATGTTTAGTAATTTGTTTATAATATCTTGGGATTTTAAAAGGGAATTTAATTTACGTTGGTTGTTTATTTGAGCAGGTTTGCCGATTAGATTGTTCCTTTATTACAATAAGTTCAACTTCGATTATTTAATAGGTGATTTGATAGATGGTCTTTATTATTTAAGTCTATGTCCTATGATGTTTTAATTACTGAAATTGTTGTCAGCATGATCACCTGCTTGAAAAGGAAAGTTTCAAATGAAGCATTACCTTTGGCATTTGATTAAGTCATATTAATCCTAATATTATTAGGCTGGTAAAAAGTGGGATCTTAACTACGACTTTGAACCTATACCGGTATGTGAATCTTGTTTGGAAGGTAAAATGACAAAGGCCCTTTAAAGCGAAAGGTATCGCGCTGACAACCGTGGGAATTGGTGCATGCGTGTGCGGACGATAAATGTCAAGCAGAGGAGGGTATGATGTGCATGCACTAGAGATGACTACTCGAGATATGGATATATTTACCTAATCGCCAAAGTACGAAACTTTCTGCTAAATTTCGAGTATAAAGTGAGCGAAGCGATTAGGACTCCATATCAAGAGCCGATCGGCAGAGTGGTGAATACCTATCTGGAGAGTTTAAGTCTTACTTGTTTCGAGGGGATAGTTTCACAACTATCGGCTGGAACACCCCCGGCAAATGGAGTTCTTGAAGAAGAAATAGAACTCTTAGGGATATGGTGAGGTCGATGTAGTTATTCATCTCTACCTATATCGTTGGGGATATGCCATAGGCGCAATGTATCTTACAGTTTGGTTCGTACAAGCGGTTCACAAGACACTTACGGGGTGTGGAAGGCGCAAGCCTAGTTTAAGCCATGTCAGGAATATGGGGTGCTCCTGCACATGTCTTAGAGGATCCAATAAGTTGAATCGCGTCTGGAAGTTTACATCTGTTTGTTGGCTACAAAGAAGACGAGGTGGACTATTTTATAGTCCTTCGGATAAAGGTTATTGTGTTCACGCAACTTTTTGGAGGAAGACTATACAAGCAATTCAAACCCAGAGTAAAATAATTCTTGAGGAGCTTGACTCGGCTCAAAAATGGCTGTTACCAGTGTCTTGGCCTCTAATAACACTGATTCCTATGCATGTTCAAAGAGGGAAAATGTGCAGAGAAGGTGAACAAGGTGGAGCAGATCCAGCCATGTGGAACCTTCGGAACCGAGCCGAGTACAAGAAGAGGAACTGGAGTACAGCTGGGCTCGGAACAATGAACCACAACAGGTGGGAGCTTCGTCGTAGTGATAGAGTAAGGCGGAGCTGCGAGATATGTCTTGCTAGGCGAGTCTTACCAAGTTATTATATTAGCCAGTGAAGATGATCCATCAATTACGAGAAACGGAAGATGTGGATGTGGGGTGGCAAGAAACATGGATAGTGAAATGGAATTCTGTGTATTCCAATTAGTCTGATTCTCTTGTAGAGGCACCCAGGAATGTAGGCTGATAAGGGTATGAGTAGTTTCTGAGAAAAGAGGAGTCAGATGGGAAGGTGAAGCCTTGAAACTTAGATTGGTGAGCTATACCCAGGGGATAGATTATGAAGAAACCTTTAGCCGGTAGCCATGCTTAATCTGTCAGGATTCTTTTAGGCTATGATTTGCTAGTCTCGGTCTGGTTTAGCGAGATGGATGTCAAAACGACCTTTTAAGTAGCAATTTAAATGAGGACATCTGCATGCGGCAACGAAGGGGTTCAAAGCTAAAGGCAAAAGAACACATGGTATGCAAGTTGCAAAGGTCCATTTATGTGGACTTAAGCAAACATCGGATCATGGAACATCGAGGTTTGATCAGGCCAATTACTTCTTTTGGTTTGAGAAAAGCCCAGTGAACCTTGTGTTTACAAAAGAATCCAAGCCTGAAGGTAGTTTTCTAGTCGCTGCGTAGATGACATATTATTGTCGGAAGCGACAAACAGTGTTATCGGGTGTAAAAGATTGGTTGCATAGCAGGAGTTTGATATGAAAGACTTGGGAGAAGCAGCTCTGTGGAATCAAACTTATACGAGAACTAGGAAGAATAGGATTGTTGTATATCTGAGCCTCTTATGATGATAAAATTCTTGTCGGGTTTAACATGGAAAATTCAAGGGGATCCTTACCCTTTGAGCATAAATTCATCTTTCTGAGGCGTCACAAAAACTCGGCAGAAAGAGCGTGTAGTAGGATACCTTATGCCTCATTGTGGGGTAGTCATGTATGCACATGTTGCTAATGAGGCGGATAATATCTGTTATGCGATGAGGAGTTGTGGCCGGTATCAATGCGATCCAGGTGAAGAACGGATTGCGATAAAGCATACTTAAGTATCTAAGGAGAGCGAGATTATATGCTAGTATGTTCGATTGGGAGTTTGAAACCATTGGTTTCACGGACTCAGGCTTCCCGAGGGATGTGGAGGAGCGAAATCTACCTGCAGTTATGTGTTTTACACTATATGGTGTATGCATTGGAGGAGTATTAAACAGACGTGTGTAAGCAGTCCATACAAAATTTGAATATATTCTTTATACGAGGCGACTAAAGTGTGTGGTAGGATTCGTACGGATCACCAGGTGATACCAGTCTTGGTCGGCCCATTACCCTTTGCATGACAACAGAGTGGGGCCGTAGCACGAGTTCAAGGGTACAGGGTATCACAAAACAAAAACATTGAGAGGAGTACCACTTGATCAGAGACATCATTGGCGAGAACACGGTGGTTGCAATAGCGTCGAGGAGGAAAACCCTAGCGGACCCAGTTCTGAGGCTACTGTTCAAGTTTTTGAAGAGACATGTAGATTCATGGGTGTTAGGAGATTACGGACTTATTTTAGGACTAATTGGAGTTTTTTTTTATTTGAGCTTTGTAGCAAGACAAATAAAATTATTGTATTTTTACGTAATTTAATAAAATTTCAATGAGGTATTAATTTCACCTTGTGCACACTAGTATTTTTCGTATTAGGTCGGATTAATTATGCATTTTATGGTCATATGGATACGTCCATGAGACATGATCATGATTCTCATAATTAATGAACTAAGATCAGTTATTGAATAAGTTGGACGCTTTATTTATTTAAATATTTGTAAATAATCATCACGGTTATTATAAAATATTAGTGCAGATATGTTCAAATTGATAGGATCAAAAGAAAAGATTTGATTAAGTTAAATTTACGTGAAATTAAATCTCAAGTGATATTTGATTATTATTTTTCTCTCGATCACGAGTTTATTTTAAATAGGTAATTGAATATTATCGGTCTTTGAATTGTCAACAAATATGAGGCCTATTTTGGCGACCCAATACCTAGATGATTTAGGAGCGTGATTGTTTAATTACCGATTATTTATGAAATAAACAAAAAATGGAAATTGTATGAAATATCCTCTTGATATGTTTGGTGCTTGGATGTAATGAAGTCATGGCCGGTGCATTTGATCATTAGAGCGTTAATCAAAAAATTAAAATAATTATTGATGTGAAAATATAATCAATTAATTATCGATATTACAATGGAGAATTAATATATATATCAATATTATTAATTTTGGAGTTGACTACGGGCCTTTAATTAGGTGTACCGGTTAGATAATTGCTTTTCAATTATAAGAGCAGCAGTAATAATAAGCAGTTGGATCCCAGGCTAGCTAGGAAGTAGCGGAGCTCATATCGGTAATGGAACTATAGAACACAAAAGGATTGAGTTACATGGTTTGGGCTTATCTTCAGTTTGTACTCGAGCAAGTAGGAGCCATTAGCAATTGTACTCTTCAGTTATAGTATTCTCAATATATGTATAAATTATAAATTTATAATAAATATAATTTATTATATGAACGGTTTTTTATAATAGTCTGTTTATTATGAACAGGTTATTTACTAATAAATATAATTTATTATATGAGCAGATTATTCCTTGATGTAATGAGTTTTTTAAGGTTTTCTCTTTGAGTTTTTTTCATACATTTTGAGAATACGAGCAGAAAGAAAGAATTCTATTCTTTGGTTTTTCTCTAGAGTGTTCTAAGATTCGAGTTCTCGATGATTCATTGTGCCCAGCATACATTATACCACCCGAGGATAGATCTTGGAAGATCGGACGGTCTGGTCTTGATCTGTAGATTGGAATGGTGTAGATCGTTGGTTGCGTCTTTGTTCTTTGTAGATACGACTAGGTGTGATTGGCCGGATTTGGTGGGTGATCTAGAAGTCTAGTTGGCGGATGCAAATCTACATAAGAGTAATTTTATTTAATATTGAATTTAGATGATTGCGTGTTTGTCATGCCCTTAGATCATTGCTTCATTTTGTGTGTTTTCTTTCTCACTACCCAAGTGCGGTGCAATGTTCCAATTTAAACACTTTTGTTGAAACAGAAATAAGTGATCCTACTTGAATGTCTACACGTATTCGGATCCAGAAGTCATCAGGCTACCATCACTTTAAGCCTTGTAGTAGAGTGTCTTTTTGTTGTGGACAACCCTCCAGATGTATATATATCGATTGGTATTTCAGACAGTTGATATATAGAATTGTTCGTTGTGGACTACCCTCAGGTAGATATATGTCGGCGGACCGGCTTAGGCCGATTATATTATTTGGTTGTGGACTACCCTCGGAATGAAATGTATATCAGTGAGTGACTCAGACGGTTGATATATTGTATTGGACCTCTTACTCAGATAATTAACATTTAGGCTATACTCAGGCCAAAATTTTCTGCAGACTCATCATGCACTAACTCCCATATTCAGGATGTTTTGATGCGTATGGAATGCATGTATACGGTTCCATCACAGACTAATCCACTAAATATGTCAGTGAATATATTAGCATAATATCGATCAGTACATGTCATGTAATTAATCAATTTCAAGCATCAAATTAGCTCACTTGAGCTAATGATCATACAGTAATTTAATTTAAATCCTTTCGACCAAACATATTTTCACGAAAATCTGCTTTTCCAAACATTATTAGAATAGTGAAACCCTCGTTTACTATTCTAGGAAAATTCTAAAGCATTGGTTCACTTTCGATTGAACGAAATCAACCATTCAGGCCCAAATTCAATCAAAGCATGATTTAACACCACCATACCCATTTTCCATACCCACACGGCCATAGATCAGTCACGGACTGCTCCATTCATTCTCAAAATTTTCTATTAATTCTCGATCCCGATGTTTGGGGCCGTCAAACACCTAATGGTCTATCAGCTCAAACATTTGAAAAGTACTAAAAATGGAATAAACCCAAGTAGGGAAAATCTGCCAAGGAGTTTGAAGAAACTGCAAATCCAGCCCCTTACCTTGGCTTTGCTCGCGTGAACATTTCTACTCCCTACACTTTTTACCCACGTCCGAGCTGTAGACGGTCGGATCGTCAGTATTTTTTAGAAAGTATGATCCTCTCTCCAAAAAACATACATTGTTTGGCTACTGCTGCTACTGGTTCCTCCCAGTCCCGTTTTTTGCTTCTTTTTGTTGCATTTTAAAGAGATGACCCTTTGTTCATTTTTGTCATTTTAGTAACTAAATCAATTTGATGAGTAATTCCCTTAACTTTCTCCGATTTTGACATTGCGGCATATCACCGACCGTGCATTTTCATCATTTACCACTCATGCAGCCTTGATGCGTAGGTACTTGTCATATGTGATTTTGTATATCGAAAATCGTTTTACGGCACCAGAAACGCGATGTCTCGAAAAGCGTGCCAACTCCGATTGTCTCGGAATATTACGAAATTTTACGTGCTAACTATATTTTTCGAGACGATTCCAACGGTGAAATCCGTTTCGTCATCCGAGATCTAGAGAATAAATTACGGATTTTTTTAGCCGAAATAACAATTTTATAACGAAATTACGATTTTACCGCTTTTCCGAAAATTTACCGTTTCTGGTCTTCAGAGATTTTGAAATCATTGTACCTAGAAATTAAGGGAAGTCGGACCCTATTTTGGGAGAGGATTTTCATGTCTTCTCCTATCGGATTTTGGGAACATTAAATGTCTCACTTATATACTCTTAAAGTATTATTGGAATGGTTTGTATGAAAATAAGTCGGTATAACTTGGCTAGTGAGATAAAAAAATTGACCTAAAGTTATATGATTTAATCTTTAAATAATATGGAATAATAAAGGACATGAATTCTGCCATGTGAAGAAAAATACATGTACGGTTGGTACATATAAAGTAGCATAGAGAATACATTCCTATGATGATAAGAAGAGATATGTGAAAGTGCTCTTTATGAATATGAGAATAATGGATAGTAGATATCTCATATGCATACATGATATGATAGTTATTCGTGTATGTGGGATATGTATCTTGGCGATAAATGATTGTGCCTTATGACCCGGTAGATGGATAGATGGACATGCATTAGGGATCGATTCTTCAAACATCACGTATATAGTTAGTATAGTTTGGGTCATTACCGCTTTGACCCACGTTTGGGTCATCTGATGGTATATAGAGATCCTTTGTCGCGTATAGTATTAGTACCCTCGAATTTTATACAGTCCTTTCCCTTATCCACTCCTTTGAAAAATGTAGACATGACACATGTAAAAAGAGATGAAGAGATATGGATAAATGAGACATAGATTATATATATATATATATACATATATATATATATATATATATAGCCATATAAGTTGTATGAATATTAGAATGTGATGATCATGGTTAGTGGTCATCCATGCATAAGGATCATCACTAAGCTTAATGCTTAACAAGGGTGTTTATTCGTGTAGGTACCGAGGAAGCGGCTAGAGAACAGGACATTCCACATCAACATCAAAGGTCATCTCAGTGATAGGTGCTCACATGCAGTGTTTCTTTTTAATGTTTTTGTGCGAGAGCTAGGTATAATGTATATAAACTCTTGGGTACAATGAAAATGATTTATAAATAATATGTAAGTGATGCTTTGAACGCTTTACATAGTGGGATATGATAGTGTGGTTCTGTAATATATGTTAAATTATATGATTATATTTAAGAAATGTTTTAGAACTGCTCAGTCAATCAGGTTTAAAGTCTACAGTTTCGTGACACCCTTTCCTAACATAGAGGTGCCAGGTTGGGGTGTCACAACGGTGGTTTCTCAATTTTAGGGTGTCCTGTATCCTATTGGTCCGCCATCTGAAGTGACTAGGTTAGCTGGTTAAAAGTGTCACGTGTCATTATATAATTGGCCTCTAAAATTTTTATTTTTTATTTTTTAAATCAGGTTGATCCCTACCCATTATCTCATTCATCCCTCGTCACGTTCACTATCTAATTAGTCCCCAAAATTTTAAATTTTTTTTAGAAAAAATTCAGTTTTATCCCACCATCTCTCTCTCTTTCTCTTTTGTCTTTGTTATTCAAGCTCTCCAATGGAGGTCAAAGCAACAGCAACAGCAACAACAATCGAAGTTCATTTTTCAATCGAAATTGTTGATTATTAACATCTCGAAAATTGCCGCGGTAGAAAATGTATTCAGTGGGCAATCAACAATTCAAAGAACCATACTGTAACACTCCAAATTATACCACACATTGGTTTATAGCACATGTTTATGGTATAATAAGAAACAAATGTGTAATTTTTCGAGATTTAGATGCTAATTGAAAATGATAAAACCTGAAATTAATTCAAGAGTTAAGGGTCAAATAGTAAAATGTCATATTAAGGACCCAAAGGTCATAAATGAAGAAAAGTATATGCTTAATTAGAAATAGTAATAAGTTGTTGTGTGATTAGAATATGGAAGAGGGACTAAAATGCAAAAAAGAGGAAAGTTAAACAAAAAAAATGAGAAAAGCCAAACAATGCCTTGTACATGAAAAGATGATAAGACCACATTTGGTCTCTTGAATGAGATATTTTCTCATTTGGGTTTTGGGGCTAGGGCATTTGCGGGTGTGGAGAAGAAGAGCCAAGTGTTTGATTATCTCCATTTCTTTATCTAGTCTTGTTCAAGAAAAGAAGTGAAGAAAATGAGAAGTTTGGTTCAAGTCTTTGAAGATCAAGGTATGGAAATCTCTCCTTTGATCTATGAAAACCTCTCATTTAATCTATAAAAATTATTAGTATGGAACACTTGTATGGAAAGTATGGACATAAGTTTGAGTATGTTTGGAAATTCTCGAACTCCTTCTTTGTTCTTGTTTGAGTTTAAAAACCCTAACTTTGTATAAAAGTGATTTTGGGTTGGTTTATAGATTAGATTGGGAGTTTTGCTATGCTTTGTAGCTTTGATTGATTGGTTGTAGTCCTCAATTGAAATTTTTTTATAAAGAAAATGTTGGGGTTTAGGAGATCTTGTCAAAATTTACCACCAAAACCCATGTTTTTGTTTTGGCCATAACTTGGTCATTAGTCATCCAAATTGAGTGATTCCAGTTAGGAAAGAACCTAAGAGGTAAAGTTACAAAGTTATAGATGGTACCAAGAAGAAAACCTAATCCTAAGTCTCCTTTTTTTGAGACTGAAGTGAAAATACGGGTAAGCTGCCGAGTTATCCTCTATTTTGGTACAGTTTTGGTGTTTAGGTCATAAGTTGAGTTTCACTCATCCAAATTGAGTGATTCCAATTTATGGGTAAAATAGACTTCTAGGAGAAACATTTCCTTGGAAGAAGTGTATTCAAAGTTGTACCCCATTATACCCAGAAATTCGTTAAAGTGGAGCTCTGTTTGCAGGAAATTTCTTGTTATTTTTGATAATAGAGTAGTCCCGGTTATTTAGGACATATCTTGAATTTCGGTGCTCTGAATTGGATGATTCCAATTGGAGAAGAACTCTTAGTACCATAGCTTCAACTGAGTACAAGGAATCAGTGTCAAATTATGGAGTTAAGACCCTTAAAATCGGGTCTCACAGTTAGTTACCAGTGTAAATTGGGCAAACAGACCAGTTTGGCATTAAAATGCCATAACTTGAGTTGGGATGATTCAAATGGAGTGATTACAATTTTTGAATAAAATAGATTTATAGAGAAATAATGGACTTGAAGGAAGCATGTTGAGATGTTGAACTCATCGTACCTAGAAAAAAAGCGAAGTCGGACCTTGTTTTGAGAGATGATTTTCATGTCTTCTATTATAGAACTTTAAAAACATCCTAATGTCTCTTATATGGTTTTTTGGTATCTTGGGAGATGGTTTTGAATGAGAATATTTTGGTATAAATGAATTGAAGTAAGTAAATGAAATTGCATATAAATTATAAGAGTGGTTGTTATATGAAATTGTGTACATTGACATGATTATGATAGTTTCTAATATGAAATCTGATCACATGAACAAAAATACAAGCATGTTTGATACATGAATCCGTGTAAGACAGTGAATGAATCCTGAGAATATGAGCATGCCAGTTGTGATAAATGTGACAGTCATCTCACAAGTATAAAGGAATAATGTTCTATAAGTATCCCATATGAATGCATGTGATTGTAATTATCCTTGTATATGATATATGAAAAGTCTGATATCTTTAACTCGGATAAGAACTTAATAAGCCTGATTGCTTGCTTATGTTCCCTGGTAGATGGATAAGTAGGCATGCGTAGGGATCTGAGATGTTACGATATCTGAGAATATAATTGGCCCCAGTTTGGGTCATTATAAGCGGCTCGTTTGGGTCATACGGTACATATACATAGAGATCATTGTCTCAAATACCCAGGTGATAATACACCCTTGGGTACATACAGTTCTTTCACGTATCCAATTCTTTAGAACATGCAGGTATGACATAAGATGAGATGAAAATTTTGGAATGTTTATAAAATGCGTGAAACATGAAGATGATATGAAATGCAATATGTAATTGAATTATAATGATATGAGAAGAAATATGTAATATGAATAAAATGTTATAAAGTATTGTGACGATGCTATAGTGGTTGTCCATGTTTATGGATTCCCACTAAGCTATAAAGCTTAGCACATACATTTATCCGTGTAGGTAACAAAGATGACGTCCGTGATATTTCGCATACAGCAAGGCCAACACAACTGTAGGAGTTCACCACATGTAGGTTTGACTCGATTTTGTAAATGTAAATGTAAGATTTTGGAGACAGTGTAAATGTAAAAGTACAAGTAAATGAGACTCGAGAATATGTACATGACAGTACTTGTAAATACCACTCTACGGTGGATGTATGTAGAAATTTTTGTAAGTTTTATTTTCAAGATAATTGTTTAGAATTATATAAGTTAACAGGTTTATAGTTCTTAGATTTGTGATACCCTTTCTTGACATAGGGTGTCGGGTTGGGGCACCACACATACAACGAGCATTGACAATTTCAGCAAAATAGAAAGGAAACGAAGCATTAAAACAAGTCATTGCAAAAATTAGAACATGGGTCCTCAAGATTCTGTCGATACGATTAATTTAGCTAGATTTAGAAGAAATAGGAACATATTATTGATAAAATAGAAATCACAACACTAGATTCAAAACCCTAGATAGAATGGGTAGACCAGTCAATATGATACAAAAAAGTTTAGTATCTTGAAGAAAACACAAAGAGATTGAGATTGGAAGAGACCTTCAACAGGGTGAGAGATGAAAAACTGCTTCACTTGTGATATGGATTTGGATTTCGAGAATCGGAGATGATATGCATTTTGTCCACTTCTCTTCGTCGACTTTTCTGATGCAATTTTATACTGATACAGGTGAGGGGGGCTATCATAGTTGTTAAAGGTGCGCCTCAGGCATGCGAGGCACAAGGCTGACGCCTCGCCTAAGTCAGGGCAAGGCGACTTCACCAATGTGGCGATCAGGCGCGCTCCTCCCCAAGGCGCAAAAGCTCCTCTCAAGCGTGCCTCGACCATTCAAGCCTCCAGGTATGTCTTCTAACCCTTATTCTTCCTTTCTTTTTCTTCTTTCTTGTTCTCGGCAGCTGCATCATCGCATCCTATTTTTTTTTTAGAATGGAAAACAACGTCGTTTTTGCCTCTCTGGTTCCAAAAGGATGTCGTTTGGATAAGTGATTTTAAACCTAACCAAAATGACGTTGTTTGGGTTAGGTTTGAAATCACATATCCAAACGAAGTCGTTTTGGACCTAAAGAGGCCAAAACGACGTTGTTTGGCCATTATAAAAAAAAAAAAAAAACATACTATCTTTTGTCGTCGAGAAGAAAGAAAAATGAGAAAAGAAGCAGAAAAGAAAGAAGTCGCAACGAAGGAGGAGGAGGAGGAGAAAGAATAGAGGAGGTCTGAAACAAACTGGAAGCTTGCAAAAAGAGTCGTTTCAGTCCCTTGTATAAGAGAGAAGAAAAAAGCCAAAAAGGACCAAGATGTGCAAAAAAAAAAACAGCAGAAAAATAAGCATAAAAGTAGGAAACAAGCATAAAAGTTTGATTATATTTAATAAAAGTATGTGTAACATAGGGTGTGCATTAGATAAAAAAGCCCGTGCCTTAAGGCTCTAAGAGGCCTTTGCGCCTTGGTGCACTTTACGCCTTTCACAACTATGAAGCCTATCAAATTGGTGTCCTGCAACACTAACGACACCCGACGAATTGCTTGAATGCAACCTTAATTTGCAAATTAGGGAGAAAATTTGCTTTGAATCTCAAGTGTGAAGAAGAAGATAAAAAAGGATCGGAGAAGAAGAAAAAGAATCCATGAACATGACTCATGAAAATTGAAACAATTGTATGAATGAAGGCTATAAAAAAAAACTAAAAAGGGAGAAGATAATGATCAAGCTAAACAGTTTCCAAGGGAGAAATAATGGTAATGATAATTTGATAAATGAAATAAAATTTGCTGCTAAAAAAACAAACCCATGACATCTACTTGTGAAATTCGGAAAATAAAAGGAAAAAACCCACCTGCAAAACCCCATATCTCACTTTCCAAAACCAAACCTGTTACATGATGAAATTCAAAAAACCAAATAAACTTTCTTTGCCACAAACACATCAATTCAAGTAACCCAAAACCAAACCCATTTATTTGCAACAAACGCATCCTTGACAGAGGATCTAAGGTAGGATTAATTAGGACCAATTGCTACTTGAATTTTAATTTCTTTTAAAACCATAATAGTATCATTTTGCCCCCATTGAAAAAAAAAAAAAAAACCAATTTTTTTTCCCTCAACTAGAAGACTTGAACCCTGGACTTCATGTGTGGAATGATAAGGCTTCAACCACCAGGTAACTCGTGTTTATTGTTGGATATTGCCCCCATTGACATAAATTCCTGGCTCTGCCCCTGAACCCAACCACCCTCTTCAATATTTCTTTGCCGCTCTTAATCCCATGTTTCTCATCCCCTCCCAGAACTTCGATTCGAATCTCCCCATTCCTCTTCAACTCACCATCGACTACTACATCATGGAGAGAGGACCCAGATACATAACATATGTAGAGCTAAGAGAATCCAAGCTTTGAATGAAGAACACTAAGTAGGAATCCATGAATCATGATTCTAAACTCACCTCGCCAAAGAAACATGTCATATTCTATTCCAGGAGAATCCAAACATCGACAACACCGTAGAGGGTCCTCTGTTCTTACCCAATTTGTGTTGGACTTTCTGCCTCTGTGAAGCCCCTAACCCGACGATAGATGTCAAGCGAGGGTGTCATCATATTTTTTTTTAAACTTATAACCTTTAAGCTTGTTCATTCATATAATGTTAAACACTTAACTTGTCTTATATGCATGCTGATGGATTACAAAATATATCTGAAGCTCCATACATGGAAGTGTTGACATTTCTGTCTTATATTGCTTCATTTGTTCCTGAGCAACAAAAGGATATTACATATACAAAATAGACCAAAAAGTCTTCAAGTGAGCATCTAATGATGTGTTGACCTTGGAGACTAATGCGGATTGTCCAGTCCTCTTGCCTCTACTTCCGTACCTACACGGATGAAAACCCGTGCTAAGCTTTACGCTTAGTGAGAATAAACTCGTGGACGACCACTAACACGGATCATAACACTTTTATACACATGCATATACATCTAACATATTATATCATTTAAACATGCTTATACATATCTCAAATTTACTTATCATATCATGTTTCATTTCTTATGTCAGCGTTAAATATCATTTCATATCATTCTACACTTTGCTTCTTATTCTTGTCTGATATGCCCGGCCATTTGCATAAGCGGTGCTATGCTTCTCTTATCATATCATATCATATCATTTCATATGTAATATTCAAATCATTTGTTTATGTTCATGCCTGCATAAACCTTAAGTGGATAAAAGAAACTATAAGAACTGAAGGCGCTATACTCCTTTATCTGAAACAATGATTACATAAAGGGCTCGAATCTTGTTGTTATCATTAATACGAGACAATGACCATATAAGAGTACCGAAGGTCTTTGTAATGACGATAAGACCAGTGCAGTATCTTTGCAAACTTGTTTTTCCTAATAGGCATGCCCATCTATCCCTCTACGGGTTCTAAGTAGACAATCCGTATGTGACACATATTCGGTACATATCGCATATTCCCAGAATAACTATTGTCATCGGTATTATATGCGATATTTACAATCATTTATTCGATATCTTCGCATTTTTATATCTCGTATATGCATGAATAGAACCAGATTTATCATGTATGCTTATGAGCTATTTATGAGTTCATAATATGAGTTCATAATATGAGTTCATAATATGAATTACTATGGTTACCAGCAGAACCTAATATGAGTTCCAATTTTCATCAAGCTATATATGGATGAATTCTAGTCTCAAAGGGCTTTCCATAGAGTCTAAGAACATCTGAAACGGAGTTTGGACGAAGAAATTATGACCGTCCGAAGTTGGAGGCTTTCCATGAACAGTGACCGGCGAGAACTTCCTGATGCCTACTATTTTCGGATTTCTGGACTAATATGAATTCAATGTCATCAAGCTATATATGGATGAATTCTAGACTCAAGGGCACTATATAGAGTCTAAGCATTTCGAAGCGGGTTTGGACCCAAAATAATAGTAGTAGAGTTGGAGGCGATGTCGAAAAATATGATTATGTCGCGGTCCTAACGCTATATATGCTACTCCACTTTGGATGAATTTTTGAGCACGAGAAGGGTTGAATTTGGATATACACTATTTGAGGAGATATGTTCTTATAAGTCTAGTTCGCGAGAAATTTGAATTACTTCGGTCGGATGTTGATGTGATTATGGTAAAACAAAACATGGTTTGGAGAAATTTTGTCTCGCAAAGCGCATGTTCGTATCTGAATATTCTCCGATTGAGGGTTCTGATCGACAGACGAGTTCAAAACCTGGCCAATATACTAAGTGGGGTT
This sequence comes from Tetrastigma voinierianum, assembly GCA_016808115.1. Lineage (NCBI taxonomy): Eukaryota > Viridiplantae > Streptophyta > Magnoliopsida > Vitales > Vitaceae > Tetrastigma > Tetrastigma voinierianum. The sequence goes on from JAEQBH010005067.1 coordinate 150,899, forward strand.
ATGTTAGGCGATTCGTAATGGGTTTATGGTTTGATTTTTATTCTGAATCCTTGAAATCTATCTAGTGTCATTAATCAGCCAAAGCAATAAAAATCCATACAAAATTCATACATTTTTCTCTTCTCTTTTCTTTTTAACCATAACTCTTACTCTCTTTTCCTTTTTCCTACTAGTAGGAGCTCTTTCTGGTTTTATACTTTCAACTTCATCAGCGTGAGATATTTTTGCTTTCAGATAAGGCCATGTTTGGCCTTATCTCATTTTTGAACTCTTTTTCAATTTGCATTTAGTCATTTATTTATAAATGCGATACCATTTTATTTTTTAAAAAATTCTTTGGCATCCAGTCTTTTCATCTTTATGACAGAGTCCTTAATTGTGATTCTGTACCATGACTTTGTATTAATTGGGGTTTTGCTTTATGTTATTTTTGCTTATTTTATTTGAAAAAATATCACAACTACTTTTATTATCTATTAAGCAATGTTATAAAGCTAAGATACTATTTGGGGTGTTATAGCCTCTGGCGAGGAAGAAACTGAGCGGATGAATCGATTCTCATTGAGTTAAGTAGCGGTAGAATTGTCGACGCGACGATAATTGATGGTGGAGGAGGTGTCTGCAATGATGGAGAAGGAGAGAGGAGAGAGGTGAGAATAAATAAAACATATATATTTTTTTAAATAAAAATTGAGGCCAATGAAATGGTGACATGTGGTGAGAGATGAGAGATGAGATGAGAATCAAACTGATTTAAAAAAAAAAAAATATTATGAGGGGTCAATTAGATAGAAACACGTGGCCACGTATGATTATTTTAACTTTCTTAGTCTTGAGACCAATATAATACAAGACCACTTAAACTTGATATTATTCATAGTTAATATGAGACTAATTAAATAAGACCGGTAAAACTATGATTATTCATATCAATTTTAATTCAAAATATCGTGATATAAAGAATTGATCGAGAACTCAAAATTTAACTCAAAATATCGTGATATAAAGAATTGGGTTGGGGGGCATGCAAAAATAGGGCTGATAAAATTTGATAGGACACGTGAACCGCGTCTGAAGCGATATGGTTTATGGGTTTGGATTGAGTATGTCGTGTTTGGGTCATGTCGTGTTGGCCGCATTACAGCAGTACGTTTAATAATGTCGTATTCGTGTTAATCTGTTTGAATAATAGGATGATTGAGTTTGAATTAAGCGAGATGTTGTTCGTTTATTATTTATTAATCGATTTGAGTTAGTGAATGTTAAACCTTGTCCGCGTATTGATCTGGCACTTGAATATTACTGCGGAACCAAGAATGGAGTTAGATGCAAAGAAGAATTTGGACGTTTGATAAAAGGGAGACTAAAAAGCAAAGGGGACAAAGAGAGAAAGAGAGAGTAGCGTGAGTATCGGGGGTGAGGATGGCCACTGATTTTACAAAAGAAGGAAGAAGCCCTTCACCATGATCATGAAGAAGCCTCCTTTGCCTCCAATGGAGACGATGAACAATGCCAATTCTCCTCCCATTTCCATTTCCAATTCCAATTTCAATTCCGATACGACGTCGTTTCCCGAAGATGACCGCCCTGTTCGTGTCTACGCTGATGGGATCTTACGATCTCTTCCTTCGACGCTCTTCCTCGAACAAGCCAAAAAATCGTCTGATTTTCCTCTCTTTTCTCTGCCTTTCTCTTTTCTGGTTTGCCAGATTCTCTGAATTCATAGGTAATTTTTATTTCTTTTTCAGAATTTTTCTCAGGGAAATTTGTTATTTTAACATTAACTTTAGAAGTACTGTATATCGTTTTCTCTCACGTTTCATGTTTTCTTGCATTGTTTTCATATCTGGTGTAGACAATTTGAATTACAATGATTTTCCCTCTTTTGATATTTCCCCGAGAATTTTATTTTATTTTATTTATATATTTATTGTGGTTTCTCTTTTTCTCACATTCCTTTTCCTTTTCTGTCCGTTGGTTATAATGTAGGCTGTGGATTTATCATCTAAGTTTATGATCAAATTTCCCGAAATTCGCGGAATTCATTGCTATAGTTTCTCCTCCTCAAATCGGCCTGCCAGTTGGGTTTGCTGAAAACTGCAAGGGAAAATGAAAGAAATCAGGATCCTGAATCTAATATCTACAACCTTTCTGGTATTAGGGATCTGTTTTGTTTTGTTTCTCTCTCTTCCTTCTTTTTGCATTTCCTTTCAAGGTTTGCCTTCACAATTTCTAAGGTTTAGCAATCCAGTCCTAGGAAATTTCTTGTGTGTGTCTGGGAAATTTATGCAAGTAGTTATCTCTCTTCTTTTAATTTAGCTCTCTATTTGGATGCCATGGCTAGGGAAAGGAGACGTGGAAGCTGGACAGATGTTTACAACTTCAACTAATCCAATTAGTATTATTAGGGATCTTGATCTTTTCTCACCAGGATTTTGCAGTATTATTGTGGTTCTTCGGCAATAACGTTTTATGGGTTTTTTGTCCTTGCCAGCTTTGTTCTCTATACTTGAAGTAAATGCAGCTGATTATATGAATTGTAAATTCCAGTTTCCAAGCCTACCTGTGTTGGATGCTGCAGCTGATGATATCACTCCCCTGATTTCAAAGGCAAAGCTGTTGCCAGCTGAAACTGAGCGTTATGAATCTCTTCATCTTTTTCTGAAGTATGTTTTCATAACTGTTTGATGATATTTCTTGTACCAGGGATCATTTGGGTGTAATTTTTTAATATTATGACAATTTTTTCCCCTTTTCTTATTGGGGCGATGGCATGGAATGTTCTATCCAGTTGTCTGAATGACAGTTTTTAACTAATGCTATGATACTCAAGGACTGAATGATGATTTTTATACTTATTCTGTACAGATTGGGTTGGTAAAAGTTATTCCGATACCATGGGTACTCAATCAAGAATTTCTCGACAAGCATAAGATTGACTTTGTGGCCCATGATTCTCTACCGTGAGTAACCAATCTAAGCACTCACATTTGTCGTCAAGAATTTGGTTTTTTTATGGTTGGATTAGGAAGTGTGAAATCGAATAGAAACTTCTCTTTGTGGCTCCCTATTTTTCTAGCATATGAGTTTCTTTATTTTGGAAAAAAGGAAAAAACTCAGTCTTCCTTAAAAAGCATCATAATCTTTCTCTTTTGTTGTATGCATGCTTTTTTTCTCTTTTTCTTTTCTTCTCCAATTTTTTACTTTTGTTTTTAAGCTGATATTAGTGCATCAAGCATTCACATATGCATAATTGGCGTTCTTTTCAATGAATATTTCAGTTATGCTGATGCCAGTGGAGCTGGAAAGGATGTTTATGAATTCGTAAGAAGCTTTATGATTTTCTGAAATCATATATTTGCATTTGTTCCTACTGTGCCCCCCTCTTTTTTCCATCTATGTTCTTAACTGTTAGATTGTTGTTATTCATTGATCAAACTTCTTATTGTAGGTTAAAGCCGTAGGAAAATTTAAGGAAACAAAACGAACTGATGGGATTTCCACTTCAGACATTATAATGAGGATTGTTAAAGACTATAATCAGTATGTGATGCGAAACTTGGATCGTGGATATACAAGAAAAGATCTTGGTATTAGCCATTAAAGGCATGAATCTTTGTTCCATACTTCATTTTATTTGTTCCTTTTTATTGGATAATTCTATTTTGTATTTGTTATGTTTTTTAAATTAGCTTCCCTTCAGGGTGGGACTGATTGATTTTTTGTTTTTAATGTAAAGGCGACTGCAGGTGGTGAGACTTAAGAAACTGCAAGAGAAAGTAAAGGAACAACAAGAAAAAGTGGAACAAAAGGTAAGTAAGTCACATCCATTACTTTTTACTCTATGTTTCCAAGTAATTTACTTGATCATTACCTTCGGTTATCAACAGGGTTGGTGCTCACAACAGAGCTGTGCCATGCTTAAGTTTCCATGAAATGAATTTTAATCATATAATTGCTCCTATTTCTGGTTTCACATTCTAGTTGGCTTTCCTATTGGTCTTCTAGCTTCTTTAAATTAAATCAAGTCACTGCCTTTACTAATACGTGTCTGGTTTACTCGTTTCGTTTCACAAGCTTGTCAATTATGCCAGAATTCTTATGTTATCACTTTGTGCTACTACAAGTTTATGGCGATGATCTTTACTTTCTAATTATTTCTTACTTTTCCTGTTTCTTTGACTATGCAAATTAAACGTATTTACAAAATATTTACTATAATAATGTTTGTCTTAGTTCTGTTTTTGTATCTAATTTGTCTTTACTTTATTGGAGATCCATACTGGAATTTTTTTTATTGCCAATATCATGGTTGAGACTAAGGTTTCCAAGGCTTCCTTTTCTTATTGAGATGACTTTGTTCTGCATCTAGGCAGTACAATTAAGCAAAGACATACGTATAAATTATGTGCTCCATCTAGGTTAATGCTCATGAGTTTCTCAGGTTTCTTTTTTTTAGTTTGTTTCATGTTTATGTGAATGACCTTAATATGTAAGGGGCATTTTGGGAATAAGAGTTGTCAAGACATAGAAGTGTGCTGCAAAAGTTTCTTGCAAACAGTTTTTTGAGTTGGAACACATTATTCAAGAAAAACACTCCTCATTTTCCAATCATTCTTTAGTTTGCTTTCCTGTTTTCACCTTCCACCCACAAATGAGTCTCCTGCTATTTTAGGAGAGTTTCCTTAACCGAGGCTGAAATGACCCAGAAAATACTGAATGATAAAAGGAAAGAGCGCACCTGTTGACTAACGACCTACCACTTCTTTGAATCTAGTTTTATAGTTAGCACCTTACTCCAACAGGCCTCCTGAGAGTGGGGGTTCCAAAATATCTTTGACGGGATGGAAATAACACCATTTAGCCTGAGAAAAAAATAGAGAGTTTTCATAGCAAATCGACCATGCCATCACCCTCATTTGGTTCTTCGCATGACATTAACAAGGAACCTCCTTTTCCTTTCACTCTTGTGGTCAAGGCTGTGGAGACAGTAAGAAAGTTGAAAAAGGAGTTCGTCATATCATCAATCGAGGAGGTGGTTTTCCTTAGGTTCCCTATCACTAGACAATACATTTGCCCTATATATTGTCCCTATTTGCAAGATTCCTTCATACCCTTCATGAGGAATTTATACGCACGGTGAGGCAAGGCTATCTGAAAATGATAGGAAAAGGTTTTGGTAGTATGTATAAGGTTTGACCCATCCCCCGTCATTGATTTCCTATCAGTGATTTGGGAATCAGTTGTTCTCAAAAATTGGAGTTTTGCTTGAGGAAGCTACTTAGGGCGAAGTACTCAACTTGGACCAACTCAAAACTTGATAAGAATGAGCGGTAAATAGATGCTTTGTGTGCGGGAGGATGAGGAGAATATAGATCATAACGATCCATTGTAAAAGTGCCCCAAATGTTGTGGGATCTTTTTGTCAAATCTTTGGAACTATTTGGATCTTTCGTTCGGTGCTTCACATTCCCTTTAGCTTGTCAAGGGGCATGACCAGGTAAAGCGCAAAGGATCTGTTCTTTTTCTTTATTGCTATTTTTGGACCCTTTGGCGGAGCTGAAATGGAGTTGGTGTTAAAGATTAAGGAACAACGATAAAAATCATTAACTTGTAACCAATTTGTGGGCTTGTAGGCTACATGTATAGGAGGACAAACGAATTATGTTGTGGAATTCTTGGTTGAGGTAGTAGGTGAGTTTTTGGCTTTTGTTTCTGTGGGTGGGTTTCCTTTGTCCCTCCTGTGCTCCTGAGACTTTCCCTTCATCTATAATATCTGTTTTTTGCTGATCAAAAAAAAAAAAAAATTGTCCCTATTTTATATTTGCAGGTGGCCTTGAGTTCAGTGTTATTTTTTTCAAGCCAAAAAATCCGAGTTTGCACTATATTAAAAGAATTGCCTTCTTCTAGGAACTTGTTATCTAGATTCTAATCTAGTGTAACTTAGCTGTAAATATATAAAATGCCTTAAAGAAGTGGCGCTGGAGTTAGGGCATTGAAAGATTTTATCTTAAAACGATTGAAGCGAAGTTTAGTAATATTGTCTGCATGGTTTCTGTTCCTTTTGCCATTGTTAGTAAGGTATCACAATAGGAAATTTTTTTTACTCAAAATAAGTTAGACCAAAATGTGTTAATGTTGCCTACTGAGATTTTTTCTATGCCCTTGTGTGCTGATTTCTTAGACATAGACGAGCATAATCAGGGTGTTGAAAGACATGAGAAATAAATTCCGAAGTGGTAAAATGTGTCTTACAGGCATTGCCTCCCTCTTCCTCTCATTTTAATTCGAAAAAGTTCGATCTGAGTAATAATGTCTTAATGAGTATTGAAAATTAAATACCAAACTTAGTTTCATAAATAAAATCTCAAATGTATTTGATAGTGGGAGGGTAGGTTCTATAAAAAAGATGCATAAATCCATATTAGTGTGTTTTTGTCGAATATGAGTGTACTGGCTTGAACTTGGAGTACACACACGAATGAGCCTTTAAGGCGTGCAAACCAGACTAAATCCACATACGAGCCGTCTGCACACGCATATTAGTGTTAATGATGGCTCTAGGTAAACATTGCATGCAAACTAGGGTCCTGAGCGATTAAATCCATGCCCACTCTATCTAGGGTCTTGCTCATGGAAACCATTGTTCATTAACCTTTGTCACCCCCTCTTTTCACTCAATTTACCATAAGTTAATTGATTCTTATTTGGTCTTACTAGGCCGGTTGTTATCTAAATCAATATATAATTGGCTTGCGGTTTAGGGTAATATTCATAATTTTGTTGCATATTCCAATAGTTATGGTACCAAATATATTTGGGAAAATTATTATTAAAATCATGAACTTTCATGACTTTTGCAGTCCCAAAACAAAAATTTTGCTTTTCAAATATAGCAACTTTCATGAATATAGCAACAACGTGGCACAACGAAACGACGTCGTTTTGATGCTAGAACTACAATTAAAATAAAAGTTGGGGACAGAACGACAAAATTCATGAAAGTTGTTATATTTTAAAAACAAACTTTTTGTTCATGATTTAAATACAAAAGTCATGAAAGTTCAAGATTTTAATACGAATTTTCCCAATATATTTCTATAGCCATCTTCTATGCCTACCAAAATGTAAGACCATTCTTAATAAAGTTGTTGAGTGCCTATACATAGTTTAATGAATATTTTTTACTTTCATGTTATCACAGATTCAAATCGTTGCAAAAACTGCTGGGATGTATCCCAATGAATGGGTAGAAAATGCTGATCGCTGGGTTGCTGGATTTCTTGAGATGTTTGAAGAAGGATGCCATAAAATGGTGAGCATTATACCGACATAGAACACTGCATATCGATACGAATTGATTGAAAGACTTGTGAAATCTCCATAGCTTAGTTAGCTTAGTTTTCCCATTCTGTTTTTTTTTTTTATCAACCATTTGGATATTCATCAGGGAACCGCCATCAGAGAGCGAATCCAAGAGCGGCTAATGGGGCAGCAGTCAACAGGTTCCAAATATCGACTGCCTAATGGCGAGGATGACATTGATGACGAGAACGAAGAATACTATGACGAAGATGATGACGACGAGAATGAAGAGTACTATGACGAGGAAGAATACTATGATTCCTCAGGGGAGGAGGAGAAGGAGAAGGAGAAGAAGGAAGTTAAGAAATAGATAATCATCCTCCCCCTGGGTTTTGGTGGAATTACTAAACATTAGCTAAGGAAAGGTGAAACCAGAAGAGAGTTTGATGAACATCAGACTGGAAATTACCTTGTTTGTTTGTATTTCGTCAATTGAAAGTGGAGCAGATTCTGGGAAAAAAAAGTATACATGAAAAATGATTTATGTTGGTAATGTGTATGGTTGGAAGAGGAACTAGCAGAAGCTCTGTTTGTGTTTGTGTATGGGGGCTGTGAGTGAAGAAGTTATATAGTGAGAAGGTTGTTAATCCAGATTAAAAGCTTTTCATCATTTAAGTATTTTGTTCATATTCTTTATAATAACAGTTGTTTCTTTGAATCTTTCCCGATGTTTTAAGCGGATCGGTGATTGAGCGAGAAAAGTTCACGTTGCGGTTATTGATTACGAATAGGTCGAATCGCGTTTGAACCGGTGGCGTATTAAATATATTATTTATATTTTAAAATATAATTAATAATATTTAATATATTATTTATTATTTTTATATAAATAAAGTATTTTAAAAATACGTATAATGTTTAAATATGAAAACATATTAAAATGGAACAACATTTATATAAATATATAATTTGTTAAAATCCCAAAATATCCTTGATATGACGTGAGAAAGTGGTAGAGTGATTGGCTGTAACTTTAGTTTTTCATGTTAGATTCATAAAACTCTTTGCGTTTAATTGAATATTTTTTTAGTTATAAAGCGCCCCAACCTCTGAGCTTTCTAATTAAGAGTAAAGCGGCGTCGTTTTGATGTAAAAGTATCGAGCGACATCGTTTAACGAAAAAAAAATGGGAAGCGGCCGGTTCATTGCCGAGTTCGATCAAAACGGTTTTTTGCATTGAATCGGACCGGTTTTGTGGCCGGTCGACGGTCCGACCGGTCGGACCAGCCGGTCCGGTCCGGTTTTTAAAACATTGCTTCTTTCTTTACCGTTTTGCTCAACTTGGACTTTTTTTTTTTTTGTCCCAAAATAGTTTTTTTTAAATAAAAAAAATACAAATTTAGTATAGATTTGAAAAAAAAAACCCAAATCACTGCTTTCTCATCAAAACTATCATAGTCAATAACTACGGTTTTAAATTTTTTTAAAGTTAAAACTATAGTTATTGGCTACAGTTTTAAGCTTGAAGTTAAAATCGTAGTCATAAATTATTGTTTTAAGCAATATTGTACTAGTTTGGAGCATTATTTTAAAATAGAGTGGTATTTTTTTTAAAATGTATTATTCTGGACTACGCATTTTTTTCCCTTTTTATTTTATTTATTTATTTTTATTTATTCCTATCATACTTGCAATCAATCTGCCCCGTTCTGATAAATCTTTCATCCTAAATTACCCATTGACTGAGAACATGAAATTGGTAGGGACCAAATTAATAAGTATGGTTTGAAATTTCCTAAATTTGAAGATTATTATTATTATTATTATTTTTTGTTCCAAAATAGTTTTTTTTTAAATAAAAAAATATCAATTTAGTATAGGTTTGAAAAAAAAAAAAACCAAATTAGTGCTTCCTCATCAAAACTTCTATAGTATTAACAACGGTTTAAAATTTTTAAGCCAAAATTTGTAGTTGTTGACTATGGATTAAATTTTTTAAAGTTAAAACCATATTTATTATTCTGAGTTTTAAGAAAAGTTTTAATGTAGTAACAAATAAAATAAAAATATTTATTTATTTATTTAATATTTTTTTATATTTGTGTTTTAAAAAATATGGTACGGATTGTATATGTTTATTCTATAATAAACAACTCTAGATATCAAATTAAAGATAATTAATTAATTTTCTTTATATAATAAAAATAAACAAGCATACGTTATTATTTATCGAGCTAATAAGTATGGGTTGAAATTTCCTAAATTTGAAGATTATTATTATTGTGTGTGTATTATTATTATTTGTTCCCAAAATAGTCTTTTAAAATAAAAAAAATACCAATTTAGTATAGATTTGAAAAAAAAAAGAAGCCTAAATTAGTGCTTCCTCATCAAAACTTCCATAGTATTAACTACAGTTTAAAATTTTTTAAAGTTAAAATCGTAGTTGTTGATTACGGTTTAATTTTTTTTTAAAGTTAAAACCATATTTATTATTAATTTTTTAAAGTTTTAATGTAGTAACAAATAAAATAAAAATATTATTTATTTATTTAACATTTTTATGTTGTGTTTAAAAATATTGTAGGGATTGTATATGTTTATTCTATAATAAACAACTCTAGATATCAAATTAAAGATAATTAATTAATTTTCTTTATATAATAAAAATAAACAAGCATACGTTATTATTTATCGAGCTAATAAGTATGGTTTGAAATTTCCTAAATTTGAAGATTATTATTATTATTATTATTATTATTTTGTTCCAAAATAGTCTTTTTTTTTAAATAAAAAAATACCAATTTAGTATAGGTTTGAAAAAGAAGCTAGAATTAGTGCTTCCTCATCAAAACTACATAGTAAGCTACGAGTTTTAAATTTTTTGGTTAAAATCGTAGTTGTTATTCTGATTTAATTTTTTTTTAAAGAAAGTTAAAACCATATTTATTGATTCTGATTTTAAAGTTTTAATGTAGTAACAAATAAAATATTATTTATTTATTTATTTAATATTTTTTATATTTGTGTTTAAAAATATTGTACGGATTGTATATCATTTATTCTATAATAAGCAACTCTAGATGTCAAATTAAAGATAATTAATTATTTTTTTCTTTATATAATAATAAAAATAAACAAAATCTTGTATTTTGAATTTTGAGGCAAGATTTTTCGCTTTTATGGGAGGTAATCAGCAGTAAATTCTGAAAGAGAGGCCTCCTTTCCATATAAAAGTTTTCTCCATGAATGTAGGGAGAGGAAAAGAAACTGACTATCACCCAAAAAGGTTAGGCCGCAATGACCATTGATTAAATATTTTTGGAGAATAAATTAAAAGCGATTAATTACATATAATTTAGGCAAGTATTAGTTCATTAGAATTTATTTTCTTAAGGAAGTATGGGTCTTCCCACGTTGAGTGGGAGATCACAGAAGTGATGCCAGTTTAAAAGTTTGAGTGCTTTGGAGAGAATCTTGGCTCGAGGGACGTTTTGGAAACGATCAACTTTGGAGGCAATTTGACAGGCGAGTTAGGTTGGGAACTACCAGTCTACCAGGGTATAATTTTTCTTGACCTTCCATTTAATTCTTCTTTTTATATAGTTAATTTTATTTATTTATTTTATTTTAATTATGTTGTATATATATTAGTAATTTAATTTATAGTCTTATTATTTTATTTCACTTGTAATTATATTGTTGCTTTTTGTTTATTAGAAAGTGGTTGTATTTTTTTTTCTTGTTTTAATAACATATGGACTATCACCACCTTGGTTAATAAATCCCCAATTTTTTTTTTTTTTTCTGAATTTCATTTTGATTTTTAAGTATCAAAATTCAAATTTACCAAATTCACAAGAATTCAAATTTTCAATTTTAAAGTCAAGTCCTCATTTCCAAATTTTCAATGATTCAATTTCAAAATTGCAAATTAACCGTTTGAAAAATCAAGTGTCATAATTTTCAAGACTAAAGTTCCCACAGGTTTCCAATTTCCATTTCATTTACAAAATTCATAATTTCAAAATTCAGCGATCAATTTCAAATTTCCAAATCTCAATTTCAAGATTCAATTGTCTTAGTCTTAGAATTTTGAAAATTCCTAATTTCTAAATTTCAAGTCCTAAAAATACTCAAATTTCAAATTTCAACTTCAAACTTCAATTTTCAAAACTTCAATTTCAAATGGTTTTCAAATCTAAACTACCACGGTTAATTCTGAATTCAAATAAAATGGTATCTTGAGGTTGTTGTAACACCTATTGAGCTTGGGTGAAATTAAGACATTCCCATTTTAATAAATAATTTAACATATGTTTATAACTTGATTTCTAATTGAATGTGAATGGTTGTATTTTGTTATTGAACTAACATTGTTTCCCAATTGATAGCGCTTTATAACATGCTAGTCTAGGTACACATTTTTCTGTGAAACTTTGGCAGTTATTTATTTATACTATGTCTTGCATGTTTTTATATTGTTGTGCCTCTTGGAATTCATTAGTTGATTAGTCAAAACCCATATTTTAACTTTGGATTTGTTTAGTGAGAGACAGACACAAGGAGCACTTAAGTGTTAACCCCAGTGATGCGCCACGATAAGTAACTTTGACCGGGACTGAGCTAGTTTCCAGGACACCTTTCTTATCATGAGTCACATTTAAAGTTTTCTTTTTCTTATTTTTGTTTTCCTTTTAAAATAAAAATAAAAATAAGTAGAACTCCAAACCGTTTTCGTGGTTTTAAATAACGAGTCTAAGCCTTTTTAGTGAGAAAGCATAATAACCGAAAATGCGGGGTCCCACAAAATGAGACTCAGGAATGATGAGGTTAAGCTTGAATACAAATTAGGAAAATGTGGAGTTTGATTGGTTGATTGATAGATACTTCTTTGTGCTTTTTATTGTATAGCCTTGTTGAAATTTCATTGGCCGAGTTATCTTCATATGTCTAATTGTTGTATCATTAGTATTGGTTGGTTGACTTCATCGATCAAAGTTCTTACATTCATCTTGTTACCATCACTTGTTCTCATTGTTTGTTATATACACATCATGTTCATCTTATACTCTTACTTAGATTATGTGTAGATATGGATGATATACCTGCGCCTTGCATGACTGTCTGTTGCATGACTACCCTTCTCTTGCATGATTGCTTGTCGCATGTTTATGTGGGGTGCACATGTATCCCCTTATCTCCAAACCTCTAGTCTCGGTGGACTTAGTGTGCATTGGTTTGTGTTTAGTTGGAACTTGTTGCTCCTTGCTTGCTTTTCGTAGGAGAGCTAGTGACTAGGAGTAAAGGTCTAGTGATGAAACCTATATCCATGTTGAGCATTTGGGTGGCGAAACATGTTGATCTTGAGAGTGTCCCAGATCTTCGAACTTGTATGGCTAGGCTAGATTTTAGGATACTTTTGTGACAGTGTGCCTTTGCAGTTTAGATATCATTTAGTTTTGGATGCACACGCCTGCACATGCCTTGAACATTCTGAGCGTTGAGGACAGAGAAGGGAGCCTTCACCATAGGCCGCCCCACAGGATGTCGGGTGCATGTGTGGAGTTATTGACCACCTTGCATGGGCGCCCGAGTCTTGGCATGTAGGTTGTATACCCTTTGGAGAATTTGTCGCTCATGCTAGGGACCCCTTTAAAAGACTACCTACCGCAAATATTTTACAGTACAATGGCTGCTGGACTGTGGAGTTTAGATCCTGCGATTGGACCCATCCTACGTGGGTGCATCGTGAGCCTTAGTAGGTTTGTCATGGTCCTGGATCGAGTTCCTCTATTTTGGTTTCCTCTCTAGAATTATGAGATTGATGAGTATTGAGCCGGTGGGGCAATTTTGTGTATGATGATGGATTACTTATTTCGGTTCATTATAACCGGCCGTTCTTTTGGATTGACAGAACTCTCCACTTTATTTGTTACGATTTACACTTTCGAGATTCAACGGCTGAGGCGGGACCATCTTACGTGGAGTTAGAGTTGAGGTAGATTATCGTGCATCGGATCAAGCGGATATGGATCGACATGCGTGATTATTGAAGCGACAACTGCCGTATCGGCTAGCGGCTCGGGATCTGATACATGGCCTCGGTTAGAGGATTGATAGGCAGACCCGGCGGCCGCGGGGAGGATACTCGGGTTGACATGGGGCTACACTCCACACTCTCCATCGATGGCTTAGATGGCACCACAATACTATCCCTCGGGGCACTCTGTTGTTGCTGGGAGATTTGAGGAAGATGATCCGGCCCACATGCGGTATTCAGACCAGTATGGTGCCACGGTCGCCTCTGAAGTAGAGTAGATGCTTAAACGAGTTAGGGATTCTTGAGGGTATGGATGTGTGGGGATGGATTTGATAGTACTGTGACCCATTCGCCCCCAAATTGGATGCGACATGGAGCGGTATACAACGGGAAAGGATGTCCCACGTACTCATTTGAGGATATATAAATCCCGGTTGATGAGGCATGGGTTTAAATGAGGCTGATTGAAGTCATGTTGTTCCTTTGTCCTTGAGTAGTGTGGCCTGGGTTGGTTTTGCACCTTGGATTAGCTACGTGGCGGACTTGGGAGGATCTTTCCCATGAGTTTACTCAGGCAGTTCCTGGCTCAACGTCATAGATATCCCAGCAGGAAGAACTTGAGGCTATGAGCGGGGAGCTCATAGGTACTACCTCTTTCATCTCGGATTGGAGGAAGGTTATTAGATGATTGATGTTAGCCGAGGAGAGAAGCGATTAGCATGGTGCTTGGGGTTCTGACCGATTCACGGCTGAATCTTATGGGTCACAGATTATGGATTACGAGCTTTGATGAGGCATTGTATGGTATCGAGGATGGTATGGCGCGCGGTTTATGGTCGGATTCTTCCTCTTTTGATAGTAAGGGGAAGAAGCCATCTGGATCATGTAGACCAGGGGAGGTAGGAGCCATCAGTTCCTTTAGACATGGGGCACCTAGGCCTCAGTACGCATCTATACGGCCGCACAGGACTTCCTACGCCCAGAGTTCAGTTCAGTATAGACCTTCCATACCACCTCAGCCGCTTAGATTACCGACTCCGCCTGCTCCACCACGCTCGGTTTACATTTGCCTGAGGTTGTGGAAAGGCACCTATTGCCCATCTTAGACCCCGGCGCCCACGGTTCCTACGACCTGACATTTCATTACTTTAAGCCACTAGGCATGCAACTTTGGGTGAAGTCTTAGACATTGATAGCTGGCGGATTGTAGCCACGTGTAGGAAGGCCATTACCGGGTTGTTCACCACTCATTTTCGGATGGACCTACATTGCTTATCATCGAGGGGCCTGGACATACTACAGTCGATTTGCTTTGGGAACCACGTTATTCGGGACTTGATTGACCGGTATTGTGCAGTTGGACAGCGTCGAGTTCTAACCCCCTTCGACTTGCTGCGCATGCGGTTCTCCTCAGTGGGAGGTATTCATTCCATTGATTTTGTTGGTCAGAATTGCATCATATGTTGTCATGGGATGATCAGAGGTCGGAGCCCATAGCATTTGATGATGGTTCATGGCGTGTGATGGGGTTCATGAGGTGTTTGAACGTGATTCACTCACATGCGGATTTCGAATGGGCGTTACGGTTGGATCAGCGGGCGGTGACTTTGCCTTGTTATAGTGTTCCGCACTCTTTTATTTTGACTCCTGCAGGAGACGGTTGATACACGAGGATGAGTATGTTATCGGAGGTAGAGTGGTGAGTGAAGCCTCAGGTTCCATCTCGGCAGTAGATCCCAGGTACTGCAGGGTGAGGCGGTGAAGGATGATGAGATCATCAGCATTTCACAGTACACATGCTCGTATCGCTGTTGGAGTTTGTTGGCTTCCTCACCACCCATAGAGACTGATTAAGGGCTCTGACTTTGAGTGGGTTGACCGACACATCTCGGAGGGCTTGATACATATGCTCGGCCGGGTCGAGCCCGGTTGCATTGTTTTCTCGAGGATGGTTACTCAGGAGGGTCGGTTACACTCGACCTTTGCATATATCGATTAGTTTGTTTAGGTCGTTCGTGTTCCATCTGTTCTCTTGAGATGATGGATGCGCTCTACAAATGTCGTAAAAGCATACTTGCAATTTGCTCTGGGGATATGGGCCTGATTTTGAGCCATCTGAGGCTGTGAGGAGCTTTATGGTACCGTAGAGAGGTGATGGGCACCTTGACTCTCGAGCTGATGATTGGGCTAGTCGTTTTTCAGGTTTTGTTTCAGATTTTGAGGATCCCTGTATCCTTTAACCTACTTTTAGGCCGCCCATGGATCCATAGTGCTGGCGCTATCCCATCTTCCCTTCATTTGAAGGTGAAGTTCATTCATGATGGTCAAGTGATCTTATTTCATCTGGAGGTACATTTGACTTGGCCGGTGTGGAGATTAGCCATGGGGGTGATGATTGCTTATGGCCGGATCGCTTTGATGAGATACGAGGCCAGTGGGTAGGGGATTTTTGTCAGTGGTACCCATGTCATTTTGATCAACATAAGCGGCATGAGTCGTTTTGGACATGATGAGGAGCATAATGCATTACATGCACGGTTTGGGTTCGGCGTCGTCGACATGGTAGTAGAAGAATTATCGCAGTTTGGACCACGACCCACCCTTTGGTTTAGGATTTGTACGATGGTGATTTTGATGCATGCTTGTTGGCATGAGGTGGAATCGACTTGTCCCACATTCCATTTGACTATCCTCTTACGTCCTTACGGTTGGGGTTGACTATTTTGTGGCGGGGCTTGAGCCATTATCGCGTCTCGATGGATCGATTGATGAGCCTCGCGATATCGGCATGTTGGCGCATCAGCTTTCACGGCCGGTTGTGTGGTGGGGCTCGACACTTCTACCACCTTGATCGCTCGCATCTTCCCCTGGCGGAGTCTAGTGTGCTCACTATGTACTTTCACAGATAGAATGGCGATTATGAGGGTATTGATGGGGGTATGTGGAATCTGGCGATTATGATGAGGAGCTACTCGGGATGGTTATTAGTCGGCCGAGGAGCAGTTCGACATAGTGATTTTCATGCTTGCTTTGAGAAGATGATGAGATGCTTCTCTTGCTCGGATGATGATCACGATTACGGGTGATGTTATTGTTGATATGTGCATCTCACGATATTCAAGACATGTTGTGGAGAGTCAGATCTTGTGGACCCCACCACTTTCTTTGATGTTTTGTCGGGTTGTCTCACGTTTAGATGATGTCGCGGCCTTTTCATCTATGGTTTGAGCATTTCGATATTCACTGTCTCTTTTTTATTGATAATATTGATGCATGTGCACCTCGTTCACCCGCATCCTTTGATTCATGATGTGATGATGAACCTTTAGCGACTTGATTTTGATGATAGCTCTTGCGGTCATTTCTGATCCTTAGTTTTTCTTGATGAGGCGAGTTTCACCTCATTTGATGACCTTGAGGCGGTTGACAGTACAATGAGACCTGACCCTGAAGAGATGAGGATCGGTACCACTTTGTCTGCGGATGGGAGAAGATGGTTGCTCAGGTTACTCGGTCGTACTTGGATGTTTTTGCATGGTCATGTGAGGACATGCCCGGGGCCTGCGACCCATCCTATAGTTTAGCATCACATCTACCCACTTTGTGCCACATGCTAGGCCAGGTTCAAGCAAAAATTAAGGCGATTACACCTCGATGGAGTTCTGAGGTGAAGGAGGAGATTGAGCAACTTAGTGTTGGCTTCATATCGGTGGTCGGTACCTCGAGTGGGTGGCTAATGGATCCACGTTCAGGATGATCGCGAGTTAGGATTTGTGTGGACTTTAGAAATCTCTCACTTGAGGCTAGCCCAGAGGATGATTTTCCTCTCACATATTGACATGTTGGTTGATGAATGCTGCGGGGCATGCGTGTTGTCTTTTATGGATGGATTCTCTGCAGTTTATGTCAGTTATGATAGCTCAGGGACGGGGAAGACATCTTTCATCGAGTGGGGCACCTCTTGTTATGGGAGTCATGCGGTTTAGTTGAAAAGCGCGAGTCGCACCTATCGAGGCGGCTTCTACCTTGTTTCATGACATGATGCACGGGGATGTTGAAGTCTATGTAGATGATGATTGTGAAGTCCCATGATAGGAATGGATCAACTACAGAGAGGCGACTTTAGGCGCTTTCCGAGAGGATTAGATACTTTAGATTGAGGCCGAATCTAAAGTGCACTTTTGGAGTGACTTATGTGAAGCTTTTGGGCTACATGATTAGTGAGTATTGGGGTGATCTGATGAATCAGGCTATCCTTGACATGTCCCACCACGGTAGAGGCGAAGTCAGAGTTTGTGGTGGTTCGATGCCATGGTTGTTGTTAGTGACAGGTGCCATGACTATCTTAGACTTGGAAGAAACAACCTAAGGTTTAGATGATCAGTGCATCTGGCATTTGGCGAATTAAAGTATCTGCTTTCCCCTCTGTTTGGTACCTCCCATGCCTGGACGACCTCTCTTGTTATATTTGTCAGTTTCCGGTCTTAAGCTTTAGGGTGCATCTTGTGAATTGATGGTCGGCGAGGCGAGCTATCCCCATTATCGAGTAAGGATGTTAGAGTATGAGACAAGGTACATTATGATTGGTAGCTTACCTTAGCTTTAGTTTAGGCCACTCGGAGATTGAGACATTACCACTTGTGAGTATTACGTGCGACTTGTTTCTCGTTTAGATCCCTTTGGGAATATATTTTGATGAACCGGTTTTGGCGGACTTATGAGATGGCTTGTACTTTTTTGTGAGTTTGATATTCGATATGTCGCCAAAAGTCTATAAAGGGAGTGTGTTAGCGAATCACTTGGCCTCACCGGAGTTCTTGGCAGTGAGTGATTGATGATTTCGGATGGGAGATCGCGGGGGTGACTAGTTTGTGCGGATGGCGCATGTACTTTGATGAATGCGACTAACCGCTCCCGGATATGGGATAGGTGTTATTGATTTCTTCGCATGGCGATCATATCCGAATCGATTCGTTTGGCCTTTGCGGATGCGTTATCAGGCCACAATTCTTTTATTATTTGAGTATGAGGCATGTAATCCTTGGGTTAGAGCGCATGAGCTCGGGATTAGAAGGATGGAGATATTCGGTGATTCTAATCTAGTGATTAGACAGATCCGGGGTGATTGGAAGACCAAAGATGTGAAGCTTAGGCCATATCATGCTTATTTAGAGTTACTAGTAGGGAGGTTTGACGACTTGAGCTACACTCACCTACCTAGAGCGCAGAATCAGTTCGCCGATGCTCTGGCTACTTTGGCTTCCATGATTGACATTCCTGAAGGTGTGGTAGTGCGCCCCCTGCTAGTTGAGACTAGAAATGTTCCTGCTTATTGTTGGCAATTGTAGTCGGGGGTTTGATGATGGTTTGCCGTGGTATCATGATGACTATCGGTTTTCTTAGATATGGCACATACCACGGTAGTGTGACGAGACGAAGAGCTTTGGCGGTTGGCCGCGTATATGATACATGGAGAGACAACATATGGCGTGCTGGTGATGGTGTGTTATTGTTTATTAACTTAGATCGGGATTGCGTGTGGAGCGACGAAGAAGGTCATCTTGGGAGTTACAACAGGCACCACATGGGAGGGCAATATGTTAGCTCGTAGATTATGGTTGCATTATTTTGGTGACCATAGAGCGAGATTGTTGTCGGTTGTTCGAGAAAGATAATAAGGTGGATGCATGGAGATCTCATACCGTTCCACCATCGAGTTGCATGCATTGACCTCGCCTTAATATTTTGATCTGGGGTATGGATATTGTGGGAAGATCTCGTAGAAGTCTTAGTGGTCATGAGTTCATTCTAGTCGCTGATTATTTCCGCGAAGTGGGTGGAGGCCACTTCTTATGCAAAGCTAAATGCGGCCAAGTGGCCACCTTTATCAGATCGCACATTATCTGCAGATATGGGGTTCCTCATGAGTTGATATCGGATAGAGGTGTGCATTTCAGGGGTGAGGTTGACACTTTATTACAGAGATATGGCATCCAGCATCATAGATCGTCTGCGTATAGGCAGCGAGACAAAATGGGAGGCGATGGGAAGTGCGAACAAGAATATTAAGAGGGGATTACTGCACAAGATGATTGAGACTCGAGGCTGGTCAGAAGCTTCATTCGCATTATGGGCGTGTCGGCGCCTCCTTTCGCGCCACGGGAGCCACACCTTGCTCTCTGGTTTATGGCATGGAGCGGTTGCAGTTGAGATAGAGATGGGATCCTTGAGAGTAGCCACAGAGCGAGATTTGTTGGAATGGGTTTAGTCACGAAGCGATCAGCTGCTTTGGTAGATGAGAGGAGATTGAGGATTGCGACCGTATTCGAGGCTTACCAAGGAAGATGGCCGCGCTTTCAGCGGGTCAAGCTGAACCACTACAGCGGCGATTTGGTTTTGAGTCCTCGGAGGATTAGTCAGCGACCTAGAAGGGGAAGTTTAGACCTACTTGGGCGGACCTTACATTATTAGAGAGTTGACCCAGAGGGCGCTACATGGTTGATAGACTTAGATGGAAACCAATTCTCAAGCTTGACCAATGTGGATCAGTGAAAAGTTTACGTTTGAGACCTTGGTCGCGAGGATGGAGTGCCATCATTTAGGTTAGCCATATACACTTATGCACTTGTTACTCACATTTTATTTTTATTTTTTAAGTTGCTGGCCCGTTTGGAGCCTCACATGCGCATTTGGCCTATTCTTTCTCTTATAGCCACCTTTACCTTTTCATACACAGGATAGGGGCCCTTTGGTGTGTGGATGCCTTAGTTTGGGATCTTCGAGTTATGGACATCTTGACATGTTGCTTTTATCATGCCCCACCACACTCACTTCCTTGTATCCGTTCCATTTTATAGTTTCTATGTTTTCACCACTTTCTTTCTATTTGACTTCTCATTCTATCTCATTCTTTCCCACTAGGATTGGTGATCTATTCATTTTACTGCATGGGGGTTTGTCATGTCATCCCTTCACTCATTCCATTGACATTTATTCAGAGACTTTTAGTTTGAGAGGCTTATGTCATTTCATTGGAGTTGTTTTATTGTACCTTCGTGCTTGGAGATATGTTCATTTATTGCCATATTGGTTTGTCTCTCATTGTTTCATTCAGTCTATGCGAAAAAAAAAAAAAAAAAAAAAGAACAAAAAAGAAAAAAAAAAAAAAGAGAAAATAAATAAATAAATAAATCTTTGCTTTTATATATGCTATTTAGGCATAAGTATTCCTTGAGTTCGTATGTGGACTTATGAGGATCATTATTCTTTAGTGTATGTATTACTTGTGGGAGTTCGTATGTGGGCTTTACGAGATCCTAGTATCATGTGTTTATTTTGAGATTTTATTAATGTGGTATATGGAGATGATCGATCCTCTCCTAGAGCTCCAGAGTTAGTGTCATATTCATCATCCAATTCAATACGACGACATATCTTCCCCATGCGGTGACTTGGTAGATTCATCATATCATCATCGAGTTTTTCCATAATGTTATTTATCTTCTCAGCTTCCCATACCTCCCTCATTTCACATTTATCACCCTCATATGTTTTATCGGTTTGAGTTTGATGTTTCACTTTACATCATTTTTTCTCTTACCTATCTCACCACATGTTACACTTTTTGCATTACATCATTGTTAATGCCAGCACTTCATTGGATGTTCTTGTGTCCATGGCTCGCAGGACTTCTTGATGCATGTGGCATTCCACACACGAGGGCATGGGGATTGATCATTGGGTGTTTGAGCTATAGTTTCCCTTCATTTCTTTTACCTTGCCTTGTACCACTAAGCCTACATTCTGGTGCACGTGTCATAAGACCACCACGAGACCACATGGGTTTAACGTTTCTTTGTGATCTACTTTGATAGGTCTTTGGACTTGGTCGATATCGGACATTATTATTGGCTTTTTCTAGGAGATGCTTTGCTAGCGTTCAGGATCCATTTCTGAATTCTGGGTTACAGATGGCTGAAGTTGCCTTTTGTTATTGGGGATGTAGAGACTTATTGATTCCTCGACATGCCATGGAATTTATACCCCTATTTAATGGATCATTTGGATGTGTTTGTTTGTGTAAGGCCAGTTCTTCTTTGAGAATGTCGAGCCATATTTTGATATTTGGAGGCTTCATCACTTCTACATTGGATGACATACATGTCATACTTGGGCACATCATATCGCCAAGATCATCAGGATTTGTTTGTGCATATGTCGTTATCGACCAGGATGAGTCTTGTTATGACATTTCGGGATTTCATCATGTTTTGATAGATGCCCTGGCAGGGCATATCCTTATATTTCCGGGATCATTTTGGATGTGGATTTGGTTTGTCGAGCCGATTCTTATCGATGATATGAGCCATTCTTTATGACATTTAGGACTTCGTCATGTTTATGTTGGATTGTCATATTGGGGCGCGCCGCCCTCTAACCGCCTTTACTATCTTAGGTTGGCGTTCGAGACTTATACCTCTATATGGATCGAGATGTTGAGACTTCATCGCATCACATTTCTAGCATGGTAGTGAGATGTTCGAGACCGTCTTCTGCATGCTCGGGCGTTGGACTTAGCCTTCTCATATGGATGAATGTTGAACTTCATTTGCATCACATTTTCTAGCATAGTAGATCAGACGTTCGGACTTTGTCTTCTGCATATCAGGCGTTCAGACTTCGCCTTCATATGGATCAGATGTTCAGACTTCATTTGCATCACATTTTCTGAATGCAATGATTAAGCCGATTCGCCGCCGTCTTACGCATATCGAGCGTTCGAGACTTCGCATTCGCATATGGATCGAGATATTCCGGACTTCATTTGCATCACATTTTTCTGAAATACGGTAGTGCGGACGTTGGGAAGCCGTCTTACGCGCCTTCGGGCGTTGAACCGCCTTCACTTATGGATGAGATGTTCGGACTTGTCGCATCACATTTTCTAACCTGGCCAGTCGGACGTCGAGGCTTGTCTTACATATCGGGCGTTCAAACTTCGCCTTTATATGGATCAGATGTTCAGACTTCATTTGCATCACATTCATTAGTAGCGGCCCGGAGTCGGGCGTTGAGCGTCTTACGCTGCGGGCGTTCGGACCGCCTTTATATGGTCCGGTCTTAGACTTCATACGCATCACATTCGTTACTTCGGTGATCGAGGCGTTCGGACTTTGTTTATGCGTATCAGGCGTTCAGACCGCCTTCATATGGATCAGATGTTCATACTTCATTTGCATCACATTTGCTATGCAATGAGCGAGACGATACGTGCCTTCACACCATGGATTTAGAATTCTCAGATTTCATCTCTATCAGAGATATATATCGCCATTATCATCGCACACTTTGATCGCATGGTTTGTTTCGGTTGACGTACTCTCCGCTTGCTAGCTCATGAGTTTCTCCATGACCCAGGTGTTGATCGGCCCATACGGTACACATGACCATTCTAGTACCATGAGTGATGACTTAGCTGGATTTGGATTTGTCTGAGGTTTGACCTTTAGAGGGACTTCCCAGATGGAGGTTGGATCTATATCATGGGCGGGACTATCAGGACTATCTTGTTTTTGTTGTCACGCAGGGTGTTTAGACCCTCATGTCTTTGCTTCAGTGTCCCTCTTTGACACTTTTGGGGTCTCTTTTTTCTTTCTTGATAGGGGATTAAATACAAGCTTCACTAACTTTTTCACACCCCTTCGTTTTACTTCGTTGTTCATGTTCATTACCTTTCATGAACTATCGAAAGACATATTTGTAGACCCCAAATTTTGGGGATTAGGATTTTTCTTTCTTTATATTTGGTGAGGAAGCAATCGGCATTGGAAAGTCTAGGGAGAGGGGTGTGGACCCACATTTTGAGGCTCACAGATTTTTTGGCTGATGAGGCAATCCCACATTGAAAAGTACAAGAAGAGAGGCCTCCATTTCCTATAAAAGTCCTTTCCATGGGGATTGAGAGAGGAGGAAAAGGGAAGCAGAAGCTAGGCTTCTTCCACCAAAAAAGGTTGGAGACCACAATGACCATAATTAAATATTTTTTGGAGAATAAATTAAGACATGGTCTATATAATTTAGAGCCATATTAGTTCCTTAAATTTATTTACTCTTGGAGGCTATGGGTCTTCCCACATTGAGTGGGAGATCTAGTGGTCCTCAAAAGTTTAAAAGTTTGAGTGCCTTGGAAATATTGGCTCAGAGGCAATTTTGGGAGGCAAATCCGACACAGGCAATTTCGGCTTAAGGCGAGTTGATCCAGAGGAACTGTCTACCGGGTATCATTTTTTCTTGACATTTCTTTTTATTCTTCTTTATATAGTTAATTTTTATTTATTTATTTATTTTTAATTGTCTTGTATATATATTAGTCATTTAATTTATAGTCTTATTATTTTATTTTCCTTGTAATTATATTGTTGCTTTTTGTTTATTTAGAAATTGGTTGTATTTTTTTTTTGCTTGTTTTCCTTAACATATGGACTATCACCCACCCTTGATTTAATAAAATCCCCAAATTTTTTTTTTTCTGAATTTTCATTTCTCAATTTAAGTATCCAAATTTCTAAAATTTCTCCAATTTCTAAATTAAATTTTCAATTTTAAAGTCAAGTCCTCCAAATTTCAAAATTTTCAATGATTCCAATTTCAAAAATTACCAAATTCCTCATTTCAAAAATCAAGTGTCATAATTTCAAAATTCAAGTTCCCACAGTTTCCAATTTCAATTCAAATTTAAAATTAATTTCAAAATTCAAGAGTGATCAATTTCAAATTTCCAAATCTCATTCCAAGATTCAATTGTCTTAGTCTCTTAAATTTTTTGAAAATTCCTAATTTCTAAATTTCAAGTCCTAAAAAATTTCAAATTTCAGAAATTTCAACTAAACTTCCAATTTTCAAAACTTCAATTTCAAATAGGTTTCAAAAAATCTTCAAACACCACAGTTAATTCTACAATTCCAATAAAATGGAATCTTGGGAAGTTAATTTGTGTAACATATAAATGGGCTTGGGTGGGGCCGACATTCCATTTAATAAATAATTTGCTTATATGTTTCTCATGAATTTATAGTGAATGTGAATAGTTTGTATTTTGTTATTCTTATTAACATTTGTTTGATTGATAAGTAAACATAGCATTAATAGTCTAGTCTGTTGTTTTCTCATATGACTTTGCTTGATTATTTATTTATATATATGTCTTGTATGTTTTTATATTGTTATTGTTTATCTTTGGTATTCGTTAGTTGATTAATTCGAAACCCATTTTCTTTAGTTTGTTTAGTAGAGACATTTGGGAACTAGAGGAGTCTTCTTGCTTCCATCGATACGCTACCCGATAAATAACGACCGCGCCTAGACTCGGTTTTCCCAGGACACCGCCTTTTCTTATCATGAGTCACATTTAAGGTTTCTTTCTTATTTTGTTTTCCTTTTAAAATAAAAACAAAAATGAGTAAGCGACTCAAACCGTTTTTCTAAAATGGTTTTTAAATAAAAAACGAGTCGCCTTTTTAGTGAAGCATATGTAAAATGTGGGGTCCACACATACGTTATTATTTATCGAGCTAATAAGTATGGTTTGAAATTCCTAAATTTGAAGATTATTATTATTATTATTATTATTATTATTATTATTATTATTTTTTGTTCCAAAATAGTCTTTTTTTAAATAAAAAAAAAGCTAATTTAATATAGATTTGAAAAAAAAGAAGCCTAAATTAGTGCTTCCTCATCAAAACTTCCATAGTATTAACTACGGTTTAAAATTTTTTAAAGTTAAAATCGTAGTTGTTGATTACGGTTAATTTTTTTTTTTTAAAGTTAAAACCATATTTATTGACTACAATTTTTTAAAGTTTTAATGTAGTAACAAATAAAATAAAAATATTTATTTATTTATTTAATATTTTTTATATTTGTGTTTTAAAAAATATTGTAGGGATTGTATATGTTAATTCTATAATAAACAACTCTAGATGTCAAATTAAAGATAATTAATTAATTTTCTTTATATAATAAAAATAAACAGGCATACGTTATTATTTATCGAGCTAATAAGTATGGTTTGAAATTTCCTAAATTTGAAGATTATTATTTTATTATTTGTTTGACAATTTTATTCTTTAAATTTTAAAAAAAGAAAGAAAAAGTAATGATTAAAAATCCTATTTAAGAATAATATATTAGAAATTATGTTTCCTATTTAAAAAAAAAAAATAAGAATGAGATTTCTAATTCTTCTTAAATTAAAAAAAGGGATTAATGACATAAATTAGTCTCTATGTTTTAATTTACGCATTTTGGTGTCTCAACTTTTATTTTGTTTAATTAAGTGTTTGAATTCTTAATTTTTATTTAATAAGTGTTTTAAGATCGATCAAAGCTTGTGGAATCTTTGTTAACCTCCACCAAAGGGTGAGATTGTGATACTTAGTGAGTAGTTATTACACGAATCTTGAACAAATTTTACCTTAAAGATTCTTGGATCGAAAGATTGGAATTAGAAAGGTCATTTGAATGGGCCCCACAATCTGTCCGGTAGTCTTGACTCACTGTCGATTCGGTGGATCCGAGGAAACTCAAGAGAGCGAATTCTCTAATAAATTAATTTTTTTCTGAAAATATATCAATATATAGAAATAAAGTATGAAACAATTATATTAATAAAAGTTTAAATTTGAAGGGGATGAAAAAGTACAAATCAAGCTGTATGTTTTGTCTTTGCGAGATAGTCGATTTCTACCACTTATCCATATTACAGAAAATGATTGAGAAGTAGGTTGTTGTCAATAGAATCAAATATCTCATTTTTAATATCTATTATTGTCATTTAACCATTCACCCCTCATTCTATTTCGCAAATCAGTTGTCACAGCTTTCATAGCAGAAAATACTCTTTCAACAGATGTTGTCGCAACAGATAGAAGTAATGTCAATTCAACTAAACGATAAACCATCGGAAAAACTCTATATTTCATAGTTTCTTTCATCTTCACATAGACTTCCCCAAGTCTTCCCGCATTAAAACCCAGACCATCTATTCTCATATCACTAAGAAAAAGATTAAGTTCACGAGAAGAAAGAAATGTGCGCCCAGTACTTGTGAAGTCTACTGGATAAAGATCAGTGAATGCGCAAGCTTATCCATATCAAAATTAGAGAATTCATTCTTTGGATCAAGACGTCTGATGCAATCAAATGAAATTCATGATTGCCCGAAACTTGATGATTCATCTCTTTATAATTGAATCAATAACCTAACAAAATATTAATACTAATTAAATTAAATATTGAGGCAGCTTTATTTAAAAAGTAATAAAGTCATAGTTTTTGGGTATACCTCACAAAATATTTTCACTTTCGTTAATGATGATAGTTTATGTGCTAAAAATCATCCTTCATTGAATTAGTCTTGGTACTATGTCTTCCATATTAACAATTGAAATTTTATTAGCTTGGCAAAATGAAAATGAATCAATGCAGTAGGGAGGGGGCGGGCGTCTGTTTATTTCTTTTTTTTCAAATTAGAAGGACGAAACAGCGTCGTTTGGTCTTAATTAAAAAAACTCCGCCTCCTTCCTGGCCTTAATTAAAAAAAAAAATCTACCTCCTTCGACACAGCGCGCCTCGCTCTCTCTTGATCCGTTTCATTGCCATTGAAGGTTTTTTCATCGTGATGTTCTATATTAGAAAGTCTATGATATGGAGTACCATAATGATCGACTTATTCGGAGCAACAACTTAATGCATTTCAACTGGTAAAAGAGTTAGGATTGACGATTGAGATTAGGTTAGATTATAATATCGACAATCCTCGGCTAATGAGAGTTGAGAAGATTTAGAATGGTACAAGAAATTTGATGAACAATGGTAGCAAATTAGTGAAATTAACAACAAAGGAGAAAAGAAAGTATAAGAAATACCTCGATTGAGGGCGAATCTTTGTACACTTGTGGGTTACCCATTTTCTGTGTTACCCAAACAAAGGAAAATGATTTTCCTCACCATTTTCCCATTTTCCCATTTTCCTAGCATTTTTCGAATTCCAAAAGAAGCTTGCGGGTTGAAAAGGGACCCTAAGCTCTGTTTGGAACAAGGAAAGTATTAAGGAAAGAAAATATAAAGAAAAATAGAGAGAAAACGTGGAAAGAAAGAAAATTTGAAGGAAAATATGTAAAATTTTAAGAAACTCATTTTATTTTTTTTCTTGTTATTTTTCAAGTTCCAAGCAAAAATTTTTTTTTTCTCTAATTCTTTCCGGATTCCAAAATTCAATAAAGTAGTACTCAAGATGGCATTGGAGGAGAAGTTCTAGTCTCCTTCCCACATCCCCCCAAAGGAGAAGAAGAAAGTTATGTTGAGTTGACTAATCTACAGCCATGGATTCTTGTGCTCCAAGCTATAATTAGCAATAAGAATCAAGAAACCTGAAATATTTTATTACACCAACATTTACTCTCTCTCTCTCTCTCTATATATATACTATAGTAGTGATCATGAAGAAAGCTGAGCTGGTGTTTATCCGGTCAGAATATTCCGACTTAATGACTAAAAAACTTGAGTTTATATAAGCTCAAGTTATAAGACCCGAGAAATTCAAATTTCTGGAATAAGGGTAAAATCGTACTTCGACACAAAATCAGAATTTTGGTTAAAAATCCGTAATTCTATTCTCTCAGATCTCTGATGATCTAAACGATTGCACCGTTGGAATCGCTCGCAAATCTAGTTAGCACGAAATTTCGTGAATATTCGAGACGTCGGAGCTGACACGCTTCGAAGATCGCGCCGCGTCGTAAAACGATTTTCTCGATGACGAAGTCACATATAACACGTACTCATGTGCCATAAGTGGTATGAGTAGAAAAATGATGAAAATGGACGGCCGAGATAAATAATATCAATTTCAAAGAGGATACAATGGGTCATTTTGGAATTTGATTTTAAGTCACTAAATGACAAAATAGTAAATAGTTATTTTTCCCAAATGTTAAAAGAGAGCCAAAACGTGAGAGGAAAGGAATTTTGGTCCAGTAGCCAATTTGCTTAGAAGTTAGAGAGAGAATGAGCAACTTCTGGGATCATGGCGATTTGACCGCCGACGGCCTTCGACAAGAAGGAGAACTCCATTTACGGAGAGGGCTTCGTCTGCATCGGATTTGTGGAAGTTTCTTCCAACTCTCGATAGGGTTTCTCCCTACTTGGGTTTTATTCTCCGTTTAAGTACTTTGTGAATGTTCGAAGCTGAATGAGGCCGCAAGCCGCTGACGGCTCCAAATTCAACGTAGGTGTTAGATTTTTGAAACCCATGTGGACAGTCCGTGACTGTCCACGGACTGATTTGGGTTGCTTATGGTGAAATCATGTGTTAATGTATGCCTTGATTTGGAAAAGGCCGGGAATGACCGTGAAATGCGGGTTCACAAAGTGAACCGATGAATTGTTGAGTGTTGGAACCGTAAACCCTAGGGTTTTACCGCTCAGAATAAAGGGACACAAAATATATTTTTATGTGAAAATGTGTTTGATTGAGTGATTCAAGTTGAATTGCTCGTGTTTGACAATTAGCCCAAATGAGCTAATTTTTGGTGTAATGAATTGTGGAATTACATGACATGATTGTGTGATTTAAATTATGTGGATATGTGCATGTTTACATATTTTCATGTGTTATATGAGTTATTGAAATGACATCACACGCATTTCATATGCACTTAAGAAATTTAGAAATTAGGTGTTGCATGACATGGAAAATTGGTTAAAATCAAAAAACGTTTTGAAAGGAATTTCACGATGATATTCTGAGAATCAAGTCAGAGATGGGCCACAGATCATTTATGAGGACCATGACCGGCTTTCGAAAGCCTTTACCAACCACTGCCGGCGGGTAGTCCCACATTTTTACCGAATATTTTCGTAGTATATTTTCAAGAACAAATGGGTTTTGTTTTGAAATGATTATTTACTCATACATGGCTTAGGCAAGTGTGAGGAGTCTGGCAGGACCTCGAGACATGGGGATGACATGTGTATCTCGAGTAGGATCACGAATTTGCTTGAATGTGTGTTTATTTCGGAAAGCATTGCACCGCACTTAGCGGAGAGGTACCACTTAGTATGACATTCTCCCATCGAGCATTAGCTCACTCCCGCCGTGGGACCCTTACAAGTACGTGAAATAAGGCAGCTTACTCGCCGTCTCTGCAGGCCAGCTGTAAGAAAGCCTGATTGTGGCTTTGGATTTGTGGTGATACATGTATTAGAATGTTAGAATTTAATATGCTGTATAAAGGAGAATTGATTACTTCTCTTGTAACTACTGGATATATAGTTAGACCCATGATTGGTATGTATATTTAGGCATCGCTTACTGGCCCAAGTGGTCGTATTGGATATATATTGCATATATTGAACTGCTTGGGGACGTAAATGTGTTTTATACAAGTATTTTATTTTGGGTAGAGCTCCCACAAAGGAGACTCTCGCCCGGCTCGTGAAAATGCTCTGGTCACCCGACATTCACGAGTATTCCGCGGCTGACGGCAGTAGTCAACTAATCGGTTTTGGGGCTACAAATTGCATCGTAGCTTAGGTATACGAATACCTAGGGAGCTCTAAGTTGGGTATCCATCACCACTTAGGGTTTGATGTGTTGTACATATGGAAACCTAGAGATTTATGATTTGGGGCTTAGGCCTCGCTCGAGTGAGAGCATCACCACTAGGTGTGGTCTGATGTTGAGCCAGTATGAGATTACCTAGAAAATCACGGACAAAACTAGGGACACTACATGCATGTGTTGATGTGTTTTGTGTGATTTGGTGAATTATTGTATGATGATGTGTATGCCATGTTTTATGCGTGTTGTGGAATATATGTGTTCTTGGTGATTAGCACATGAATGTGTAGAAAACATTTTGAGTGGTATTGTGTACAAAACCTGGAATTGAAAGTGAAGAAAAATAAGTTTTTATAAATTTATTGGATGAGGATTGAAGAAATGGAAGAAAATAAATTTTTTATAAATTTATTTGAGTGGAGAAAATTTTT
The DNA here is from genome assembly GCA_016808115.1 of Tetrastigma voinierianum. NCBI lineage: Eukaryota > Viridiplantae > Streptophyta > Magnoliopsida > Vitales > Vitaceae > Tetrastigma > Tetrastigma voinierianum. The sequence goes on from JAEQBH010005067.1 coordinate 181,302, forward strand.
CAGTGAAAAACCTGAAAAAAAAAAATTTTTATAAATTTATTTGGTTAAGAGGAGGAGAAAATAATTTTCTAAGATTTTACAAATTGAAAAATTGAAGGAAATGGAGAAAAATAAATTTTTATAAATTTATTTGAGTATTATGGAAAATGAAAAAAAAATGATTTTTAGTGATTTTTCCAACTGGTGGAAATAATTGAAAAATATATATAAATAATGAAAAAAATAATAATAATAATTTTGGTGCAGAAATTTGGAAGGGCTACTGCCCAAATCGTATTGTGAGAGGTGGATGGTATTGCAATACTAGGTTTGTATTGCAACCTAGGTGGCTTGCCTGGGCTAGTTGATCAGGACAGAAGATGGGTAGTCACAAGAAATGGTTGCAATACGCTTTAAGGTCGAGGTGGTCGCAACATAGGCTAGCCCACTTTGTATCGCACAATAGGAGCCAGACAGAAAGGAGGTCGGGCTGCACTGTCGCGAGGCAGGCCACGAGCGCCGGGCCATGCCCGGGCGACACACGCCACGACACCGCTTGGGCGCGGCGGCGCACGCGCCCACGACAGCGGCCCGCGGGCGCGCAGCGAGGCGCAGACGGGGCGAGCAGCGCTGGCGCTGGGCGAAGTGGCGCGCGGGCGTAAGCGCATGGATCGCGCGATACGGCCATCGGGGCTCGCGCCACGCCAATTTCGCTACCGACATCGCCGGGACCTCGGCCACGATATCGCCGGCCATGCTACCGAGCGCCAAGCACTGGAGTGCCACACACCGGGTGCCCGTGGCACCTAGCCTGGGCTTACCTGGTTTTCGACTCAGTATAGTTTTTGGGTCACCGTTTGAACCCGGTTCATGAACACTGTTCATGAACACTATTCATCACAAAATTTTTCGAAATTTTTAAAAAAAACTAAATTGATTAAAAATAAGCAAAAAAAAAAAAAATCAAATAAAATTTGATAAAATTTTCAAAAAATGAAATTTTCAAAAATAAAATTTTTGTGGATCAAAATGATTTGATTTGTGGATAAATCTGTCCTACATCGCCTTCATAAATGTAGGAACTTGATATATACACCGGTTTTTTGCGGTATGATTAGTGTCTCTGGCCGTGCTTATGCCTTGTAGATACTGTATTGTATTTAACTACCATTGGAAATTGTGATTGCACGATTGTTGCGTAGAAAATTATATGCATGGTGTAATGCGTATAGGAAAAGGGTGAATGCTAAGGTTAAAAACTATGACCTTGGGGATTTGGATAATGAAATCAACAAGAAAACTCGAAATTTTATCAATAAATGAATCGAAGGTTGAATTTACCGCCACTCAGAACAAACGAATTGTCGGCCATGGTTGTCGAGGCTATTAGTAATCAGCATCTGCATTACTAGTTGGACTGAAATGAAAATTAAATGACTCTTGTTGCCATTGAACTGTATAGATGGCTAATCGAGGACGAGGACGAGGGCGCTCCTTACTGTGGTACCGGGTCGTGCACCACCAAAGGTTTCTGATCACAGACTTTTGCCGAGGTCAGTAGGTATTACAACAATGCTATGGCACGCCGGTATAAAGGTAGACGTGAAGATCCTAGTAACCTTAAGAGGTTTTAGTAAGATCATCCTCCGATTCACGTAGGGAGGAGATCCGACGGTGGTGTAATCATTGGTCTCATGCACCCAGAAAGTGTTAGAGGCTATGGAATTACCGACAAGACCGGATAGACTAGCTGTGTTCCAGCTAGAGGGTGAGGCCCAAATATGGTGGAAATGGGCAAGGACCTCTAGAGACCTAGAGGCGATGACATGGGCAGAATTTCAGGAGCTGTTCATGGGTACGTACTTTCCAGAGACTGCGAAAGCTCAGGAGTTCCTAGAGCTGAAGCAGGGGGCGATGACTGTGATGGATTATGTGACTAGGTTCACAGAGTTAGCCCCGACGGTTGGATTTATCACGTGGCCACGCACTTCACAAAGTTAGGAGAGTTGAGACCTTGAAGGAGCCTTTGTACGTGAGTTCTCCCTTAGGGATTAGGGCGAGAATAAGGATGATATGTCAAGGTTGCGAGTTAGAGATCTCGAGGACTTTACTCACAGTAGACCTGAGGATCATGGACATGTCAAAGTTCGATGTCATCCTAGGGATGGACTGACTGATAGCTTACAGGATCGTTATCGATTGTGAGCGTAGAGGCCACCGCCTACACGTAGGACAAAGACTCGTGGTGTTTCAGGATGCCACGGTTGGCTAGCGAGCCTTACCATAGAGGACGAAGAGAGACCGTGACTCGATCTACCGGGTAGTGGTGCGAGCATGTGGATGCTCGCATGAGCTACCTGGACTCCGCCTCCACAGATGTGAAGCACTTCTGTATCGAAGACACCTCGGTGACTCCCATCTCTACGACTCCGCATGATGGCACCGCTAAGTTGTAGGAACCTCGAGTCCGCTATTGTGGAGCTATCGACAAGGGGTTCATTAGCCGAGCACTTCAACACCATGGGGCACCCTACTCTATTTTTATAAGAAGAAGGACAAGCACTTTCCCGATCAAGGCTGATTATCGAGCACCGAACCGTTACGATCAAGAACTCCACCTCGCTACCGAGGATCGATGATTTATTCGATCATTGGAGGAGCGAGTCTACTCCAAGATAGACCTTCAGACCGGTTACCATCACCGAGGGTTGGGTGGATACAGATATCCCTAAGACAAATAGTTTAAGACGCGCATGGCACTTTACGATGCGATGTTCTTTCTGACGACGACGCGCCAAATGCAAGAGATTCATGGATCTCATGCATAGATATTCCAACCCTATTTAGATCGCTTTGTCGTAGTCTTCGTGGATGACATCTTGATCTACTCCCGCCGTAGAGTGGAGCATGAGTATCACTTGAGGATCGCTTTTACTGGGCTATGAGACCATCATCCGCACGCCAAGTTCAAGAAGCGAGTTCCTGGGCCATCGAGGTGAGATTGGGACACGTGGTGTCGCATCGAGTGTCACCAACCCAGAGAAGGTCGAGGCAGTGATGAGTTGGGAGAGGCCAAGTCACTTTTCTATAGGTTTTTGGGATTACCGGGTATTACAGAGATTCATCGAGATTCGTGATAGCGTGCACTCTGATGACTAGGTCGAATCTGTAAGGATGCGTCAAGTTTGAGGATGACCGATGCGAGGCATTCCAGAGTTGAAGAGGAGACTTACTTCGCCTCCCATCTTGATAGTCCCTATGTCCCTGACAGGGACAGGGCACAGTTGTATTGTGACTGAGGTTTGATCGGGATGTGTTTTGATGCGCCCCGGGAGAGTAGTAGCTTATGGTTCTCGTCAGCTGAAGAATCACGAGCAGAATTAACCCACACACGACATGGAGTTGGCGGCCGTAGTCTTCGCCTCAAGATTCGGGCGCCACTACTTCATATGGCTAGGAGTCCGAGGTGTACTCGCACTTCATAAAAGTCTCAAGTATATTTTCATGCAAATAGGACTCACTGCGAGGCAACGCCTGATGGACGGAGTTTCTAGAGGATTATGATTTCCATTACCATCACGGTAAAGCAGGCGGTAACTGATCACGCTCGGTCGGAAGTCACGAGGAGCGTTGGCTAGTATAGCTTCTCGGGAGTGGCGGATGCTCGAGACTGTGGGACAGTTTGGACTATAGTACAACGAGCAGACTTAGAGTTGAGTGATAGGAGTCGGGAGTGACTCGAGATGAAAACACACGGACATGGTTATCACGCACACTTGGGTTGAGTGATGGGAATTCGAGATTGTTTCGAGATGAAGAGCACGGACATGGTTATCACGCCCGGACTTAGAGTTGAGTGATAGGGGTCGAGAGGGTGGCTCGAGTTTGGATACCCCTTTAGAGTGCATTGGGTGTTTGTTGAGCTAGTGAGGGCTCGATATATGGATGTCATTCCTTGACATGGACTGAGTTGGCCGGTCCATTGGATTGTCATTGATTTGTGACCTTGGAGAGGTTCGCGTTTACACCAAGCAAAGGGTTGTGAGGTTATGTATTTGTATGGATTATATACGGGTGTTAGAGGACATGCTGCGAGCATGCATCCTGGATCATAAGGGTAGAGGATTAATTGCCCTTAGTGGAATTCGCCTATAACAATAGTTATCAGGCGAGTATACGAATGGCACCATATGAGGCATTGTGTGGGAGGCCATGTAGATCACCGTTATGTTGAACGAGGTGGGAGAGAACTCCATCGGTCACGTCTGATGAGAGACACATGAGAAGGTGAGCTTGATCTGATAGAAAGCGTCTTCTCCGCGGCTGGAAGTAGCGGAAGAGCTATGCTGATGTGCGACGTCGACCCTTAGAGTTCGAGGTTGGGGATCACGTCTTCTTGAAGGTGATACCTAAGAGGGGTAGTCGAGGTTCGCGCGAGGAAGCTATCGCCCAGGAGTTTATTAGTTGCTTCGAGATACTCGAGAGGATGGGGTGATGCCGTTGCGTACCGGGACAGGCGTTCGCCGGCATGTCGGTGTCCACGAGGTGTTTCACGGCTGCATGCTTTCAGGCTCACCGCCTAGTCCAGGCTCATGTGGTGGATTAGGAGACTGATTGGGGTTGACACGGATGAGACCGAGGAGGGACCGGTGTGCATTGTTGATACTTAGTGATCGAGGTTTTGCGGCGCTTAAAGCAGTGAGCTAAGAGGAGAATTACTATGGAGCACTATGGGTGGAGGAGTCCATGTGGGAGGCTTGAGGACACGTCTGAGGCCTTTATCAATACCGTTTAGGGATGAAGGTAAATGGTTTAATGGATTTAAGATTTAAACGACAGGTTCGTGCATGGTAGAGTGCGCATTGCATATGCATGTGAGTGATTGTGATTGTCCTGAATTTAGGGACGAAATTCCTTTAAGGAGGGAGAATGGAGCAGGAAATTCCAATTTATGGAATAAGGGCAAAATCGTAATTTCGATTACAAAATTGTAATTTCGGTTAAAAATCCGTAATTTATTCTCTAAATCTCGGATGAAGAAACGGATTGCACCGTTGGAATCGTCTCGCGAAATCTAGTTAGCACGTAAAATTTCGTAATATTCGAGAACGATCGGAGTTGACACGTTTTTCGAGGCATGGCGTTCGGGTGTTATAAAAGCGATTTTCTATCTGACCAGAAAGTCACATGCTGCGATACTCATATTGCCATAAGTGGTATGAGTAGAGAAATGATGAAAATGAATGTGTGAGAGATAGTCATAGAATATCAGTGCAGTAAGGGACATAATGGTCATTTGGAATTTGATTTAAGTCACTAAATGACAAAATAGTAAATAGTTATCTTCCACAAATGTTAAAAAGAGAGCCCAGCGTGAGAGGAAAGAGATTTTGGTCCAGTAGCGATTTGTAGAAGTTAGAGAGAAGAACCTTCTCTTTAGATCGTGGTGATCGGCCGTCGGCGGTCTTCGGGACAAGAAAGGAGAGCGCTCACGGCGGAGAGGGAGAAGCGGCGTGGGTGCGTTTAGGAAGTTTCTTGAGCTCAGCGAGATAGGGGTTTCTCCTACTTGGTTTTATTCTCAGTTTAAGTACTTTGTGGATGTTTGAGTTGAATGAGTAGTGAGAGTGGTTTGATCGATTCAAATCGGAGCCAGGGTGTTAAATTTTTGAAATCCATGTGGACGTCCAGTGACTGTCACGGACTAATTGGGTTGCTTATGCTTGAAATCATGTGTTAATGTGTGCCTTGATTTGGAAAAGTAGGGAATGGCGAAGTGAAATGCGAGTTCACAAGAGTGAGCAGATGGTGAGTGTTGGGCAGTAAACTGGGACTTCTTGTTCCTAGGAATAGTGACACAAAATATATTTTTACGTGAAAATATGTTTGATCGAGTGATTGAGTTGAATTCTTTCGTGTTTGACTAATGTAGTGAGCTAATTTTGGTGTAATAGATTGTGTGGAATTACACTTGTATAGTTGTGTGATTTAAAATTATGTGGATATGTACATGTTTACATATTTGCATGTGTGTTATATGAGTTATTGAAATGAACATCATATTGCATTTCATATGCCTTTGAGGTAACTAGAAGTGGTGAGTGCATGACATGGAAAAGTGAAAGAAAAAGCGAAAGCGTTTTTGAAGGAATTTCACGGGATGATATTGGGAGGAGTGGGTTGGGAGATGGGCCCAGCGGATCATTTTGGATAGAGGACCATGACGTTTCGGAAGCTCACCAACCAATTCGCCTCGGAGAGTAGTCCCACATTTTTAGAATATTTAATTAGTATATTTTCAGAATAAATGGGTTTTGTTTTGAAAATGATTGTTACTCATATGACTTAGGCAAGTGTGAAGTCGGTCGGGAGGCTCGGGGCGTGGGGATGGCATGTAGACATTAGAGTGGGGATCACGAATTTGCTTGAATGCCGTGTTTATTTTGGAGCATTGCTTGCATAGGTGGAAGTAGCCCACTTGAGAGCGATTCTCCTGCGAGCGATAGCTCACCAGTCGTGGGACCCTTTTCTGAGTGCGGGGCGTGCGAGGACGGCTCGTCTGAAGGTTGAGGTTTAGAAGAAAATGGGATTGTGGCTTTGGGTTTGTAGTGCATACATGTGTTAGAATGTTAGAGATTTTAATATGTGTTGTATAAGGAGAATTGAAATTACCTCTCTTGTAACTGTGGACCTGCTAATTAGACTCACTTGATTAGTATGTATATTGAGTCTTGTTTACGGGCTGAGTGGTAGTATTGGATATATATTGCATATATTTGTTGTTGGACAGTCAATGCGGGTTTTACTCTGATATTTTATTTGGGTAGAGCTCCCATTACAAAGAGCTACTGCCAGATTTTGATAATGTCGAGGTCACCCGACATTCACGGCTCTATTAAGCGGGTTGCGGGTAGTCAGCGGACCCGAGATTTTAGAGGGCGTTACACAAGTTTTTTACAACCAAACCCTAATTTTTTTCCTTTCCCTTTCCGGATCCCAAAATTCAATAAAGTAGTAGGCATTGGAGGAGAAGTTCTAGGCTCCTTTCCACAGCCCTCCAAAGGAGAAGAAGAAAGTTATGTTGAGTTGACTAATCTACAGCCATGGATTCTTGTGCTCCAAGCTATAATTAGCTATAAGAATCAACATTTACTCTCTCTCTCTCTGTGTTTGTATATACTATAGTAGTGATGATGAAGAAAGCTGAGCTGGTGTTTGTCCCTCTTCCTGTTATAGGCCATATTGTCTCCATTTTAGAGTTTGCAAAGCTTGTCGTCGATCGCGATGATCGCTTCTCCATATTTCATTCTGGTCATGAATCTGCCTTTGCTTCAGCATTCCGCTGTCAATTCCCACATCCGTTCAGTTTCTGAGTCAGTTTCAGAGCGTATTCAGTTCATCCACCTTCCTCAACTTCCGGTCAATTTCTCCATCTCCAACTCAGAAAAGTTGTCTTCAACCTATGCAGTCTGCTGTTCAGTTGAAGACCAAAAACCTGTCGTGAGAAACGCAGTCAAGCAGCTGCTCATGACTCGGTCCGAGTCCACCCGGCTCGCCGGGTTTGTGTTTGATTTGCTTTGCACATCCCTGGGGGACGTAGCTGATGAATTGGGTGTTCCTTCTTATGTTTTCTTCCCCCCCAGCGCAGCCTTTCTTGATCTCATGTTCCATCTTCAAGCTCTCCATGACCACCAAGATGTGGATGTTACTGAGTTGGTTGACTCGGACGCTGAGTTGGTTCTCCCGAGTTTTGTCAACTCGGTTCCTGCTCGAGTCCTGCCTTGTTTGTTGGCCGACAAGGAGGGTGGTGGATCCACTGTTATTCTCAATTCTGCAAGGCGGCTTAGGGGTAAGAAGGGTATTATAGTAAATACATGTATGGAGTTAGAATCTCATGCTATTAGCTCCTTTCTTGATCATGGTACATCTCCTCCTATATATCCCGTGGGGCCCATGCTAAACCTTAAGCATAGGAAACATGTTGAGCATGATGATGATGATGATCATGATGATACTAATATGGATATCTTGAATTATTTCGATGATTGGCCTCAATCATCTGTGGTTTCTTATGCTTTAGGAAGTAATGGTGTCTTTCCTTTAGATCGAGGTCAAAGAGATAGCTAGCGGCAGCGATAGTCCTTCGCTTCTTGTGGAGTCTTAGATCTGCTTATACCCAAATGGTGAGGATTACGATACCTAGTAACTACACAAATCTTGAAGAGGTTTTACCTCAAGGATTCTTGGATCGAACAACTGGAATTGGAAAGGTAATTGGATGGGCCCCACAATCACTTGTCTTGGCTCACCCGTCAATTGGGGGATTTGTGTCTCATTGTGGATGGAATTCTATACTAGAAAGTCTATGGTGTGGAGTACCCATAGCCACATAGCATATACTGCAGTCTTGACTTAATGCATTTCAACTAGTAAAAGAGTTAGGATTGGCGATTGAGATTTCGATAGATTATAAGATCGACAATCCTCAACTTGTGAGAGCTGAGAAGATTGAGAATGGTATAAGAAATTTGATGAGCATTACCAAGAAAGTGAAAGAAAGAAGAAGCGAAGGAGATAAAAAATATAAAAATACCTTGATGAGGCGAATCTTCATACACTTGCTTGACTAAGTTTAATTGAGGATATGATCCTGTGTTGCATGAAAATAATGCTAATACTAATATTTCAAATATTCAAGGGATATGTTATTTCTAAAAATATTAAGGTTGTATGGTTGTTATTGTATTTTTCGAAGGATTAAATTTAAGAATCCTTTTTTGCTTTTAATCGAGAATCGATGTAGAAACAAGAATAGTGTATCAATGTTCTTCACATGCATTCGAATCTTAATCAATATGTCTGAATTAGTTGAATTAGAACTTAAATGAATATCGATTGGTGTTAATTTGATCTTCATACACTTGCTTAAGATGTCTAATTAAGAATATTATGATCATCAATATCATATGAAAACTATGCTAATATGATTCAAACATCCAATGCGGAAGTTAGCGTAGGTAAAAGAAACCATTTTCGTTATATCTTATGGAAGAGTTAGTTCTAAGGAACCAAAGATTGCTTTTATTGTTCCTTTTGATCGTTATGAATTGAATGTTATGCCATTTGGTCTTAAAAATTCAGAATTTCAACATATAATGAATGAAATATTTAATGCCCATTTTAAATTTATTATTATATGTATAGAGATGATATTTTAATATTTTCCGAATCTTTAGAAAAACATTTTGTGCATTTGAATTTTTTTAATTTAATTAAAGAAAATTGAATGACATATTCAACGCTTAAAAATGAAATTCTTTCAAATTAAAATAAGATTTTAGTTTAATTTTGGGTATTCAGAGTAGGATTGAATAGTTTATTGTATGTTCACATTAAAAAATGTTGGTGGAAGACTAATCTTGTAAATGTAGACACACAATAAACTATTGATCTATTAATTACCAATTAAACTATAAACTCCTCTCTAAACACTATAAAAAATACAAATTATATTAACTTTTGCATTTGTAAAAAATAGTTGGCCAGCGTGATTTTACATTAAAACCTGAATATTTAATGATGAAAAATTTATATAATTGATGAATTGTGAACTTATAAGTATTTGAGACTTATGTGAAACGAGCGGAACCAAGAGCGATTGTGAGGCACATAGGAAATTGGGGCTTATGAAAAGAAGAGGTAAGCCGGCAATGACTCGAAGATTTAATTTATTAAGTATTCTTTTACCAATTAGAGAAGCCAATACTAGTCTCTCCTTGTAGCCTCTCGGTTGAGTACTCCACCAACATAATCAAATAAAATTATGTTGAGATTCTTTCAACTTTTTCTTTGTTAGCCTCTTTTTTTTAAGCAAAAATAGAACATGTTAGCCTCTTTTCTTTAAACAAAAATAGAGCAAATTTGGACAAGGAAAACAGGTTCTACCACTCCTCTTTTCATTAAATTATACATGCTTTATCATTTTTCATTGCAAGGGACACAACACAATCATAACACACACTCAACACACTACACTTTGTCTACACTTTTGGCTTAACCAAACACCAAACCAAAGACCATACAAACCATAGTTTTACATTAGCCAAAAACAAGCCTGGGCATTAGATTAGTAATCAACAAACCGGTTCAATGCTAATGAGGAGAATAATTTCATTGGGACGAGCATTTGAAGGAACATTTGTGATCCTAGAGACCTCCTAGCTAAGTGGTCTCCTACTCGCGACAACAGGGTCATGGCAACCATTCATTTTTCCGGTATAGAGATAACTTAATGGTAATCACACTATTACGTACTAAATTGGTTGCAAGCAAAAAAATCATAGCAGTTGACTACACTTAAATAGAAAAACTTATTGAAAGTAATTTCAGTGTCTTTCCAGGAATAGAAAGGCTCCTACCGTGAAGTTTCTAGAGTAAAAGGCACAAATACCTTATCAAAGTCTTTAATGCCTCCACACATTGTGGTACCGAGAATGAATATGGTCTTAATGCATGAAAGAAAAATGTACCCATATTAAACAAAATTAACAGCAGTACCAACATTAAACAATCAATACATCAGTATATTAGCATAAAAAAAATTCCATAGCCAGGACTTCATGATGGAGCATAAGACTCAGTTAAAACCGAATATTTGGTTTAAAAGTTTGATTTTATTATTTTACTAGGAATAGGATTTAGTTTATATTTATCTTTAATTTAAAATTGAATTTATTGTTTTTCTAGAATAGGAGTTTGTTTAGGATTTGGTTAAAACCAACTATTTGGTTTAAAATTTGATTTATTGTTTTGATTAGGTTTAGAGTCAAGTTTGAGTTCATCTACTTTCTAGGAAAGGATATATATCCATTGTTCGTTATAAATTAGGGGATGCGGTTATTAATAAAAAAAAGAAAAGAAAAGAGAGTTTCTTCTCCCAATCTCTTGCTTTTCGGTATTCTTTTAGAATCAATGAATTCAAGTTGAGAATTCCCCTTAATAGTTTCGGTGTCTTTTCGATCAACGCAACTATTTATAATGAATCGGCTATCCCAACCTGCTACATCAATTGGTATCCAAAGCTATCTTCCTACGTCATCTTTTGCCTCGTTGCGGAGTGTTGATGTGCCTGATTCACGAAGCTTTGCTACCTACAACAACATATCGTAGCCAACAGTACTATCAACAACATGCGTCGGCGTACTTACCCACCATCGGCGTCCCTTTCGGCGAGGGGAGGATGTTCTGTAGATATTTGTTCGTTTGTGCCCCACAACACCGCATCCTTATCATCACGCACCTCTAGTAGTCACGGGCCTTGATAACCGTGATGATACTGCGTTAGAACAAGCATTTAAAATTGGAAATTCCCGAATTTCCGAGTTTCAAGGCAGCGAACTACTAGATTGGATTGGTTCAGTAGAAGAAGTATTGAAATTCAAAGTTCAGAGCAAACGTACCCTCTGGGTACAGCGTTTTCCTCCCGGTGATTGTTCTTTACATGGTGGCAACAACTGAAGACTTCTCGTGTTCGTGCCCGTAAGTTGAAGATTGTTTCATGGGATAAATTAAAAAACCACATGCGACGTGCTTTCCTACCATCTGACTATGAGCACACCATGTATCCTTGACAATCTACGACAAGGTAATTGAATGGTAGATGGTATGCTTGAGTTTTCTCTTGTAATGTAATAAGATTACTAAAACTGATGCACAATTAGTGTCCTGATTTATCGGAGGATTACGACAACAACATCAAAATATTTTGAATTTATTTGATCCTCTAATTGTTTCGAAAGCCCATCAACGTGCTTTACTAATTGAGAAACAGTCACGTTCGAGTTCCCTTGCTGGGCGACACCGTCGAACTCCACTGCTTCTCGGCCGCACTCGCTGCGTCGGTGATGCCTGTAAGGCAGGAGAAATTCGATTTACGAATAAGGGCAAAATCGTAATTTCGATTACAAAATTTTAATTTCAGTTAAAAATACGTAATTAATTCTCTAGATCTCGGATGGCGAAACGGATCATACCGTTGGAATCGTCTCGCGAAATCTAGTTGGCACGTAAAATTTCATAATTTTAGAAGACGATCGGTAAACGTTTTTGACGTAAGCGTTTAGTCTTATTAAAATGAATTACGATGCGACGAAAGTCACATATATGCGGTACTCATAACTGCCATAAGTGGTATGATGAAATAACGAAAATGGACGGCCGAGATAGTGCGAATATCGAATACAGTGAATGAGGACATAAAAGTCATTTTAGAAATTTATTTTAAAGTGACTAAGGGCCAGAAATGGCAATAGTCATTCATCCTCTTCATTTGTAAAAAAAAAAAAAAAAAAAAAACGTGAGGAGCTTGATTTCTTTGATCCGGTGGGGTGGAGTGTTGAGAGTTTTAGAGAAGGCACTTCTCACGGTTTGCTGATGAAGCCAGTTGGCGGACTTCGGGGTGAGAAGGGAGAAAGCAGTCACAGCGGGCGAGCTGCGTGGACTCACGGTTTAGTGAGGACAACACAATTCCTCGAGGTAGGATTTCTCCCTACTTGGGTTTTATTCCTATTTTAAGTGTTTTGTTGATGTTTCGGTTGTTTGCCGTGAGGGCCGTTTGATCGGTCCCAAAACATGGGACCGAATTGATAAAATTTTTGGGAGAAAAAATGGAGCAGCCGTGCATTTTATCCACGACTGATTGGGTTCTATTGATGGGTTTTTGTGTGTTAAGTAATACTTTAGATTAATTTAGTAGGGAATGGCGGTAATTTCGGGTTGTAAAGTGAGCGGATTGATTTGTGATCTTTCGGAGATAGTAGCAGGGGTTTCACTATTCCCGAAACAATATTCTAAAAAATACATTTTATTGAAAATATGTGTTTGGTTAAGTAGTGGTCGAATTGCTTGTGTTTGAAAGATGCTTAGTGAGCTAATTTTGGTGTTTGAAGCGGATTTCATAACATGTTGTATGAATTAATTTTTGTAAATATATTCATGTTTATATATTTGCATGTGGTTTAAACGTAATGGAATGGCATACATGCATTCCATATGCACTAAATCCTAGGACCATAGGAATTAGTCCATGAGATGAGTCTAGAAAACGGTTGGATAGTCTAAAAATGTGAGTATGAGGTAGTCAGGCCCAAATAATATATCAGCCGTCGGACGCCCGAGTTGATATTTATTCATGGTGATCCATAAACTAAATAATATATCAGCGATCGGGCGGTTGATATATATTCATCGGAGGAGTGATCCACAAACAAATAATATATATCAATCGTCGAGATGACCCGATTGATATATATTCACCGGAGAGGTGCCAGCTAATAAGCGAATATTCTCATCTGAGGCTTAGGCGAGTGTGAGAGAGTGAGTGAATTTCGGGATGCGAGTTGGTCATGTAGACATTCAAGTAGGATCGTACATTTGGCAGATATGTGTGTTTTAAATTGGACCATTACCTTTGCGCTTAGGTGGTGAGTAGCCCACTTGGGCGATTCTCCTGCGACTTTAGCTCACCTCGTTTAATGGGACCTTTTGCAGTACGGGAGCGTGCGAGGGGAACTGACTAGTCTAGAGATTTATTGTGAAGAAAGCTAGGGATGTGGCCTTGGTGAGTTGTACATGTATTAGAACTCTTTAGTTTAACTATATGTATTGTTTAGGTAAAAATATTAACTCTTGTAACTATTGGGGTATATAGTTGGTTTTTCTAGTTGGCATGTACATTGAGTCTTTGTTTATGGGCCCAAGTAGCGCATTGGATATATATTGTATATATTGGACTGTTTAGGACAATTATATGCGAGTCTCTTGTATTTGAGTAGAGCTCCGCAGTACAAAGGAGACTGGAATTTTAAAGTGGTGTCGGGTAGCAGCGTCGTGTGTCGCGAGTTGACGGGTAATCAGCGGACCCACGGGTTGCCAGGGCGTCATGCCCCTAGTCCTGGTCATGGCCCTTTGCTCCTCGACCACTACCCGCCCACGGCGTCGCCCGTTTGTGACCCTTGCTCCTGATGCTATCGTTGTTTCTCTTCGCGGTTAACGGTCATCGACGATCTACTTGCCTAGCTTGGAAGCACCTTGCGGTTGATGGCATGGAACTGAGGGTTAAACGATGTGATGATGACATCCTCGGCTGATGTTTGAAGGGTATGTTCGCGGTGATGCCCGAGAACAGATTTCTCATATTACAGTTCCAAACGTTTCGTCAAACAATTTGTGATTCTTAGGCTGTGAGTCTCTTTCATTCCTATCTTGCCGACAACGGGACGACCTTACTTCTCATCAAACTCGAAGCGGTTGAGAAAGATCATGTTCAAAACGACATTGAAGTTATCTTTGTGAAGCTGATGCAAATCCATAAGTGCGTTTGACTGGAAGCGAAATCGAATAAGTATCGTTGTGCATGATTAGTTTGTTCTATTAGTTTTATCTTACAGATGATCTTTAACATGTGTATCAGTTCTATGGTTGTTCTCTCAATATTCTTGTAAATAAGTGACGTTGTTGATTATTATTTCATAATGGAAAAAATAATACTGTTGTTTTTAGAATGAAAGATTTTGCCTTCAGTGGGAAACATGTAGATCGTGGTCAACTGGATCTAAAGCAGCGCTGTGACTCCCCAGTCGGAGTTCTTCTGCTTGTAAGTCTGCGACGGAAATCTTTAATCGCGATAGAATACCTCTGTATGCGGTGCGTGCCCGGCCTTGATGCGCGGACTTATTACCGCGCCGACGATTCTCGTCTGCGTACAGGCGGCTGGTATCGCGCGTGCATGGCGCTCTGTCGCGACCTTGACATAACGCCGCACTATCGCGCGTGAGTTCTCTGTTCTCGCTACATTTGGTTGCGGCGCGGTTCCTTGCCCTGTGCGGCGCGGGGCGCTATGACTGCGACATGGAAACTTCATATCACTGGAACTTTCACAATGCTGACGAGAGGTTCACGATTCTGACTAAGCTTAGAGCAACACAGCGCGACATCAAATTTTAATCGCGGCATAAACTCTCTTGTACGTTTGCCCTAAACTCCAATCGCTGAAGTATGACGAAGCTTAGGCGACTTTGTAGCAACATCAAATTTTTATCGCGACATAAACTCTCTTAAGTCGTTGCCCCCCAGGCTTCGGTCGCGACAAGAAAAATACTATGTGAAGGCCCAAATCTCTTGTCGGGCCCGAGCTACATCGCGACGTAAGAATACTCGCCATGTTCTTAAACATCACTATCCGGACATGTGGCTTGTCAAGGCCCAGACTTTGTCTCGCATATTCTCATGCATTAGCCCAACATTCGACATAAAAATATTTTGTCGCGATGTAAAAACTCTTAGTCTTAACCAAACTCTGTCGCGACATAAAAACACTTGGTCGCAACATAAAATCATACTTTAGAAGCTAAACTCTGTGTGACAAATACTTTGTGCGACACTTAGAAACTGGCGGCTAAAATTTATTATTGGCGACACAAAAAATACTCTGTATTATTGAATCCTGCTAAGACCAAACTGTTGCAACTACAGAGATTGCAACGCAGCCTCTTATCATGGTCATCTTAGTCGCGACATGGAAACCTCTGTCGTGACATTGTCACAACAAAGAAATAAAGCACTGTCGCGACATGAAAATTCTATGTCGCGACCAAGCAACTGCTTGCAGCCTGAGAACCATGTCGCGACACAGGGAACCCCTGTTGCGACATAGGACCAGAAACTTTGTCGGGACCAGGAAACCCCTGTCGCGACCTAAAACTTGCCCAAACCCGTAATAGCCTTTTTGGCATTTCCTGCGCCTCCATCTTTTTCCCAAGACACTATAAGTTGTCACAATGCCCTTCGTATAATAAAGACAACATAAAAATCTGGGACAAACCTGTTAAATTGTAGTAAACAATTCAAAATGAGTCTTATTACAACTCTTCTCTTTTACATAGCAGAGAAAAGCGGATAGCACAATCCGAATTTTACAAAATCGAGAATAAGCTAATATGTTCTTTACCGCATTGGGGCCTCGGATAGGTTCCACCTCACAGGTGTACCTCCAGGCACCTGAAAAATATTTTTACAGTGGGTGAGCAATGCCCGAGTGGGGAATTCTCCTACAAGGGCTACTCCTCACCTAAGTGCACATGCAATGTCTTGACTTAACATTTATCAACATATTGAGCAAAACCTTAGCTGCATTTTTCTCCATGAATGCTCTCATGTGCGCACTAATGTCTCGAGCCTCCACTATCTCTCTCACATGCTCACGTCGTGACCAAAAACCATTACGTTTCCAAAAACCAAAGATTTTTTGTTTTATATTTCCTTCTTCAGTTCACGAAAAAACTTTGCTTTCTTCAAAATATATCTTTGTGGTGTAGACTTTCAGGTTTCTGTGAGTCCTTTGGTTTCTGGCACTTTCATGGACTTGCGATGGATGTATATCTTGATAAAATCAGAATTTACTGTGTGAGGTGCAGTTGTCTATCACTTACCTGCGACGTTAACGTCAAGCTCACTGGATTGACATTACGAGGTACATTCAAACACCAACTGTGTTTCTTTATTTTGTATATTTTGTTTACGATGTTGTATAGTAAAGAATGAAGTGCATGTTCTTTCATCTTGCCATTGGTGAGCTTTACTTTGGCATTTATGGTTCATGGATAATCATATCTTGACATACAATTTACATCCATAACAACCATGTAAGCCATCAGTTCTTTTATAAATTCACATGATTTTGCCATGTCATTCAATTAAGCAACAACATACAAGCTGGATCTTCATGTTTCAAACCCGAAGCAGTACACACAGTTTCAACATGTCGGTCCGTATCCACGTGGCCTTTCTGAAATCGTCGTGACCATTATTTTCAAGCAAATACAACTTGTTTGAAATGGATTACGAATAGAGGAGCCATAAATTGGTACGAATTCACCAACAGTTTGATCACGGCTGTTCTTGAATCGACCCTCATTAGAAACTACACCTCATGGCCCTTGAATGACCCTTAGACGAGGATTAACGGTAGGAAGAACCCACTACTAGAGTTTGATGAAAACGGATCTTGGTACCTACGAGAAACTCTGATTGCGTGGGACAACTTTATCTTACTACGAATGAGTTTGATCGTCGCTTTGTCGAAGATTTAAGGAAGTGTCGCTGAGTGCTCCTCCGATTCCTCTCCCCCTTTCTTTTCCCCAATTTCTTTTTCTTTCTTCCCCTCTCCTTCATCCATTTCTTATCCACTACTTGATCTTTCACTGGGGTGCCACATGGCTCCCATGTGTCCCCTTTTTGGTTTGCCTTTTGGTGACAAGTGTCATCTATGACATAACCATACTCATTGATCTTTTGAGACCATGGTCTCACCATGTGGCATTTGCCTGTGCTGTTTTAGGTAGCGAGTCATCAGTATGGCCTTGGAAGTGTCCTACGTTGTCGCATACCATTTACTCGTCTTACCTTGAATTACGTGAAATTTCAACCGCATCAGAATTCGACATAATTCGTTAGGGTAACTAAACTCTACGAGACAAATTTATTGGTGAGGTCCCTTCCATCCCCCGAGGTCTAGGGAATTTCAGGATTTTTGTACTATAGGTCTGATACCTTTTTCCATTTTTTGAAAAATTATGCAGATTTTCGGTTTTACAAGCTATATAACTTCTATCCGTTCAATACTTCAGGACTGTTGAACTTCCTTGAAGTCATGTAGTTTTATGGTTGCGTGAAAAGTGCGCCCATTGGATTTGACCACTCTTTCCAATCCCACGCAACAGTCATCTTTGTTGCCTCAATTGGCAAGTATAAGATAGCAGCAGTTGCCATCGTCACCATGTTGGGTTTGGTGGGAGATAAAGTTTGGGTTGTTTTTGATTAGGATCACTTCCCACCGCCACGACTACAATAGGTTGAAGGGTCGGAAGGCGATTACATTTAAATGTGCTTCATAAATCAGCAGAATGCATACGAGTCTTCCCGACTTTCTAACGGCCTTCATTGCCCATGTTTCCAATGTCAATCATTTTGGTTAGCTGTTGGCCCAGTTCGGACAAGTCGGTCGAGGGATAGTTTTGAACCCGAAGATGATGGAGCATAGGATTAGTTCGCAAGGATATTTGGTTTAAAAAGTTTGATTTTATTATTTTACTAGGAATAGGATTTGGTTTCATATTATCTTTAATTTAAAATTAGATTTATCGTTTCTAGAATAAGAGTTTGTTTAGGATTAGGTTAAAACCAACTATTTGGTTTAAAATTTGATTTATTGTTTTGATTAGGTTTAGGAGTCAAGTTTGAGTTCAACTACTTTCTAGGAAAATATATTTATCCATAGTTAGTTATAAATTAGGGGACACAATTGACAACTAAAAAAAAGAAAAGAGAGAGGTTATTAAGTCACTTGCTTTTCGGTATTCTTTCAAAAATCAATTCAAGTTGAGAATTCACCATGGATTTTGGATATCTTTTGGGTGACATGGTATTTATGTCAAATTTGTCTTTGTGTAGCTACTTATATCACCTCATAATCTCGAGTTGTTTACCCAGTTTTTAGGCATTGGAGTGCTATAATCTTTTTACCATCAGGCTCTCAAAGTGTGCTTTAATGTAAGGCAGAATTACCCTATGTCCAATTGTCTCATTCTCTTAATGGACTTCATCAATTATGTGTTTCTCTTTATTCCTAAAATAAGTAATTTTATAAACTATACATTGTATCGAATCAAAGTTCTAATCCTACATCATCAAGCAACCACAAACATAGGTCAAAATTTAAATGTAAAAACAATCCAACTGATATGAAAACAGTATTGTTACGGAGACTCGGTGTTATCCACAGAAGATACTTCCTTTCGGATTTCCAATAGCATCAATGTGGCCCATTACTAGTTTGCAGAAGTACAGGTGCTCCCTACAACGTTAATCAATTCCTGCACCTATAAGATTTGCATGAACCACCTTTTACCTGCGACACAAATAGACGTGCCACTATATACCCTCTATGGTTGTGGATTTTTCTGATCCCAACTAAAGTTATGTCCCCATTTCTCATGTTTCTTGTAGCGAATGTTGTTACCCGTTAACCAAGCTTCTTATCTACAGAAACAAAACGAACCGATGAGATCTCTACTTTGGACATTATAATGAAGATTGTTAAAGACCATAACCAGTGTGTGTGACACAACTTAGTTTCGTGGATCTATAGGAAAGAGATCTTTGATTTTATACATTAAGGCATGGTCTTTGTTCATTTTTTATTTATTTTTATGGGTCCTTTTTT
The DNA here is from genome assembly GCA_016808115.1 of Tetrastigma voinierianum. NCBI lineage: Eukaryota > Viridiplantae > Streptophyta > Magnoliopsida > Vitales > Vitaceae > Tetrastigma > Tetrastigma voinierianum. The sequence goes on from JAEQBH010005067.1 coordinate 200,557, forward strand.
TATTGGATAACCCTGCTTTACGATTATTTTATTAATTTATTTATAAATTGACTTTTTCACTGAAATCTTCCAGAGATGGGACTGATCGAACAAAAGGAAGTGACCTGTAAGGGTGAACACGAGACTTAAGAAACCCCAAAAGAAAGAACAAGAAGAAAAATTAGAAGGAAAGTTAAGTAAGCCTTTCTATATATATGATACATCATTCCTAGCTTTAAGAAAGTTTACATTTATAATAATTCGGTCAAATCATATAGATATTATGCTTTGAGCTCAATGAACCCTCACGAATTTTAAACGTGTCTATTAGTTTGAAAGGAGTCCATACTTATATAGTATCAAAAAGTTTATTCCTTATCTAATATAGGATGTGACAAACATCCCCCATACAGACATAACGTTCTAGGTATGTTCGATGGGATTATGGGGCCAAACAACCAAACATCCTATGGTTTCGTGAAGTGTGGGGCTCGCATCAGAGGTTGGGGATCGAATTTAAAACAATTTATAACGATCCGGCCCAACCATATAGATTTTGTTCGCTTTGGACTCAAAGGGCCTCACGGCTTTAAAACACATTTACTAAATTTAGATCAGACTCTGCCATATAACATATGTTAGTGAAGTTTCTCCCATATCCAGATGTGGGATGTGATAACATCAATTTGTTTTTGCTCTATATTTGAAAAAAGCGATTCGAGGAAGTTGGCATTAGAAATTCGAGGTGTGGATTTACTTGATCATTACCTTGGAGTTAGCGCTCAGGGGTTAGTGCTCTGGAGGTTGTGTTGTTTCTAACTTGAGACAGATTGGATTACTTCCTACCATGCTTGCAACACTAGTATAATACTATTAGGTATATGCACCGTATATATTACATAGTCTTATTCCTCTCAGCCCCAGTTATGTTTTTATATGTTTGTTTCATGTTCCCACCGATGCTATATTAAGGTTGACATCGATTCTGCGTCCCAGTGAACCATCGTTGGACAAAAACCTCATTATATAAGGGGGCATTTAGATGGAGTTGTGAAACTTAGATGTTTAACAAAAAGGTTTGGAGAATAGTTTTTTGCTTTCTTGGCGGAGGAGATATATTAAGTGTTTGGGTTCCTCTTGGCCCATGTTTAAGGACACATCTTTTGCCTTGTATTGGTATGTTTATTCTTATAACTCATCAGTAACTTAATGTGTATCCCACCTAATATATGGTATCACGACATAAGGGCTGAATAGCAAATCCTAGTTTGTCATTTCTTAGCCAGCCGACTTCTCATGATCCATACCAGCCCGTTCTTATGTCTTTGATGACGGCGCCTCTTCTTCTACCATTACCGTCGGTCCCTCTCGTACCCCACGGTCCTGACTAGAATTGACTTGCCTCAGAACTTAGTCATTTTCAATGTAGGTCGCATGCACCTTTACTCAGCGATACAGATTACTTTGCATGTTTGGTCCCATCTCTTTTTGGGTATGACGGATTGCGTCCAGGTGACCAAGGTGTGTCGTGACGATAACTCCTGCGATCTTTGCTTTTCCCTCCATCACGGATGTACTCTTTGGCTTCGACATGATCAATTGCTTGTTAATGCAATTATCAGATCTATCTCTCCCATGCTCGTGTAGTATCTCTCTACCTCCACCACATCTTGGGCTATGTGGACCACCCTTGAGAAGATATATGCCTCCTTTCAGCGGCTTGGATCCCAAGATTCCATGCTTGAAGGTACACAGGTCTTCAATAAGGGTGTCGGACCATTTACAAAATACATCTGGGGTGTGAGAGCACGGCATGGAGCTCTTTCTCTCATGAATATCTCAATGGCTTTAGTGGCTCTGCGTGTGTGAGATGGGACTCGACCCGACCTACTCGGAGCTTATCTCATGCTCTCTCAAGTTTGGGAGACTCGATTCGTTCAAAGAAGATTCTGATAAGTGTCATTGGCGCAACTCAGTTCTTGTAGCCTCATGTGTGTGCTCCTTCCAGCGCTTTGCCTTACGTTACCTCGGGCAGCGCAACCATCGATGGAGTCGCTGGCGTGGTGGTGGCTCACTGTTTGGTCAGACGGGTGAGACTCTGGAAACCGACAGGCATCATCAACCGGCTCCACGTTAGCTGGGGCATGATTCCTCGGACGCCAAACACTTTGGGTATCCACCTCCGTTGACATGACATCCTTACCCCAGAATCAAGGCATAGTCATGCACTTGGAGCTCATCGAGCATTGGTATATTGACACTTTTCTTTCGGTAATGTGGTTATCCACCCACTGGAAGACCATTTTTCTTTTTGTCCTCTCTCATCTAGTGCATGGATGGAGTTGTTGGTCAGAGCATCACTCATCATGTGACCCACAGTCTTCTTGCCTTGATACTTCATGTCTTTGTATACTGTGTTGACAGTGTGATTATTGTGGTGATGGCTTGGTTTATCGTTTTAACTTATTGTGCTTCTCCATACCTCTCTCCCTACACTTTATTTTCTAATAACCTTCTATTACCACCATGTCTTCTGAATCTTATTTCGGTCATAGTTCTTTAATGCTGGTAACTACATTAATGTCTATTCTTTAGATAACATTTTGATTGCAAGGCGTGTCCTCTGAGGATCTGCCATGGTTTATAGGCATCATAGAGACAATGTCTATTATTGGTGAAGGGGATGATCCTTCTCTTTAATCTTATTTGTTATGTCCTCATTTGTTTCAGTCCTCCCTTATCTATCTACATGTGGCACGATCGTCCTCGAGAGATGTGTCTTGCAATTTTGACAATTTCTTAGTGTTTTAAGTATTTGAACATCAAAGAACATTTATATTCTTCTCTCTTATAACTCATGCAATAATGTGTGGCAGCGGGTTACACTAAATCAAGCCTCTTCTCTTTACTCTCACTTGATATCATACTTTCTTATGTGTGGACCTCACCTACACTCTTTAATGGTTTTCATTTTCGTTATTTTTGACCATTTCAGAAATATACTTGGTTTTAATATTAAATTAATAATTGATCATTTATTCTTTGTTGCTTCAAGCATTGTTGAAAATATTTCACAGCATTAAAACACTTTACACTAATAATGGGGTGAATTCTAGCTCTTTGGTCTGTCGCCAGCCTTGACCATGGTATAACCCATCTCACTACACCTCCCACACTCTTGAACATAATGGAGTATTACAGAACTCGACATCGGCGGGATTGTCAAAGCAGATTACCAACTCTCCACCATGGGCCTGAATTTCCTCAACTTTGCTTCCGTATGCTTTTGCTATGGTATTTTATTGATCAGTGATTACTGAGTTGGTCTCTTTATTGGTTCCTGATTTGTCTTTATTCCACAAAGTTCTTGAGCCATTTCGGCTTTCTCATTATACGATTTGTTTATGTTTTCCCTTGTTTGTGCCTCTCTTGCTGTTTTTGTGTGCCTTGCGCACCTTTGGCGGCCTTTGAGCTCAGCCCCGTCTGTTAGTGGCATTCTTCCATGGCTATACCACTCCAGTGCGCCTTAACATTTGTGCTACTCTCAAAAGAATCTTTATTGGTCATGTTAAGTTTGTGGAGATGTTTTCATTCTTTTCCCTTCCCCCCTCCCCATCATCGGTAATAGACCACCGGACTACACCGCCATCATCGTTCACCTTAGGCGACCTTCCGGCTGTGAGCTCAACAGTTTTTCAGGAGTACTTCCCTATCACAGATTGACCTCTAAGGCCCCCGACATCCCAGGCTTACGCTGCCAGGCTCCATAGACTCACGATTTTGAAATTTTCCAATCCACCTCGCTCGACCTGATTACCTTAGGCGACCTTGTTGCAGGAACTTGGACCTCTCAGGTACTTCCCTATCACCTTGCGAGCCTCGTTCATGGGCGATCTTCCATTCTTGGGGCTCGAGACCTCCTGGTGCCTGTCACCTAACCCGACCTCCGGGTCGACCTGCCTGACCTCGCCACCTTTCCATCAGCCAGTCTCCCTCTGCTGGCATTGTGTCAGGCGCCTACCTCCTCACCTAGCCATACTCCTGACTCCTTACCTATCCCCCTTCTTTAATTCAACCATCATCCCATGCAAACCTGATCTAAAAGTGCCATTATCAAACCCAACCCGAGATATGGCCTCACGTAGTCTTTCCTTCTCTGCAAATCTTGCCTTTATCGCACCAAGGCTCTCGAGATCAGAGTGGGTTTGGGCCGTATGAGCAGTATGATGCTCTATCGAAACGACACTTAGTCTCATTCCTGAGGCAAGGGTAGAACATAGTGGAGTAATAAATGGGTTTTTTAATCAAACAAATCTTTGATGGCTCTATTACAACAGGGATGAAAGCTTCAAGCTTATTTGCTACAGGCTTTATAACAGTGGGTTATTAGGCTTTCACGGGGCTGATAAAGTGATCAATCCCGTCAGTCCTTACTATGTGGCATTGCTCCATCGGCCGGTGGGGCCTTCGTGACCGTATTTAATAATGCCTTTCTCATCAGGTATCTTACCGAGGAGGTCTATATGCCACAATCGTAGGGTATGTGCAACGTCGAGTATCCACATCATGTCTGTCGTTTACACAAGGCTGTTATCGATCAAATAAGCTCCTCACAACCTGCCGGGAGCTACACGCTTTCTTGCTCTCTCTCGACTTTGTTACATCCTGGTGCCGACTCGTCTCTCTTTGTCTATTCTCACGACACTACACTTATCTACTCCCAGTCTATGTTGATGATCTAATTATTATAGATAGTGACCCCTCACTTGTTGACACTATTATTCGGCAACTTGACTCTAAATTCTCAGGATCTGGAACACAAGTTTTAGCTACCTCGCCGGGCCGTCTCTTATCTGTGAAAGTATGTCATTGATCTTAGAGAAAACATAACATGCTTGGCTCGAGCCTGTCTCAAAGCTACTTAAAAATTTAGTAATACTAATTGATGTATGGTCGATACCTCATATCATCGTTGATTGATGGTCTCTGTAAGGCGACTCGGTTGGATATTTCGCTGAATTGAACAAACTCCTAGTTTATGCATGGGTCGTCGAACCGCCATGTGAGCGGTGAGCGATGTTATTCATCTTGCCAGATCCGCCCAGTCAGGATTCTTTGAGGATATCCTCAGGCATTGCACGGTTTCTTTAATGCGGGTGGAGGTACGGTAGCTGGAATGTCCGCCCTCCGGTTGCTTTTATCACCTTCATGGTGCCCCTAAATCGATCTCACCGAGTTCTACAAGCGGCGTACTATTTAACAAATGAAGTATCATGTCATTATCACTTCATGTCAGCTGTGGGTGAGGTGATCTGCTGTGTGCTTCTTGTCTGATCACGATCCACCTACTTTGTTCGGACAAACGTAATTTTTCCACTTATCTATTTGCTAATCCTTGTCTTTCCTCTCATGGAAACACTGCGATTGATTATCATTTTGTTCATGAAGCCAGTTTGGATGATACGAGGTTAACGTGTTATTCATATCCCAGATTGTGGTGGCCCGACATTGATGCCTGCAAATCCTCTATCTGACTCGTCTTCGGCATTTTCCACTATATAACAAAATTGGTGTGTTATGGCACACACCATCTTGGGGGTAGATATTGGTATATTTTGATTTTTATTGTCTCTACTTTTTCTTTTTTGTGACCTTGTGTTGGTATATTTATATACTTGACTCTTTCTGTAATAATTAAGTCTCTTTCCTTTATTAAAAATTATAGGTTAGCAAATACATTTCTTACTTATTAAGTATTTGGGTTAACATCGTCTCTATGCTTTTTCACCTTTTTCCTTACATTAATATATATATATATATATATATATATAACTCAACTCTCTCAATAATAATTAAGTCTCTTTCATAATAGGGTGTGAGGCCATAGAAGCAATAGTAAAGCCTATTCGCTGCCACATGACCCTTGCTATAATGATCAGGCTTCTTTGTTGGTCCTTATCCTTAATGGCCGATGGATCTTTGCCCATCAACAGTCGTGCCTCCTGAGTGCCATTCAGATGGTCTTGGGCGAGGCAGTCGAGTCATAGAGACTTAATGGTTCTCGATATTTGGTGCCCGGACACGCACAAAACTCATAGCCACGGGTGTTTTGGCGTGAAAATGCCAATTCACATAACTATCAGCCTGGTGTGTTTCTTGGATTCGTCGATGGCTCATAATCGTGTCCTCTGGCAATGGCAACTCTACTCGATCTTCACTCCTACTGAATCATAACATCTTCTCTCCTACGGCCGTGATTAGGTACCCTGGTAGAATTTGAGCTAAATCTGACAAAATTTATATACACCCCTAGGTTCCTGCACTCTCAGTAGTCAAGCTACTGCGTATAGTGGTCTAGGTGAAGATACGGGGTGGTTTCATCTAAAAATAGTTTGCATAAACACGAAGGTAAGGCTTTCTATTTGGACTCTCTTTGGATTTGTGTTTCAAAAAAACAATGGAGTAGTTTGAAGTGAGAAATTGTGCGAAGTGAAGTGTAAAAAGGATTCTTTGAAGATTTAGGTCTATTTCAACACCAGTGGTTAAGATGAAATATGAAGTGTCCTCGGGTTTATCCTCGCGATTTGACAAACCTTCTATGGTCAGGCACCAGCGGATCTATGTGTTAACTATAGGCCTCACCCTTTGATCAACTCCTGACCCAGTGTGCGGGTAGCATGCATCTATGGCCTTCTTTATTTGAAACCAGCATTTGATATGTCTCGAGGCTCGTAAAGACGTCTAATGGAACCACAGTTTGTCCCAGCAATAAGTATATGTATCTGTGGAGTATTGGCCAAATCAATAACATTCAATGCTATTCAACCTGGTTTTGAGCACTAACATTTAAATATATTTCAGAGGCTCGTAAAGACCATCTAAGAACCACGCATCTAACGTGGACCTTACCTTTGCCATCCTATTGCTTCATGGAAGTATTGGCCAAATCAGTAGCATTTCATTACTATTAACCCTAATTGTTAGAAGATGGGGGTCATAAGCTTCAATACCTATGGCTTTTAATACAAAGAGGACAACATGCATATGCCCCGCACCCAAGCTAGCTTCTTCCTCTTCAAAGAAGAGGCTTGTGGCTTATCTCTTGAGTTGTCTCATCCTCAGGAGGTGTTTAGCGGCCAGAGTAAGAGAGGGGAGGAGGAGTAGACCCCTAACTAAAATGAGACTTTATTTACAAAATTGAAACTTTGATTCTTCTCACAGATTTATTCTTCTCCAAAATTCTCTATATTTATTTTAAAGGGGTTTATATAGGCCACCTCGATACATGAAAATACGAAAGCCTAAATTTGGCTAAGTTAAAGGACAATAAATTAATACACCAAATTTGAATTGGTTGGCGTCAAATAAAAAACATTATTGACGTTGAATTTCGCTAGGGTGAAGAGATTTATTTAGTGGCGAAATCACCATACCTCATAATGAAAATTTAAGCTAAGGCTTAAACCAATTCGCTAATGGCAGAGAATTTAATAACTAGCGAAATTGTATAAATGTGAAATAATGAATTCGTAAGAGCGATTGCCTAAGCAGCCCCGGTTTAGTGCAGCATGAAATTTGAAAATTCGCTAAGGTTCTTTAATTTAAGCTGAGGATTTGTATTTGCGATCTTTAGCAAGATTTTCGCAACTAGCGAAAATTCCGGGGGCTTTGTTGATCTCCAGCATTTCATCTTGGCATCTTTAAAAAAATCAAATTTTCTTCACTTTGCCTTCATTTTCTCATTGATTCTTGGCATAATTGATGGTGACATTGGGATCAATCTTCATGATTCTCATTTGTATCGAGATTGAACTCTACGAGAAGTGCGTAAAACACACATGAAGCTTGACTAAAAATGTCTCTCTAAATGGCTCAAGTGCCACTAAGAAGACTTGAACACTTCAATTGGTATAAATGACATGATTAATGCAAAAAGCACTCAAAACCTATCTAATATAGGGTTCAAATTGCACTTTAGGCGGCTAATCCAACCCACAATAAGAAAAAGTTTGCTAGTCATAGCAATCTGTCGAGATACATGGTGATTTTCAAAAGGCTATGATTCAAAGGTTTATCTACATATAAGCAGTACTTTAAAATTATGAGTGAAATCTCAAGTGCACAGATGAAAAGACCAAAACCATACAAGGCGATTTCGATTGATATTGGTTCCATGATTCTCAACTTGAATTTCCACCTAAGTCTAATGGTTCTTTGCTCTTGGAGTTGCATAATACGTTGCAAAATTTGTGTCCCTCCCAACCTATGACATGGCCTTAAGGTACATTTGAACAACCAGATAAGGATAGTTACGCACTTAACAACTGTTGTTCTGATGTAGGATCGCGATGCCCAAATTCGACTTCACTTTGAGTCAGTATAGCGAAAGTTCAGGTGACTCCCAGCAATTAGGGTTTAGGGCATCAGAAGCCAAAAATCACTTGACCACTAACTCCAAAGGCTTCACCGGACTCGAATGACTTGAAAATTAAGCACCTACAAATGCGTTCTTAGACTCTACCTATCCCGCCATTATAGCAGACACTAAATCGATCTGACCAATTAAGGCGCCAGGGCATCGGGTTTCAAAGGCTTTCGCCCATACACCCCTCGGGCCAGGTGTTTCGGGTTTCAAGAGCAAAACTTCCACGACTTTATTTTTTCTTTTCTCTTTTTTTCTTTTTCTTTTTGCTTTTTCTTTTAACTTCTTTTTGGAAGACAGCTTGTTAATTCTTGAGTATGGATAACACAAACCTATCTAGGTTGCCAACATGCTTAAAATGGCTATGCAAAGAGGAGCGAACAAATTCATGACCTATTGAGTAATCAGATGCGATTATTGAATTAGCATAGGGAGAATTTCAGGTTGAATAACAGGGCTGTGATGATAGTGTTTCATTTTAGATTGCGCTTTAACATAAAGGTGACGAGCAGTGATTGATTATACAACCTAAAACGATTTCAATTGTCCAATTCTTAGCAATTCAATTGTTCAATTGAAAAGAAAAACATTTACACATGGTAAAAGGCCTGAAACATGATATGTACAAAAATTTGTATATATATAAAGTATTGAATAGCTTTTGATATGGCCAAAATGGCTAGTACATGCATATCAAGCTAAACATACAAAAATATCAACGCCTACTATGGCTAATACATAGAGTCACAATCCATGGTAGACGGTTGATAAATTTGTCTTATACAAAAATCATAAAAGAGACACAACCTCGCTCTTTGTGGTGGTGGTGGTGGAGTCTGAAGGCTGCTTCTTGCTCTTTGCCCGAACATCCGATAATTTCTGCTGCGTCAGCGGTGGGCTCCTCTCTGATCGGGGGACCGCGAGAGGCCCGGATGCGTCATGATCTGCTGAGCATACCGTGCTTTGGGTCAACCTCGATCCACGGGATGCACGTGCGATGCTGGTGGTGAATGGCATCCGCCACGCACGGTATCTCGAGATGGCATTTGTGCTAAAGCGATATGGTGTCTTTGACCAGTTAGGCCGAGAGTATGCTGCGACTCTAGATGTAGTCTGGCGGAGGGAGGATGGAGGTGATCTGTGGAACCGGACTCACGCTGTATCTCGGGCTGGGGCGGGTGCCTTATATCTGTATGGTGGTCCTCGGCCTTCGACGTTTGCCTGCTCCTGGTCTGTGGTGCGTAAGTGGAAGAATACGGGCATAGTCATCGCCGCTCAGCTGACCTTGCGGCCAGGGCATGGGACCTCATGTCTGGTCACTACAGGCTCTGTGGAAATCCTAGATGTCGAGGGAACATGGCGGAGGTCGACGCAAGTAATGGAAGACTCTGCTCAGTGGAAGTCCTTCAGATGGACCTTCTCTCGAGCCCCTGTGAAGTATGGCAGGCTGGAGAATTTTGAACGAAATCCAGAATCAGGTAAAGAGCCTCCAGGAAATGGAAAAACCACTCCGGCTATGCAGTAATCTTTGACGGAGAGCTCGCTCATCTGGAAACGGATGGTCAAGCTGACGTCGGCGGGAGCGCCTCCTATAAATATCTGTTCAGCGGTGGTGTGTCACAGCGATTACTCAAATAGCATCTGGCGATAAGTAGGTGGGCGGAATCTATGACCCTCTGCGTTGGCCGTGGTATACGCGGGCGGGCTACTAAATATCGACGCTCAGAGCTGCTTGGCGGCCCGATCATCAATCTTGGGGCCCAGGCTCACGCGGACTAAATTTGATCCTTTAAGGCGTCATCGGAGTGGTGGCTGATTGCCTGCTCGTGGGTAGTAATATCTTGCCTCGGGGGTCATGAAGGCAATAGCGAGATAATCCTCGATCAATCTCATGGACCCAGGTGTCACCGGATTGGCCTTTCGGTCACGGGGGCGTCGTAGTGCGACTCTGATGGAAACGGTCGATCGTCGAACATTCCGAGATGGGGTTCCCTCTGAACAATGGCCTCTCAAGATGTCTGGGCGACGGCGGTGGTGATGAAGTCGCCTCAGCGGCGGATATTATTTGATGACGAGCTGGCCAGAAGGGATGTGTGACTACGCCCCAGGCTCGATGTGCTGGCTGACGGAGACTGGTCGCCGAACTCTCACTGCGAGTCTTGGTGATGGGAGCACGGGGTCCGTCAGTAATACGATGCGTCGGAATCCACGGGGAGGCTCCTCCTTCAGTGCGGCCTCGGGGACCGGTGATGGTGTCTTTGAGTCGGGGCCACGGCAGGGCTGAATCTCTCAGGTGTCACTGAACTGGCATTCTGCGAGTGCGGGACCCACCTCGAGTGGGCCATGTGAGCGTCAAAGTAAATCACGAAAAAGGGCTCGACTCAGAAATGTATTCTTTGCCTTTGTAATACGGGCGAGGCTCTCTGGGAGGATGCAGATCACCTCACAGAGTAAGCCATGAACCCCGAAGGGCTCCAGCATGAAATCGGCCTGAAGCGCGACAAGGGCTCGAAAGACCAGATGGGCGTTTTAGTGGCAAAGACACGGCTGTCCGCATCTTTATAGCGATGGAAGCTCGCGAGGCTTGGCGGTGGCGACCCGAATGCAGGCGGTGGCCGACGTAGTGGCGCGCGCGTGGTGGATCTGATCGGAGCTCGATCCGCGCTTTCAGGCGAAGTGCTGGTAGAACGGATACGCGAGGCGGCGAGTCGCGGCGGCGCTCGGTCGTGCGGGGCGCAAATCAAAGTGGCGAGCGGTGACCACGGCGTGATGGATGGGACTCGGGGAAGCCGGCGGAGAGGCTTTGCTGGGGTGAGGAAATGGAGGCTATTTGGCTACCCCTCTCCCCGGGTTTATATAGAACCTGACATGGGCGGTAGATGGGTCTTCACCAATTTTAAGCTATTTTTAGCGAATTTGGCTCAAGCGATACTACACTGCATTTCAAAGATTTTCAGTGATTAATAATAGATAAAATAAAATTATTGTAAAATTTACTATATATGCGTAATTAAAATTTAAAACACCTTCTTATGCTATACAAGCCTTACTAGAAAATGAAAAAATGCTAAGTTAAAAATTTTGAAGAAATAACTGAAACTAACTAAATTAACTAAATTAAAATGAAGGAAGTAAAAATTGTGCAGGCTATGATTGGTTTTAGAAAGCAGACAGTTCAATCCAGTACTGAGGGTCGAGGAGAATGATCTCCTCAACCGTACGTTAACTGGGCTGATTCCATTGTGTTGGGTGCCCAATTGTTGACCTGGTCCTTGCTGATGGCTTTTGAATTGAGCAATTGGCTTGCAGTTGGTGTTGATGGCAAGACTAAACCTTCTTCATCTTGTTGACTGATCTCTCCCTGCAATTCCTGGACATTTTGCTTTCCTGCATACTGACTAATTGAAACAACTTCATTAGTTCTTTGATTTTCATTTTCTAGCAACTCATGTTTGTTGTTCAAATGAAAGATGTTCAACCTCGAGTCATGTTACCAAAGGTAAGTTGCATGTCCATTCCGACCAATTTATGATTGCAGAAACTAACATGGCTGAAATGGTCTTCCCTAAAACAGATTGAGCACGATTGGGTTCACTTGCAATTGAAAGCAGTGTCAAGCACCACAAAATCCCGGGTAGTAGAATTTGACATGTTTTCTTCAGGCATCCTCAAGCCCACATGCGAGTTTTCCCGCGATCTATCGTAAGAGTGTGATGTTGGTGGACCCACAGTTACCCCTAAACTATTTGCTTCAGTATATCTTGTGAGCTCGACATTAGGTGATTTACGGCTCCATCCAAGCAATGATTGTCTATCTGATTCCACAATATTTGAAATTGCAGGAGATCACGGATCCTTGTATTTGGCAGGGTATTTGCTTTGGATTATATGACTTGTTATTGAGAAATGCCTTATTCTCGATACCTAATCCCTTCTTGATTGTGCAAAGATCCTTCAAAATTTTACATACGCAGGCGCTTGTTTGATTATGTCGATAAAGGTATGTTAACCTTCACTTGCCGCCAGGCCACGAAAATACCTTTGAGGTACTTCTTCTGCCTCTAAGTGCTTGGGAATGGAGGGTGTCACGGTGTTCATTGAATCCTCCTTTAGGAATCGCCTTTAAATTGCGATTCTTCTCGCGTGGTTCTTGGCGGGGTTTTGGCATAGGGTGGTCAACCTCTTTCCTCCTCGGGGTAATTGCGGCGTAACTAAAGCCATTCACGGGTTGTTGGATGGCCAGGCCTCGCGAGACCATGGACTAAGGCTGGCGCAGCAGTGGGGCCTCCATTTAACATCTTCTTCCCTCACTAACCAGGTCATGGAGTTGATCTTGGATTGCATCGTTTGCGTTCTGAGGACCTTCCTCAGAAGCCTCTTCTGCTATTGGTGCTCCCCGAAATATCAGTCAGCGGGTTGTGGTTCTTGTTATCAGCAGGACACTTTTCCACCACTGTGAATTTGATGACATTCATTGGAGAAAGGGATGATGGTTGTTGTGGCTGAGGGAGTGGCAGGTTGTTTCCAGGGTACATAGCGGGATTGGGTCCATGCAAAGGTTAGAGATTGATTCCTCCGATTTAGGTGTAGGTATTATATGGAGCAATGGATTATTTGTGGCTTGTTGTCCTCTGATGTTTGCACATTCGACATCAATCCTTCCTTTGCGGGGCCATGGTTGCAGTTAGGTGATAGTTATCTGGAGGTTGATTGTTTGCAAGTTAGATTTGTGCAATGTGTGATCTTGCATGCACTTTATGGGTACATTTTCCTTCAAGCTCACCTCTACCTTCCCTCAACTAGGGTTGATATCTAGCCTTCATTTCCATTTCCTCTGTCCCGGTCGTACATCCCACCTTTGGTTGGTTGGTGAGATCTCAGTCTTTCCATTTCTAGGGTTAGGCTCGTCCACCGTCCCTTAGAGTTTGACCCACATAAATTTAAAAAATCCATGGCTTCATGGGATGTTTTGTAAAAGTCTCCTCCACATGGTTTCAGCTGCCTGTGGCGAGGAAACATACCACCATAGAAGTGGTTCACCTGACATCAGTAACAGAGCCATGATGTGGACAGGCGATGGACTTCCATAAATCTTTCCAAATATGGTAAAATCTCTCTCACCATCATGAATTTGCAAAAAGTATAAATTTGTCTCTTCAAATTGTTGGTCTTATGAGCAGAAGATTTTCTTCAAGAATTCTGCTGCGCATTTCGGCCCGATTTCCTAATGGTTCTAGGCCTGATAGGTTGAGCCATATCTTAGCCTTGTCCTTTGAGTCAATGGAAATACTTTAGCCCCGACAAATCCATGTCCATCATACTATAGAGTATTTGATACCGCCTCCTCCAAAATCCTAATATGAGTGTATGGATTTTCATTTTCATGATATGTGGGAGTAAAGTACAAATATAGCCTCATGCACACATCTTATTGGGAGGAATGATACGGGATGGGACAACTCTGGGAGGGTGGATGTGATCCCTCATGGTTCTAAGCATTTGGATTCATGGGGGGTTCTGGTTGACTTTGTTGTTCCCTCGAGGTATGGATCATAGGTATCAGTCTTAATACAACCATTTGTGGTCGGGGTTGTATCTGTTCATGTGATTCACGATGTGTCTCTGTCCGCTGTTTGTAAACACCTATTACCAAATTTATAGAGGCAATGAAAAGCACCAACAAAGCTTGCAAGGTTAAGATTAACTACAAGAATTAAAGCGGCGCAGCAAAACCATGATCTGATTCTGATGTTGAGGTTCTGTGGCCCCGAGTGACAAAAAGTGGTAAAGGTTACTGCCACTTGTGATGTTGATCACAAAAACCATAACACCATTAATAGTTTGTTTTATCCGACAGCATAAATTGATTGATACTGATGACTGAAACTAAATCAACAAAATTTATATACATACCTAAGTTCTCATTATGTTATAATAAATCATTTCTTTATGTTATAGTACAATTACAAGATTGTTAGGATGGTTTTCATCTAAGGGATGATTGCATCGTGCAGAAAGTGGAAGCTTTCTATTTGTTCTTTGGATTTGTGTTTCAAAAAGCGATTGAGAGCAGTTTGAAAGATTGTGAAATTGTAAGCGAAAGTGAAGTGTAAAAAAGTTAAGCTTTGAAGATTTGGAATTCGCCTTCAACTTTGAGTAAGTTAGGGCAAACTTAAGTATCACTCAGGTTTTATCCTCGCGACCATACTTTATAGATGCGGGATAGCGGGATCTATGACCCAACTAGCAAACCTCACCAGCTGATGACTCCTATTTGGGTGGGCTTTTGGTTGTATCATGGCCTTCTATGTTTAGAAACCACAACATTCGATGTCGTACCGGAGAACAGTAAAGACCATCTAATGAACCCACAGTGCATCTAAGCGATAAGTATGCAAGCATATCACAGACATGGAATGTGCTTGAATCAATAACATTCAATGCATTGACCTCAGGTTTGAAATATAACATTTAAATATATTGGGAGGGGCTGGTAAAGATATCAAAGAACCACAGTGCATCTTAGCATTCAGAAGTATTGCAGCTGTGTCTGCTTATGGAGAGTATTGATCAGTAACATTCAGTATTTCTTTAGCTAGTGGAGGAGAAGATGAGGATCATGACATGCAGTACCCCTGAAAACTTTTTTAATCTAGGACAACATGCATATGCACGCGCTGAGCTAGCTTCCTTATCTTGAAAGGAACGGCAGGCATCTCTTGGGTTGTCATCCTCAAGAGGATGTTGGCCGAAGTAAGGAAAGGAGAAGAGAGGAAAATCAGAGCCTAACTACGTGGACTTTGTTACAAAAGTGAAAAACTTACAAGTTCTTCTCCCAGAATTTGTGGCTTGTAAAATTCTCTATATTATTTGAGAGGTTTATATGAGGCCCCTCAATACATGAAAATACCAAAAACTTCATTGTTTAAGTTTAGAGATAGAGTAATACACAATTTGGAGTCGGTTAGCATTAAATACAAAAACATGATGAGCGGTGAATTTGTATAATTGAAGGAATTTAGCTAGGTAAGCGAAATCACCGTATAGCGAATAGAAGATTTAAGCTAAGGCAGCAGTTTGGCTGGCTAGCAGGGAATTTGTAATCTAACTGTGGAATTTATGTGATGGCAAATCATGAATTTTTCGCTGAGGCAGGGTCTTGCGAGGCTGGTTTGATCTACAGCGAAATTTGGAGATTTATTTGGGTTGCTGTTTTTATTAAGGTTGCCGAAATTTTTCGCGTCCTGCGAAATTTTTATCTAGCAATTCCGGGCTTTGTTGATCTCCTTTGCATTTCATCCTGTCTTGAACTGCATCAATTTTTCTTCACTTTGCCTTCACATTTCTCGTGATTCTTGGTATAATTGATGGCGGCATTTGGGATCAATCTTCGCAGTTATAGTTGTATGGGATTGAACTCGAAAGTGCGCAAAAACGCAAAACAACTAAAAATACTCTCTAAATACTTAAGTGCTACTAAGAAGACTTGAACACTTCAATTAGGTATAAATGACATGATTAATGCAAAAAAGCACTCAAAACCTATCTAATATAGGGTTGAAGTGCGCTTTGGGGCACTAATCATCAGCAAATACCAATTTCTTCTCAATGCAATTATTGGGTCCATCTCTACCACCCTGGTGTAGTTTATCTCTCCTCCACTACTTCTTGGGCTGCGTGGACTACTCTCGAGAAGACATATGCCTCTCCTTTGCAAGGATGGATCATGATCCATTTGCGAGTCTTGCCCGGACAACAACAAGGTGAATTGAACCATTTACATTCTGCTACAAGATGTCACTTTGGCGTTATTTGCATAATGACCGCACCAAATAATCACGAGTTTAAACCACGTTTGACCAAGTTTGACTAAGTTTGACTAGGTTTGACCAACACTTAATATGTGGACAAAAGTTGACTTTTCAAGGATGGTTTGAGTTTAATAGACGCATTTGTAGGCTCGATCAGGTTCATATATGAGCGGTCGAGCGTCAATCAGACTTCTGGATAAAAGTTATAACCTGGTAATTTCAAACGGCGATGTTTCTTGCGGTGTGGCTGACTTCAAAGTTTTACCCGAGAAAATGACCACTAGGCCCTATATAAATAATTTGGATTACGAAATGAAACCTAACCCCAAAACACCATTTTGAACTCCAAAACCTTAGCTCTCCAAACTTGTGGACGAGTTGAGTCATTTTGATATTTTGGCGTGGGGTGGACGAAAGGCACCACCCAGAAGCCACCACGGTGCTGCGTCTTGGCCTAGGAGGTGCATAACCCGGATAGTCTGGGGTGAAATTTGTGTGACCTTGGCCGGACCAACGCCAGATCTTGGCGAGTGGCGGCGTGGCGACGGCGATGGTCAGTTCATCACTTTTCCAGCCATTTCAAGCCAGTTCAGGCCGGCCCATAGCTCCTTTCCACCATTTTGGACCCCCCCGGGCGCTCAACCAGTGGTCAACTGCGCGCTTCTCCGTTTGAAGAGAGTTCGTGAAAGCAAAGTTAATAGTTGGATTATCGTTCGAAGTCCACCGTTGTTGGATTAAAACAATGGTCTTTGATGAGTTCCTGGTCTCTTGGGCTTTCCATTGATATGTGGTTTAGTAAATTTTGGGCGTCGTTTGGTTAGTTTCCATTTTGGAGTTGTTTGGAATACATTACGAGATGTCGGGTTAAATGATGCGATTGGTGGGAAGATTACCGGAAAAATTGAAGTTGTATTAGTGGGGAGTGGATGTTTTAGGAATTGTTGGGCGGGTTGAGTTTGAAATTTAGCTCTGAGTGCTGATTTTAGTGCCAGACTGTGGCACATTTGTGATGAGCAATGGGAGTTTATTGGATGGTGCCGTAGTTAAGTTATTTACAAAGGCGGGACATCACGATATCGTTAGTTTCAATTATTGAAGTCTAAGTGGTATTTTATTTATATTAGGCGGGTCTTTGGGGTTGGGGAAAGCGATCCTACGGAAGAGACGAAGTGGCGCGTCGTAGTCGATGAGTGTTTATATGTTTTTAAATGATTTGGGTTATTATATTGATATATCTATTGTGATTAAATATTTTACATAGATACTGTTTTGATCAAATGGTTGGTTGCATATAAATGTGGTTATCGGTCTCATATAAAACAAGTTATCGACTTCGTAGAATTTTGTCAACATTTTCCTTGTTTTGGAAGTTGTCTTGAGTTCGTGGATGATGATATTATTTGAATTTTTAGATGCGTGGATTGTGAGGGTTTGTAAACCACCTTGAAAAACTATTGTTTAAAGCTGGATCTTGTGAGATTTTTGTGGAACGGCTCACGATGCGGTATTGTTGGAAAAGTACATGCTGATAAAGGAGCGATTATGTATTAGTCACTATTGATGGGCCAGTTCCATTTATTAGGTGCCATGTGATGGCGGGTTGCAGGAGGTTTATTAGGTGCCGTGATGGCCAGGTTATAGGAGGTTTATTAGGTGCCACGTGATGGCGGGTTTACTCGGAGGTTTATTGGGTTTACACGTGATGGTGGGTTTACGGAGTTTATTGGTGCCACGTGATGGCGGTTCCTAGAGGTTTTGTTAGTTTCCACGTGATGGCGGGTTACGGAGGTTTATTGGTTGCCGTGATGGCCGGGTGTAACCACGGGTTTATTAGTTGCGGTGCCATTGAGGTCGGGGTTGCAAACGGGTTTATGATGGATACACCATAGTGTAAGATGTATTTGTTGATTTACTAGATATAGATAACTGTTTAATACTTGGTTATGGTACATTCTTAATTTACTTTAATATATGGGTGGCTATATGTTTTATGATTAGCATTTATCATTTTATTACCTGATTCGGGTTATAGTTTTCACATAACATTGTGTTTAAGAAATTATTGACATGGGTTCTATCTTATTTGAACTAGGTAAAGTCGGGTTTGTAGAAATCGACTTGGCAGGGAACAGTGAAAAAGTGGGCGTGAAGGTTTGAGGAGAAGAAAAGTTCAAAAAAAAAAAAAAAAAAAAATTACTTTCCTTATAAATTATGCCACTCAAAGTTATTATCTCCGTTTATTGTTTAAATGTTCCACACTAGGTCGGACGGTTCCTTAGAGCCTCTTCGCGCCGGATTCGAGGCTAGCTCTTTAAACGGCTGGTGCTCTATCCCTCCATGTGTTTGTTTTGTGTGGACTATTATTTTCACTGCCAATGACCTTAAATTTGCAAATACTCTTAGAATGCTGCGATATTTGTATTAAATATCTGGGTCCTTATTATGTATGTTGTGGTTATGGCACCACATTTGGTTAGGTCGGTAGTGGATTTTCTATACTATTGGGGATTGTGGTACTGCATGTGTTTACTTCTTTCTTAAAGTGGGGTTCTGTAAGACAGAAATTCAATTTCGAAAAAATGGCAAAATAAATGTTTAGGTTCTGAAATTGTAATTTCGATTAAAAATCCATAATTTATTCTCTAGATCTCGGATAATGAAACGGATTGCAACGTTGGGGTGTCGCGAAATCTAATTAGCATAAATTAAGTAAATTAAACGAGTCAGTTGGCAAGTTTATGAGACATCGCGGTTTGGAATACATTAAAGCAATTTCGATGTGAAAGTCAAGACATAACAAGAACATTTCACATGCCTAAGTGATCTTGGAGTAGAGAAATGATGAAAATGAACGGCGGGATAAGTCTTAGAATGTCCAAGCTTGGATATAGAGAGGGAATTAATTAATTAGGGTGATTAAATGGCCTGAAAAGACAAGATAGTGAATAGTTTTCATCTTGTCAAATTCAAGGAAAAGCGGGAGAGAGGAAAAGGGGAGAGATCACGGGAGGTTTTTTGAAAATCTGATTTTTAGAAGGAGTAGTCTTACCTGAATCTGGAGAGAATCAGAGTGCGCCCCGGTCTTCGGGCGAGGAGGGAAGGAATTGCTCTGCTCGGAAAGAGCGGCGCTGGAGTGCAGTTGGGATTTTTGGACAACTCTTTGAGGTAGGGGTTTCTCCCTGCTTGGTTTTCTTTGTTTAGAGACTTTCATTGAGCTTGAGTTGTTTGGGGCGTGGGGGTCGTTGATTAGTCCCAAACTGGGGCCAAGGTGTGCCTGGATTTATGAATTTGTTGGTCAGTGACCTTCCCTGCTCTCACGAAGTGTTGGTTCAGCCAGTGTGATTATGCCATGGATTGTGCTGTTGTGAGGTGGGGCCGGGATCGGCGAAATCTGGGTTCACGAGTAGGCAGGCAAATTGGGTTTATAGGAGCAGTGCCCAGGGTTTCTTTGTTCTGAAGCTTGATGTTCTAAAAATATATTTTTTGGCAAATATGTGTTTGGTCGAGTGATTTAAATTCATTACCAGTGTTTGATTATTAGCCAGCGTAGAGCTAATTTTGATGTGATGAATCGAAATTACATGACATGATTAGTGTGATTTAAATTTTTATGTGAATATATTCATGTTTATATATTTACATGAATTAATTGTATTGGGCCTTTTGTGTTTTCCATATGCACTAGAACACCTTTAGGACTATAGGGTGATGCATGAATGAGCCTAGAAAATAGTTCGGAGGGTTGTCACAAAATGTATTATCGGCTTGATTAGTCTAGAACTAAAATATCAATCGTCGAACCCTGACCGTTATTCCTCGATTAGTCCATAAATAATATCAATGCGTGGGCGACCGTTGTTATCATGCGGATGGTTGTCCACTAGCAGACAAAATGAATATAAGAATTCTCATACGAAGCTTAGGCGAGTGTGAAGTCGATGAGTTCGGGATCTGGTTGGATATGGGCATTGACGGGATCGTGCATTTGCTTGAATGTGTTTAATTTAGACATTGCATGGCACTTTGGGTGAGCTGACATTTGGGGTGATTCC
Organism: Tetrastigma voinierianum; assembly: GCA_016808115.1. Lineage (NCBI taxonomy): Eukaryota > Viridiplantae > Streptophyta > Magnoliopsida > Vitales > Vitaceae > Tetrastigma > Tetrastigma voinierianum. The sequence goes on from JAEQBH010005067.1 coordinate 220,821, forward strand.
CTCTTGGAGATAGCTCGCGGTACGTAGAGATTTATTATTTCGGTCACGAGGAGCGCGCACGGGAGACTGACTCATCCTAGAAGCCGCTTTAGAAGAAAGTCGGGTTGTGGCTTTGGTTTTGTGATGTACTACATGTATTAGAATTTTAGATTTTAATATGTGTTGTATAAGAGTAAAATTTTAACTCTTGTAACTATTGTATATAGTTAGTATGCTATGAGTATTGGTTTATGGGCCCAATAGGCCGTTTCTACTCATGTGATTGTTGTTTGGGACAGGTATTTGCAGGTACTGTATTTGGGTAGAGTTCTCGCCTGAAAGAGCTACTGCTGGAGTGTCTGAAGTGAGTTGGATAACTTGAGCATCCGCCTTCCCTACGGGTTGGCGGTAGTCTGCGCCGACCCTCTCTCGAATCGGCGTCAGTTCCACAATATATTCCCTATGGTTTTGTCTGATGCATTTCAGGACTTCACTGGCGGGACCGGGCATGGAGGATATCTGGGTGGGTCATCGGCCGATTTAATTATTGTTAGGTTTGGTCGCGGGTTGTACATTTGTGCGACTCGTCGGTGTTTTTTGTATACCTTCCTAACCTTATCATTTGGTAGTTATATTGTTGGTTTTGTGAAACAGTTCTCGGGATCGCTGGGGTGACGTGGGTCCAGACGAGTGGATTTCCAGTGCACTATTTATGAGAAAATCTTATCGGCGCTTGGCATTGAAGTCGGCTGAAAGTGGGTTCGTGGCGGCGGCGTACTGATCGGCTCGTAGAGCTTTGGAAGCGATGGGGTTTGTCGCCCGGATCCGTGGTAATATCTTGGCTAGATGACCGAAGGTCTGGGCGAGGTATACGATGAATAGGATGAGGGGATAGAGTCGGGATAGTGGGTTTTTACTGCTCTGCAGGGAGTAATCTGAGAGTGGGATGTGAGGGAAGGGATATAGAAAGTGTTTTTTTGGGCACAGTTGAGAGCCTTTGCCTTTGGGTTTGCCCCCATTTGTTCCCAGAGCAGGCGGGATTAGACCTGTTCAGGCCCAAACAGCAGTGATTTAAAATTTTACATGATTGGGTTGCCATGGTTTACGCTGGTGGTTTGGGATGAGTCTGTGAGGAGGTTTCTCGACGGGTTGGTTGAGATGATAGCTTTGAGCCTGTCGAGGTCGATCATCCGCGATACCCGGTCGATGAGAGACGCGCTCACAGAAGGTGGCTGACCACGATCGCGGGCCGGCGTCGTCTCTGCGATGGATTGTCTTCGAGGACTAGTTAGGGATGCGTCGAAGTAGTTTCAGCTGCAGGACTTGACGAGATCCGGTGGGGACCAGGCGTAGGTACCAGCGATAGCGGGCTCAGAGAGAGTGAACACACAGGCTGTTTCGACCGGTGGCGATGGCAGTAGCCTTCTTTAAAAGTGCAGGCGCCGATTCGGGTGTTCGCCTTGACGTATCACGACAAGGTTCCTCGATGGACCCTACCGGTGGGAGTATATGTTCCAGTCTGGGTAGACGGGACGCGTTTGCAGAAAGGGCCGCTATTGAGGGTCGGCCAATTTAGGTTGAATGGGTGCTTGGTCGTAGTGGTGGACATGGGGCGGATGCGTCAGGCGGGGGCAGACCTCGAATTTGGTTTCCGAGTGCGGGACGGTGCACCGACTGGGCGGGCGGGGGCTGACCACCTGCTGGGCGGGGGGTTATGATGACCCGGTCGGGGGGCGCGGCCGCGGCCAGTGAAGCGAGCCGTTATCTATCCTTGGTGTGATCACTTATGCACTCTCATGATCCGGGGCTACACCTCTTTTATTTCACGTAAGTTTGTTACGGTGGGAAACCAGTTCGCTTCAGGTTTGTGGCTTGGAGGTACTCGCGGAGGATCCTATGGCCTAGCCTTGGTCTAGCAGACCAGCTTGTTTTTCTATTGAGGGGTAAAGATATGAAGCGGTTGATAGTAATGATCTGGGTTGGATGGACTGGGATGGATTAGCTTGCTTGAACTATCTTCAATGGATTGTTTCGCGAGTGATGTTAGACTCTTTCGGGACTACCGGTAGTAATCTTATGGAGAACGGAGGCGAGCGCACCCTCGGGTTTGATTTCTTCCAGCGCAGATGGATTTACTTCAAAAAAGGGTGCAAGGGAGGTTACCTAACTCACGTAGTTGACATGTTGTGATGCGGTGAGATTGGAGGATGCACCGGTAGTAGAGGAATTCTAGATGTGTTTCTGATGATCTTCAGTGCACCTCCAGGCAGGGGCGGGCTTTCCATCGACTTAGTTTCTGATGACTCATCTCACCACTAACCTAAGACCTTGGCCAGGTTGAAAGTTAGGCGACTACGAGAAATTTGGTGGATGGGGGATTTATTAGGCCCAGTGTTCACATGGGGGAGCCGCAGAGCGTTATTTGAAGAAGAAGGATGGGTACTTGGAAGTTTGTGTGAATTTATAGACAGTTGAATAAGGTCACCATTCGAATTAAATATCAACATGGATTGATGATTTATTTGATCGGCTCCGGGGTGCAAAAAAGTATTTCTACTCTAGATTGACTTGGTCGGGCTACCATCGGTTAAGGATTAGGAGATCGGACGTTTTGAGGCATTCGGGGGCAGAGTGGGCATTATGAGTTTCACAACGTTAATGCTTCGGACTCACCTGATACGATAGCTTTCATGGATTTGATGAAGCGGGTCTTCGTCCGCCGCCGTCGGTTTGTCATTGTCTTCTATCCGCGATAACCCAGTATACTCAAAGACGAGTTGGAACATGCCGAGACGTTTGGTTTGGTGTTCTGGCATTAAAGTTGTATCGATTATGACTGAAGTTCAACAAATGTGGTTTTGTTTGACGAAATTGGGATTTCTCGGAACATAAGGTATTAATGGCATTTATGGGACCTTGAAGGTAGAAAGCGATGCGAATTAGAGCACAGCCACTAAAGTGATAAAGTCGGGGCTTTGCAAGTTAAACGAAGGTGTTCTTGCGGGGGTTCATAGAAGGGTTGTCAAAGATAGCATGGCCTTCATGGGTTGACCCGGGAAGGGGACAGGTTGGTGGTGAGAAAGATGTGAAGGAGCTTCATTATTAAAGGAAAAGGTTAAACATCATTTTGTTCGACATTTGCCGGGAGAGCCAGTGGAGAGGGTTGGGGTTTCCTAGCGATGCTTATATCGGGGTTTAGGTTGCGTGTTGATCTGCGACATAAGAGAGTTGTGAGCGTATGCTTCTAGGCAGGTTGAAGAAACCTGGTACAATTATCCTACCCATGACTTGGAACTTCTTTGCGATGTCGCATTGAAGGCGTGGAGACATTACTTGTGCAGGCGCGGTAGGATCTTACCCAAACCGCAGGAGCGTAAATGTTTGTTCACCCAAGAAGGATAGCGAGAACAAGGGAGTGGATGGGATTCTTAAGTTCATAGTTACTATGGTTACCACCAGCATCAGAGCAAAGGCGAGGGTAGTGATGGGCCTTAACCGGCAAAGTCACCATTGGGCTCTTTGACCTCTCTGAATATCTGACCCAGTTGATACCAGTCAGACATTAAGAGACCAGATGTTTGAGGTTGGGATGCATGTTTGGGAGGCACTTGCCAAAACTGACTCACGATAGATGCATACCAAGTCAGTGCAAAGACCACCGTGAGAAGGTCTCTTTGGTGACACTGAAGAAGAGTGAAGAGGAGCAGTTGGGATTTCTATTAGAAAGCGATGAGACTTGGTGATTGATTGGAGCTTTGTGTTCAAACGCATTGAAAGTTCAAAGGCGAATGTTGGGAAGCCGCGGGTTAAAGACTATTATATACCTCGGTATTAAGATGTCTTGATTAAACACCTAGAGTAGGTGGATCATAATATTATCACCCTTCGGGTTCTCTCTTTAATGAAGTCCATTCTTGATATGATGAATCTGAAGTTCAGACTGCGGGATGGGTTTTCTGTCACCGAAAATATCTTTACATTAAGGCGACAGAAATTAGACTTTCCTAATGGACTTTTGGAGTTTGTGTCAAAAAACATAAATAGTTATTGAAATTTACAAAGCGAAGTATTAAACTAAGTTTAGTGAAGAAGTCACTTTTGAAAGATTTGAGGTCATGGCTTTGTCGACTAGAACCCAAACACATGTCCCTCGGTTTTAATATATAGTGAGTGACCTGAGGATGATTATATTGCAGCACTGTTTAAGGCCACTGGCGTTTCTTTATCCTTTTCTAAGGCTAATTTAAGGACATGTCTAAGAATCACAGCGCGGCATCTCTCACCCAGAACACTTTGAACCCTAAAGTGTAAAGTGTGTTTGAGGCTGAAGTAAAGACATCAAGATCACGATTGCATCTGCTTTGGCCAGCTTTAGACATAAAAATTATGGAGTATTGGCTGATATTTAGAGAGTCAGCCATTTAACCTGTTTGGAGCCTGTACCAAGTCACTGTGAGGAGAATGAATGGAATGTACCTTGGACAGATTGCTGTCACTAAGCCTTTGGATCTAAAGGAGTATTGTGAGATGATAACATCCGTGTTATCACTGGCCAGATTTTGAGAATAAGAGGATGCATGGCCACTCACGCTTTGCCACAAAGAGGACAGCAGTGCTGTGCCCCACAGGCCCAGCTTCTTCCTCTTCCAAAGAAGGAGGCAGCGAAGCATCTCTTGAGTTGTCATCCTCGAGAGGTGTGTTTGTGGCCGGGAAAGGGAGAAAGCAGGAGAAGAGAAAAGAAGGCAAGCAAAACCTAAAAAAACTTTATTTACAAAATAAAAACTTACAAAATATCTTCTCTGATTGTTCCTCCCCTTCCTCTTGAGGTTGCACAAAACAGAGAATTAGCATCCTGGCCTCCTCAAGGCAAATACAAAACCTAATAACTAGGCTAAGTTATAGGACAATTGGGTAATAAACCAAGTTTGGAAGCGGTTGCATTAATTACAGGAGGATGTGAGGCACATGGAGATTTCGCTAGAGGTGAGGAATTTCGCTAATTAGCAGATTTGGCAGGGTTAGCGAATTTGGCAATGTGAAAACGTAGTAATAATGAGGCTTTAGCGAATTTGGCAATGTTGAAATTTCGCTAGCTAGCGAAATTTCGCTAAGCTAGCGAAATTGTCAGTGAGAAGCGAATTTTGTAGATACACGATTCACCAGTTGGCTAGCGAATTTATAATTTGTCTTTGAGATTGCGAGCAGTTTGCGAGTTAGTTTGCGAGGTCGCTAAGATTGCGAGGTGGTGCGATTCGGCTTGCATTCTTTGTTCTTCACACTTCACGTCCTATCTTGGCCCGCATCTCATTTCGCCATTTGTTTTATGATTTTCCAGGCTTGTGATATTTGGAGACTAAACTTTAACCTGTGACCAGTCATTGCATTGAGGTTGAAGTCCAAATGTGTATAAAAGTCTACAAAACAACCAAAAACACCCTCAAGTTGGTATAAAGTGTTACCCAGGTAACATGAACATCAATTAGGATACATAAACTTTTTTTGGATAATGATCGAAAAGTACTAAGAACCTATCTAATAGGGTTCGAGTACTTTTGAGCTTTAAATGCCACCTGACCGAAGCGTTGCTAGTCCCTTAGCAATTTTGAAATAAGAATTGAGATGCATGTGGTGATTTTCAAAAAGGTTGTAAAAGGTTATTGTACTTATACAGCTAACATTACTTTAAGTGAACTATTAAATCAATAACATTTTGAAAACTATATCTGAGGCCAAAATCCATAAAGAGGCATTTTAGAACAACACTTTGTTTCCATGATTTCAACTTGGATTTCCACCTAAGTCTAATGGTTCATTTGTATCTGAATTAGTCGGTAAATACAAAATTTGTTTCCCCGACACAGCATTGACATGACTATGTATTGAGCAGACCAGATAAAAATTTTTAGTTTACACCGCTTCTTACTTTCTCAATTATATTGGATGCAATGCTTAAAATCGACACTTTGAGACAATATGGCAGCGGAGGTCAGAGCGACTCCCGACGATCGCGAGTTTAGGGCATGGCGAAGGATCAGACCACTTTAACTCACAAGGCTTAGCGGGACTTCAGCGACGAAAATCAAGCACCTACAATTCGCTAAATTCTACCTATCCACCCATATATGAACTTTTAAAATCGATGACTCCCAACCAATGAAGGCTTAGGGCATCGGGTTTCAAAGGCTTTCGCCGCCACCCTCGGGCCAGTGCTCGGGTTTCAAAGCAAAACTTCACGATTTTATTCAACACTTTTTCTTCTTTTCTTTTTCTTTTTCTTTTCCTTTTGGAAGACAACATTGGTGCTTTAATTCAACATTAACTCAAGCCAGATTCTAGGTTGTCAACATAAGGCGGTTTTGCAAAGTGGAGGGAGGCGCCACAAATTTACAACCTATTGAGAAGCAATCTAGAGTGCGGTGTGGCAGAGAGCCGCATGAGGGGAAAATTTCCAAGTTGAGCATGCTGGAACGGTGGCCCGAACTAAATTACATTTCAAGCATGGCATTTGTTCTAGCATATAGGTGACAAATATGAGTAGGTACAATTATCCAATTTAGAAACGATTCCAATTGTTCAATTTGAAGCAATTCAGACGTTATTCGATTTGAAGCAATTTAATTATGTAGTTTGAAAGAAAAACACATACTTGTACATAGGGGGACATTAAACATGATAAAAGTGCAGTTATATATATATATATAATCCCAGTGTGGCTTTTTGATATAGCCAAAATGGCTTAATACATATAACAGGCTACACAAAAACATCACTTTGCCTACTATAGTGACAAAAAAATCATATAATCAAATTAATTATATGAAGTGGTTGATGTGACTGTTGCTGTATTCGAGAGGACTGTTGCATATTGTGGTGGTGGGTGAAATCTTACCAAGCTGCTGCCGACATATCCAAGAAATTTCTTTGGAGCGTGGAGCTTAAATCCGAGAGGATTGAGTTATAAGCCAGGCGCTGAAACGACCACTATACCATCTGATGGCGAGTTGCCATCTTCTTTGATGAAGTAGCGAAAAGTTTATTATAATGGCCACTAATTTCCCTATAAAGTTCGCATGCGGTGGAGTTGGACTTATGGTTAGAAGCAGGTGCTGCATGTGTTGATTTTGTTGCAGGTGTGGGCTGTGGTGCAGGTGAAGGTAGAATATCTTGGTGATGAAGGGTTGCCCCGCGGTGACATTTTGCATCTGGGAAAGGGTGGGTGGTATCGTGAGATCCACTGGGGTTTAATTGAATGATGATGCGGGCTCTTGGGTCCTTCAGCATTTCATATCACTTTGCTCTTCTCGATTAGCGGGAAGCGAGTTTCCTTCTTCTTTCCTCCATGACCAAAAATTAGCGGGGCATCCTGCGGTTCCTGGGGGCTTTCTAATGATTCAGCTTTGAACATACTGAGGTTGCAGTTGAACCTGCTCACCCAAAATTGTTTCAGTCTAGCACTCATCCTCTTGACTCTCTTCCTCTGCATGATCAAGCTCTTTGGGCAGCTTTAAGAGTGGGCTGCTTGCAAGTTGTCGATTTAAGCTCCATTTCACTGAAGTCATCGGTCCTCTTGTTCGGGGAGCTCTTATTTTTGTCTCGATTTCTATTAGCCTGAACATTCACCACCTATTATCCTCTGTAAATTGTCCACTTGTTTGCTCCGTCGGGATGGCTTGTTCAACGGATAAGGGTGGTGGTTATTTAACTCACTGGGAAGTGGGGGCATAACATGGAGGAGTTCGGGAGGTGCATAAGTTGAGGGAACAAATAGGCAGTGCACTCATCCATTGGTCTCTATGAGTCCCTCACTGGGCCTAGGTGGGTTTGGATTTTCTCTCTGAGGTTGTTTGCCCCGGTGTGGAAGGTTCTGTAATCCCTCATAGTCATGTAAGCTCTAGGGTTACCCTCGACTGCTCTCCATATGGGGATTCCATTTTCTCTGTTAATTTTCACAGAACTGACCCCTTACCACTTATAGGTTTCAAATCCATAAGATGATTCTGACAAATATATTTAAAGCATCTGCAACACTTTTTCATTTACCAAGGTTAAAATTAACTATTGAAATTAAAAATAGCCCAATGAAAAGCGAAAATAGTGCGATTCTTTGCTAATTGATGAGAAGAAGCTGAGTTCACGCAGTAGGACACAAAAAGGGTAAAAAAAAGTTACGCCATGATGTTGATGAAACACATAACTACCATCGATGGTTTGGCACCATCACAAGCCTTGGCGCCGATTTGATTCCAGTACCCCACGATGAGCATTTGAATGTGTCTTCTCTCCCCCTAGGTTCTCCCTCTGCCCAGTGATCAAACTCTGGGCATGTTGAATCTAGGTGGGAACAGGATGGGTTTTCATCTGAAAATGGTTTGCATTATTGGGGCATGAAAGGTAAGGCTCTATTTGGACTTTTTGGATTTGTGACCGAACATAAATGGTTTGGCTGGGATTGCAAAAGGCTGAAATGGTAAGCGAAATTTAAGGAAGAATTGACTTTGAAAGATTTAGGTCACCAACTTGACAAACCCAGGGCAGCATATGGGGTTTATCCTCCTGTGTGAGTCAGCTTACAGGTGGATTGCTGACCCTTTTTGTTTTAAAACCACAACATTCCTTTATCGTTTTTTCTAAGGCTAGTGAGACCATCTAAGGAATCAGGCGCATCTCTCTCTCACCCAAAACCTTTGAATAAAACTATGTGGAGTATTAGTAGGGGCTAGTAAAGACCATCTAAAAGGAGATGCAGTGCATCTGCTGTAGGCTCTTGCTGAACCCTAAAGTGTGGAAGTATTGGCCCAAAACAATAAAAGTCGATGTTATTTAACCTTAACCCGAAGAACCACAACATGTAAATGCTCGAGAGGCAAATGGGACCATCCCAAGAGCCACGATTGCACATCCTTTAAGCCTTTGGATCTAAAGCATGTGAATTTATTAGCGAAACAGTAACATCCATGTTAGCCAAAGCTGAACATGAGAATGAGACATAAATACACTACAGTAGCTTTAATACAAGAGGACAACGCATACACTTCACCCCACACGAAGCTAGCTTCCTTCCTCTTCCAAAGAGAAACGCTTGGCTTATCTGGGTTGTCATCACGAGAGGTGTGTTTATCAACCTTGAGGACTGAGAGAGAGAAGAAAAAGAAATAAAGCAAAACCTAAAAAAGCTTTATTTTACAAAAATAAAACTTACAAAATATCTTCTCCCCAATTGTTTCCCTTCCTCACGGGTTACAAAACAAGAGGCTTATATAGGCCCTCCTCAAGGTATGAAAAATACCAAAACCTAATAACTAGGCTAAGTACCACAACAGACGATTGGGTAATAAACCAGAAGTTTGGAAGGCGGTTTGCATTAATTACGAGGAGGATGACAAGGCACGCAGAATTTGACTGGGGTGTGGAGTGGCTAATTGGCAGATTTGGCAAGGTTAGCGATTTGGCGATGCGAAATTAAACGGGCTTTTGCGGGTTTGGCAATGTTAAATTCGCCTTCAAACTGGCGAGGGTGTCGATGAGAAGCGAATTTAGCAAATGCATAATTCTGAGATTGGCTGGCAATTTCGCAATTTGTGTGTTGAGATTGCGAGCAGTTTGGGAGATTGTTCTGATCGCTAAGATTGCAATTGATTCACGAGTCGCCATTCTTTGCTCTTCACGCTTCCACGTCCTATCTTGTGCATCTCTTCCTTCACCTTCCTTTGTTTTATCGATTTTGGGCTTGTTGATGGCAGACTGGCTTCAACCTCGCGATCAGATCATTTACGGCTGGTTGAAGTCGAATGTGTATAAAAGTCTACAAAACAACGAAAACACCCTCAAGTTGGGCATAAGTGTTACTAAGGTAACATGAACATACAGTGGGATATGACTGATTAATGATCAAAGTACCGAAACCTATCTAATAACTAGGGTTGAAATTGCACTTTGGGCATAAATATTCTGCATAGCCTCTGTGAAGAGATATTATTGGTGGTGGGGATGAAAGAGAGGTTGCTGATGTAATGATGCTTAGTTTGTCTCAACAAGTAAGGCGAGAGAGAGACAAAGCCATACGGTTTTGGACTTAAATGCACCTGCCAAAAGCGGAAATGGGGCATCACAGTGGTTTTTTTTGTTGAGGCTCCCTCCAGCTTAGAGACATGACGACATTTGGGTAGTAGTTGATGGAAGCTGTGAAGTCAGCACATTTCCTATATCATTGAGGCTTTCCCTCGAAACTAGCGGAGCTCTTTGCGAACCATATGATGGGTTTATGGGTTCAGTGTGATCAATCTGGATAGAATTACGTTCACTTTGAGGTTTGGAAGGGCCGATGGAAGAAATAAATTAATCAGTTGAATTCGTCACAGCTTTTCACCCTCGGACCGATGGACAATGGAAAATTCTTGGACCTTAGGATATATTTGAGGTGTCATGCGTCTTTGCATTTCAAGGACATTGGAATGAATATCTACCTTTGGCGAGTTCATATAACATGACTATCACACGAAGCATTGAAATGTCTGGGCGTTATATAGGAAACAATGTGCTCCATGTTATGTTGGAGATGGCGGCGAAGAAATTACTAGGTCAGGGGTGGCACAAATGGCTGGGTGGAATGAGGTTAATATCATCGTGCCGGGTTAGTAGCTCGGGATAGGCGGCTATGTGCCAGACAAGCGAAGAAGGATCACGGGGTTTGAGGTTGAAGATCGAGTGTTCTTGAAGCTCTCGGAAGGCGTGAATGCGTTTTGGGCGCGGTAAATTCATTAGATGGGCAACCTCGATTAGACTAGGACTTTTCTCGAGTCCATAATGTGTTTGCTCTCCATCTTCACCTTAGTATATTCCCCAGTCCCTCGCGTATGTTCGAGGCACGGATGATTGAGGTGGGGATGACTTATCCTATAGGAGCGGCTAGTGCGGATACGAGAAGGAGAAGAGAAGGAGCTTCGCAACAAGACAATATCCTTAGTGAAGGTCCTGCGGAGAAACCACATTCGAGGGAGGCGACTTGAGGCAGGAGGGCCGGAATGTGGGACCGGTCACCCTCGCCTTTTCCATGACATGAGTGCAATTTCGTGGGCTGAAATTTTCTTTAAGGGGTAGGTTGTAATGACCCACACCAAAATGTCTGAGGTTTAAACACGTTTGACCAAGTTTGACTAAAGTTTATTGAGTTTGACTGACACTTAATATGTGGACAAAGTTGACTTTTCGAGGATGAATAGTTTTTGGGTTTGCCCAAGACACCATTTCGTAGGCCTCGTCGTCTGAGTTCATGGCTGGTCGAGCGTTAATCAGACTTACGGATAAAGTTATAACCTGGTAATTTTGAAGCAGCGGTGTTTTAACGATTATCCCAGCGTCTTAGTTTTTGCAGAAAGGCCACAGGCCACATATAAACATAAATTTGGATCTGAAATGAAACCTAGCCCCCAAAGAAACACCATTTTGAACTCGAGAGCCACACAGAAACTCTCGAGCTTGTGGACCGAGTTGGGTCATTTGACCGTTACAAGCGTGGGAGATTGGATCGAAGGCTACGGCCACCACGGTGCTGCGTGCCGGCCTAGGAGGTGTGCCACCTCCGGGACGATCACGCCGGTGGAGTTTCGCGGCGACGCCTCGGACGCGCGCGAGCGTGGCGGCCACCGTGGGTCACCGGGTTTTCCCTTCCCCAGGCCATTTCGGGCCATTCGGGCCAGCCCGTAGCTCATTTCCACCATTTTGGACCTGACCCGATTCGAAGTGGTCCGCTTTTTGGTCGCTACACGGTTTAGAAAGTTACAGCCCAAAACAAAGTTAGCGAGCCGGTTGGACAGATTTCGGTCACCACGATGGCTTTGTTGGACCAAATTAATGAATAGCGATGGTTCTGTCTATGGGCTTTCCATTGATATGTGGTTTGTAAATTTTGAATGTCATTTGGTTAGTTTTCCATTTTTAGGTTGTTCCCGGGTAATTCTGAGATGGCAATTTGAAATAAGTACCCGATTGGTCAAATTTGGAAAAATTGAAGTTGTATTAGTAGAAATTGGATGTTTTTATGAATTATTGGACGGTTTAATTTAATTAGCTCACAGGTGAAAAGCCCCAATTTTAGTGTCGGACACATCGTGTATTTGTGTAGTGGACTGTCGGGTTCAATTTGGATGGTCTCATAGTTAAAGTTATTCTAAGGCCTTGGGGATATCCCCAGTGTCGTTGGTTGATTATTGGAGCCCCAAGTGGTATTTTATTTATATTACGAGGCCGGTCGCGTCGGCTAGGAGGCGATCTAGGAGGGCAGGCGGCGTACGCCCGAATCGATGAGTGGTTTATATGTTTTTAAATGATTTGGAGTTATTATATTGATATATCTATTGTGATTAAATGTTTACATATGTCTTGTTTTGATCGAATGGTTGGTTTGCATACGAATGTGGTTGCTCGGTCTCATATAGAAACAAGTTATCATTTCATGTGAATTTTGTCAACATTTTAAGTGTTTGGGATTGTCTTGAGTTCATGGATGGTCTGTATTTGAATTTTTGAATTAAGTGATTGAGGTTGTAAACCACCTTGAAAAACTATTTGTTTTAAAATGGATCTTGAGATTTTGTGGAATGACTACGTCACAGTATTGTTTGGAAAGTACATGAGTAAGAGGAGCGATTGTATTGATCCTTCACGATGGAGCGGAGTTCACGGGTTATTAGGTGCCACGTGATGGCGGGTTTGCGGTTTATTAGGTGCTGCGTGATGCCAGGTTTGCCGGAGGTTTATTAGGTGCCGCGTGTTGACCGGGTTTACCGGAGGTTTGTTGGGTGCCGCGTGATGGCGGGTTTACCGGAGGTTTGTTAGTTGCCGCGTGATGTTTGAGATACACACGGAGGTTGGTGCCACGTGATGGCCGGTTCTGCACGGAGGTTTGTTGCTGCCATGGTGTTTGGAGTACGGAGGTTGTTGGTTACCCGCGTGATGTAGGGTGTAATACAGGTTATTAGTTGCCGCGATTGTCGTGAGGTGGGATTCTGAAGCGGTTTATGATGGACATGGTATTGTCTGTTGTTGATTTCTATTATGGTATATTTGTTTTAATACTTGGTTATGGTGCATTTCATGGTTACTTTATTATATAGTGGCTATCATTACTTTATAGTTGGCATTTATATTATTAATCTGATTCGAGTTATAGTTTTCATAACATTATTAATCGGCTAAATTATTCTTGTGGGTTACATATTGTTGAACTGGGTAAAGTCGGGTTTTGTGAAATGTTTTCTAAACGGGGAACTTGATGAAAGAGTGGACGTGAGGTTTTGAGAGAAGAAAAGTTAAAAAAAAAAAAAAAACATTACTTTCCTTATAAATTATACCCACCACTCATTTTGAGATTTATTATCTAAATGTTTATTGTTTTTAAATGTTCCTGGTCGGGCGTTCAGTAAAAGCTGCTGCGCAGTTGAGGCTTGTCTTTGCGACATTTCCAACGATGCTCCCATCCTCCATCTGTCTTTGTTTGTGTGGACCTATTATTTTCAATCTGTAACCTTAAATTTGCAAATACTCTTAGAATGTACGATATTTGTGTCAAGCTAATATAGGTCCTTGTGTATCAATGTTGTGTGGTTGCTTTACATTTGGTTGAGTCGGTGATGGATTTTCCTGTGAGGTATTGTGGTCTTGCGTAGTGTTTATGCTCTTAGGTGGGGTTCCATTGTGTATTCCACATGGTTTGTCTTTGTGGGACTTCACTTGAAATGAGGATTCACCAGGGAACCTGGAGGGTTATGGGTCGGGTCTATCGTGACTCCACGGCTCCTCATGAATGTCCTGTTGACTGATGAGTTGTCCGTCTATCTTGACGAACTTATTTCGACCTGCTCGAACATATCCCATACCCTATAAGTTTGAGAAACTCTTATTACGTTTGAGGAATTGTTTAAGCACTTACTTAATTACAAGGTGATTAGTGCCCAAAAAGTGCTATTTTGAACCCTATTTATTATAGGTTTTGAGTGCTTTTGTATACTAATCATTCTAATTAACGAATTTACACACATTAGGTCCCTCTTATTTAATGATCACATTTTGTAGCAAATTTGGAGTTTTTGCTAGTTAATTATGCCGAAATTGTTGAGTGATCAACTACGAAGAATTAGTCGAGCTTCGACATTGTAGATCAGATGAAAGAAGCCGAAATGTGAAGAGAACACCCACTGAAGCTCTGTGCGTATGCGGCTGAGCCTTTGTTCCTCGAGGAGCTTATTCACCTTTTGGCCTTGACTTTTGTTACAATTTTAGTTTTCTTTTCTACCCTTGTTGTAATCCACTTATGTTTGGATTGTATGGTATTTCACTTGGTTTGTAAAGGCTATATAAACCATTTGTATACACTTTTGAAGGGCGATTTTTCTTTGTAAATAAAATCGAGACTCAGTTCTCCCGGATTTTTTGTTTTCTCTCATTTTCTCTCCTTTCTCGGTTGCCAAACACTCCTACGAGGATGAAACTCAGAGGATGGTTGGCTAGGCCTCTTCCTTGAAGGAGGGTTGGCGGCTAGGGTTTGGAGTGCCCCTTAGTCCTTTGTTTTTAACGCACGAATTTTGGTTGTTTAAGAAGTTCACCTTCTACTCATAGGTTAAAATCTCTTAAGCATGCTCTCTTTAATGTGTATTTGGCAAGCACCAGGTTCAATGTGGATAACATTAGATCCATTGAGGCTCGATTAGTTGTCTCCTACTAGTTTATCGTGGAGTAGGGTTTTGAGATGTGTTTTCAGCTGTTGGGAACATTTATGCCCATTTAAATGCACTATGTTTCAAAGGGAAAATCATAGGGTTTAGTTTTAAAGAAGCTAAATGAAGATCGGGTTAAGAAATGACTATATGTCATGCTCCCCCAGCGAAAAGACTTGAGGACATGTTAGTTGCCTAAAAACCCAACCCGGTGGCACGAGACTTAGGGGTTCTTTTCTTATTTTCTTCATTTTATTTGATTTTAAACTGAAAACCTCCTTTGTTTTAACCAAACTTGAAATTCAAAATTTAATTCACAGTTTGATTTCACTCAAATCATTTATCTGAAGAAAACCCATCCACATGTTGGACCACACAGACATTTATCTTTGCGGTAGCTTGACTACGGCGATGGGAGAACAGGATATAAATTTTGTTGATTCGGGATCACCTGCTTTGTGGCGGCTTATTCCTGGCACTTTGGCCCAGCCCCGGCTTTGTTACAATTTTGGTTTTCCTCCTTTCTACCCTTGTTGTAATCACTTATGTTTGGATTGTATGGTATTTCCCTTGGTTGTAAAGGGTATATAAGCCATTTTGAATACACTTTGAGGGACGATTTTTTTCTTGTAAATAAAATTAGGACTCAGTTCTCCGTTTATGTTTTCTCTCATTTTCATATCTCCTTTGGCTACCAAACACTCCTGCGGGATGAAAACTCAGAGGATGGATTGTCAAACCTCTTCCCCCACTGAAGAGGAGGGTTCTTTGGCTAGGAGTTTGGAGGTGCGCCGCCGGGTCCCTCTGTTTTAACGCCGCATTTTGGTTGTTAAGTTTAGCACCTCTCTTGGGTTGAAATCTCTTAAGCATGCTCTCTTTATTGTGTATTTGGCAAGCTTTTTTGGGTTCGATGGATACTTTCATTGATCCATTGTTTCGGTCAGATTATCTCCTACTAGTTATGTGGGTAGGGTTTTTGAGATGTGTTTTCCTTTATTTAGGAACATTTATGCCCATTTAAGAAATCACTATGTTTCAAAAGGGAAAATCATAGGGTTTAGTTTTTAAAAGCTAAATGAAGATCCGGTTGATAGACTATATGTCAGTATACAACATGAGAGAAAAGGCAGGACATGTTGGTTGCACAAAAACCACCAACCCCGGTGGCTGAGACTTGAGGAGTTCTTTTCTTATTTTTCTTCATTTTATTTTCGATTTTAAACCCCGAACCTCACTTTGTTTTAACCAAACCTGAAAATCCAAATTTAATTCACCGATTTGATTTGGTCGAATTATTTGTGCGAAGAAAACCCCATCCTTGTGTTCGATACTGAACCCCTTTATCTTTGCGATAAGCTTGACTCGTGCGATTAGGAGGAACAGGATATAAATTGCATTTGATTCGGGATGCCTGCGTAGCCTGAATCAAATGGCGCCGTTCTTGAGGGATGGTGTATAGTGCGGTAGGTATGGAATACTGTGATCCTCATCACAAATGCTGAAGTCGTTCCTTTTATATTTCAACGTCTCATTTTGCTTTTCATTTATATAAAAAAAAAAAAAAAAATTCTGTAGGGGCTGAATTTTTTGAGTGTTGCCATATTTATCTTTGCTTGAGGTTTGAATTGTGACGATGGAAGGAAAGCAATACGGTGAGTATTGATGGAAGTACTTTAGGGCATATATGTGATGAGGGACTATAGGAACCTTGCATGGCAAAATCGACAACCTTGGGAGAAATCGAACCCACCTAGATCCATGAGGGAGTTATAGAGACGATGGATGAATGCACCACCCATGGGCCTCCACGTTATACCTCAACTCCGCAAATGCACAACCACACAGTTAATTTCCCTGTTAGAAACGAAGCCATCTGCAGAAACGGCAAAGCCAGTGGATAATTTCATAGAGGCTTGGAAGGCGATTAATGTCCCAGTCGATAAGGAAATTAGAAGCCACGGTGGCCTCACCCAGACAAGGATTGATGGACTTCAAAGTGAAATGGAGCTTAAATTGGACAACTTGCGTGTTGATTTTAAAGCTTGCCCGGCCGGAAACTGATCATCACGAGGAGGAAGAGAGTCGAGGATGAGTGCTTGGCTGAGACAATTTTAGTTGAGAAGCGTTTCCAGTGCAGCTCAGTGCGAGAGTGGAATCGGTGGGGCTCTGAGGCTGCGGATGCCCAGAATCGGGTGTTACTTTTGGCGCCCAGAAGAAGAGCGGTCCCGGTCCTTGATAGCGGGGAGGGCGGTGGTATAGGGCGGGGAAAGAGCCACGAAAACTAAGTTCAGCCAATTCATGAAAGCTGAACCCCACGCCCTTGCTTTACTTGAGCCACTAAATGCCTTTTTGCTAGTAGCCCCTCCATGCGACCAAATTAATATATTCTGTACACGCAACGCAATCCACACCCCAAACACCATCTCCAAGAAAGCCACTCGTCCTTGTGATGAAAACTTGAGATTAGTGGCCGGTAATACCAATTTGCCCTTACCTCAAAACGAGATGGCGAAATTTTGCACATACCGCATGGCATAGTGGATGTTCGGTCGCAGTTCGGGTTTAGGCACCGAACCTCGGCATTCTAAGCTCCTCTCCCACTTTTGTTTTAATTTTTCTTGTTTTATTTTATTTTATCGTATTTTATTTTGATTTCTATAATTTTTCTCCATAGATTTTCTCTAATTTTTAGTTAATTCTTGTATTTAGATTAATTTCTACTTTTCTGCAATTTTTATTAATTTTTCTTGTATTAATTTTGCGGTTTAATGAAAATTTTGAAGCGGAAGTGGAAGGAATTCTGCGGCGCATGAATGAAGATGGGAAGTTTTCGCAACTATAGCGAAAATTTCGCAATTCTAGCGAAATGCGAAAATTTCGCTATAGCAAAAATGTGATGAAATTTTCGCTAGCTTAGTGAAATTTCGCTAAGCTAGCGAAATGAGCAAGTTAGCGAAATAGTTTCCACTAAAGGACAAAACAACCGCAGTGTTTTCAATTTTAATTATTTATTTAAAAAAAACGTTTGTTTTTATTTATATATATATATATATATATATAAATTTTTTTTATTTTTATTTTATTTTAAAATTTTATAAAAAAAAGTTTTTTATTTTTATTTTTATTTATTAGTGTTTTTTTCTTGCTTAAAAATTTATTTAGGCCAAGCGAATTTTTCGCTATAGACCCCACTTTTCTTTACAAATTTTGTTTATTTATAAGCTTTTAAATCAGAACTCCGTTTTTGGTTCTTGATCTGGATTGAGCTTAGAGTGTAGAATCCAAATATGGCTAGAAGAACATTTTAGATTGGTATGAAGGTATGAATTTTAAAATGCTCTAACTGGTGGCTTTTTTCTCTGCTATTTCTCCTAACTTTGTTTATTTGAAGCCCAGATAAGGTGAATAAGGTGTCGATGGAAAGCTTACGAAGTCTCCTATCCAGAAATGATCACATATCGTGGAAGTAACACTTCCTCCTCTAATTTTCCAATCAGAACCCCATTTGGGACATGAGATGTTGGTTGGGGAGAGTTATCGTAAGGAAATTGAACTTGTATTTTATTATTTTTGTATTATTTTTGAGCAAGACCATTTGTGATGTTCGGTGGCTTCTTAAGGTCCCCCTTTCTATAAAGCTTTTATACTATACAACTTACTTTTTCAAAATTTGGACCCGTTTTGGAACCAAAATTTTTGTGTGTTTTGCCTAGCCTGTAGTTTGAAAAATTGAAATTTTGTCCAATTCTATTGATGTTAGATTGGTTCCATGCTTGGTTGAGTGAATGATTAGTTGAATTCTTTATGATTTCGACCTTTTTCTTCCACCTTTAGCTAACCACACACAAAGCACATTAGGTTTCGATGATAGGCTGAAAAACTGCGCAACCTCTTTTACTTTGCATAACCTACCCTAGTTTCATTGACCACCTTTAATAGGTTAAGGACCCATGTGGAAAGAAGGCCAATGCGTCTTCGAAAAAAAAAAAAAGAAAGAGAAAAAGAAAAGAAAAAGAATAAAAATTACAATGCTTTGCCTTGAAACCCGAGTACGGTCCGAGGGTATATGGCAAAAGCCTTTAAAACTTGATGCCACAAGCCTTCAGTTTGGGAGTCGCCTGACTTAGTGCTCGCTACATGGGTGGATGGGTAGAGTTGAGCAGTTGCAGGTGCTGGAGTCTCGAAATCATTCGAAAGTCGGTGAAACTGAAGAGTTAGTGGTCGAAGATCCTCATGACTTGGTGCCCCTAAAGCCTTGGTGGTTGGGAGTCATCGGTAGATCCCAGTTATGGACTTTGGTGGTCGATTCCTCGACATTGCACCCTAGCGCAAAAGAATTGTGGAATAAGAGGTGGGTCTGATCTATTTAGGTTGGTTAGCATGCTAGGTCGTGGTAGTAGCCTTCTGAGTTGGGGGAGGTACGGTTGCAGTTGTGAGCGATCAAATAAACACTTAGATTTTGGTGGAAGTTTACGGTTGATTCCTGAAGGGAGGCTCTTTTAATACTCAATTTTGTATGGCATTCATTCTCTCATGATAGTTATTGGATATGGCTTTAATGATTCTTACTTAGGGTTAGGCATTACTCAATCACAACCTTTTTGAAATATAATTTTTCTGAACATTATTTTGTTATCATTTTGTATGCTCTTTCTTTCTTTCTTTCTTTCATTGCTAAGGGACTAGCAATGTGTAGATGAAGTGTGATTAGTGCCCAAAAAGTGCTATTTTGAACCATTTATTGCCGGTTTGGTACTTTTGTATACTAATCATTAATTAACTTTGATTTACATTAAAGGTCCCTACTATTTTAATGATCACATTTTGTGGCAAATTTTGCAGTTTTTGTTAGTTAATTATGCCGAAATTGTTGAGTCGATCCAAACATGAAGAATTCAAGTCAAACTCAACATTGTAGATCAAAGATCAAAAGGAAAGAAGAGCAAAATGTGAAGAAGAATACCACTTCTTGAGGAAAGCTTTCACACTTGCGCCTTTATGCATCCCGAGCCTTTGTTCCTCGAGGAGCTTATTCCTGCTTTTGGCCTTCGGCTTTTGTTACAATTTTTGGTTTTTCTCCTTTCTACCCTTGTTGTAATCTTATGTTTGGATTGTATGGTATTTCCCTCACTTGGTTTGTAAGGCTATATAAGCCATTTTGTATCACACTTACAGGAGACGATTTTTCTTTGTAAATAAAATTAGAACCGTTCTCCAGTTTTACATTTTTCTCTCATTTTCTCTCCCTTTCTCGGTACCAAACATATACGAGGATATGCTTTCAGAGGATTTGGCTAAGCTCTTCTTACTGAAGAGGAGGGTTCTTTGGCCTTTAAAGTTTGGAGGTAGCATGGTCCTTTGTTTTAACGCCGCAATTTTTGGTTGTTTTAAGTTCCTTCTCACTTAGGTTCGACTCTTAAGCATGCTCTCTTTAATGTGTATTTGGCAAGCTTTTTTTGGGTTCAATGGATACTTTCATTAGATCCATTGAGGCTCGATTAGTTGTCTCCCTGCGGTGCTCGTGGAGTAGGGTTTTTGAGATGTGTTTTCCTTTATTAGGAACATTTATGCCCATTTAAAATGCTATGTTTCAAAAGGAAAATCATAGGGTTTAGTTTTTAAAAGCTAAATGAAGATCGGTTCAGGAAATGACTATATGTCTTGTGCCTTACAACGAGGAGAAAAGGCCCAGGGACATGGTAGTTGCCACTAAACCACTGACAGGTGGCACGGGAACGAGGAGTTCTTTCTTATTTTTTCTTCATTTTATTTCGGTTTTAAACTGAAAACTCTTGTTTTTAACTTCCAAACTTGAAATTCAAAATTTAATTCACCGATTTGTTTCCTCAAATCATTTGTCTGAAGAAAACCCATCATGTTGACCTAGACATATCTTCTTGATAGGCATTCTGGCGTGGGAGCTAGGATATAAATTTGTTGATTCGGATCACCTGCGTAGCGTATTCCCACACTTTTGGCCAACCCATTTTTTATTTACAATTTTTGGTTTTTCTCCTTTCTACCCTTGTTGTAATCTGCATGACTTTGGATTGTATGGTATTTCACTTGGTTTGTAAGGCTATATAAGCCGTTTGTATACACTTTTGAGGGACGATTTTTTCTTGATAAGCCAAATTAGGGCTCAGTTCTCCGTTTTATGTTTTCTCTCATTTCTCTCCTTTCTCGGCTACCGACCTCCTCTGAGGATGAAAACTCCGGAGGATGGTTAGCCTCTTCCCCTTGCTGAAGAGGAGGGTTCATGCTAGGAGTTTGGAGGTATGGTCCTTTGTTTTTAACGCATGCGAATTTTTGGTTGTTTAAGTTCACGCTTCTCACTTAGGTTACAATCTCTTAAAAGCATGCTCTCTTTAATGTGTATTTGGCAAGCTTTTTTGGTTCAATGGACCTTTCATTCAGATCCGTGAGGCTCGGTTAGTTGTCTCCTACTGGTTATCGTAGAGTAGGGTTTTTGAGATGTGTTTTCATTGTTAGGAACATTTATGCCCATTTAAATGCTATGTTTCAAAAGGGAAAATCATAGGGTTTAGTTTTTAAAAGCTAAATGAAGATCTGGTTCGGGAAATGACTATATGTCATGCTCCCAGCCTAGGAAAAGACCAGGACATGTTGAACACTTACAAAACCACAACCTAGTGGCACGAGACCCAGAGGGTTCTTTTCTTATTTTCTTCATTTTATTTTTCGTTTAAACCCCCGAAACCTCCGCTGTTTTTTAACGAAGAACCTGAAAATCCAAATTTAATTCACAGTTTTGATTTCACTCAAATCATTTTGTACGAAGAAAACCCATCCTGTGTTGACCCTAGACCCTTTATCTTTGCGGTAAGCCGAAGCTACGACGATGGGAAGAACTTTCAGGATATAAATTTTGGTGATTCGGATCACCTGCGTGACGCGAATCACAAGGCCTGACTTCTGACTCTCAGTTTCTTCAACATTGCCCGCCGCTACTTCGGCCACTACCCTGGTTACCTCGACTGGCCCTTCTTCCCATCGTCGATCGCACAATCGTGGTGATAAGAACCACCTTGATCCTAAGTAATCATGGGCCTGCACGTAACCTGGCTTCGAAGCATTATCAACTAAGCTCCGGCCAGACTTCTCGACCACCTCGAGGCATCCTCTTCCATTGTCTTTGTGGAATCCGACTGCATCGCCCTAGCTCGGGCACAGCCACTACCTCGGGCATCACTACCTCGGGGATGCTCCTCCTATGTCTCCATGACACCTGGCTCCACCGTCATAGTTCGGGCATAGTCACTTACTTAGGCGTTGTTAGCTTTGTGGTATAACCGGGCACTTTGCTCGACAATGTAGTCATCTACCCACCTCGGCACTCAGCTCTCTTCCACCCACTTTTACCCTTACTCTGCCCTCGACCTTCACTACACCTTATGCCCACACTGCAGTCCATCCCTCCACTGTTGGTATCTCTCTAAATTGGGTTGTTGATTCGGGCACCCCTCAACAAGTGACCACGGATCTTGTTGCCTTGGCCTTTCATGCGCCGTATACCACCTCTGATAGTGTGATTATTGGCGATGGCTCAGGTTTATCGATTGCCAACATTGGCTCCTTCTCCCTTGCCTCTCTCCCTACACCTTTATTTTTTTCTAATGTCCTACATATGCTTGCCATGTCTAAGAATTTTATTTCGGTCTTAGCTCTTTGTGTCAATAACCTTATTAATGTCCTATTCTTTGAATCTTTCTTTCAAGTGCAGGATTGTCACACCGGGGTCACCCTGGTTTGTGGGCAACGTAGAGACAGTATGCATTCTTGCTTGAAGTCGGTCCCCCTTGATCTTGACCCTAGCTCTGTCATCCTTGATTTCGGTCCTCACTTGCATATCTCTATGTAGCATAAGTCATCTCAGTCATCGAGGTAGCACCCGATTTTCAAAATTTCTCGATTAGTCTAAGTATTTTCTTTTCTTTGAAGAACATTTTATGTTCCTTCTCTTGTAACTCAATAATAATGTGTTAACAAAAGCCACGAGTCACCTTTTATTCATCCCGAGCATCACCTCTTCCTCTCCACTTGATGTCATATTTTCTAATGTGGACCTCACCCCGTTTCCTCTTCGATGGTTTCATTCTATTTTATTTTGTTGACCATTTAAAAGTATATGGTTTTATCATTAAGTAAATAAATCGAGATGTTCATTCAACCTTTGTTGCCTTCAAGCAACTTGTTGACAATTATTTCACCACCACCATTAAAACACTTTACACCGATAATGGGGTGAATTCCTAGCTCTTCAGTTCTTCCTTGCAACCCATGGTATAACCCAACTCACTACACCTCCCTATACTTCAGAGCATAATGGGTATTTTGAACTCCGACATCGACATATTCTCGAAATGGGTCTCACTCTCTTACATCAGGCCTCCATTCCTCTAACCTTTTGGCCGTATTCTTTTGCTACAACTGTTTATTTGATCAATTGAATGCCTAAAGTTGGTCTGTCTCTTAGTTCCTCGTTTGAAAACATCCCGCGTAAGTTCTGAGCCCATCAAACTCCATGACTTGGTTGTTATATTTTTCCTTAGTTGCGTCCCTACTCTTACCACAAACTCGACCCCAAATCTAGTTCATATGTCTTTCTTGGCTAGTCCCTTACTTAGAGTGCCTTCCTCTGTTTTGACCCCACTCTAAAAAAAATATGTGTCCTGGCATGTCAAGTTTATGGAGAATGTTTTCTTGGGCTCAACATTCAACCCCCTCCCCCATTCAACCATCATCCTATGTATTGTGTCCCGTCATGGGTTGAGTTGAAATCGCTATTGTCGGAACTTTTTGTCCCAGTGTAGTCCCCTCATACCCTCTTCTCGGACAACCTTGATGTTACTTATCTCTTCGCTAATCCTGTCTTTCACTCTTGCATGAAACACCTTGCGATTGATTATCATTTTGCTTGTGACCTGGTTAGTCGTTTGAGCTACGTGTTGTTCATGTCTCCTCTGGTGACCAGCTTGCTAATGCCCTTACCAAATCTCAATCTCAGCCTCGCCTCCTTTCCTTATGTAATAAGATTGGTGTTATTTCTGACACACCATCTTGAGGGGGCGTATTGGAGTATATTTAGGATTCCTTTTATTGTCTCTATGCTTTTACCTTTTTGTCCTTGTATTGGTATATCTATATACCTCAACTCTCTCAATAATAATAAAGTCTCTTTCATAATATTACTTAGGGTTTGGCATTACTTGAGAAAACATTAGAGATTGGATATGTGAAAATCACCTGGTTTGTTTACTTGCGAGTTGCAAGGAGGTTTGCAAAGGTGTCACTGATTTTAGGAAATGGAAGAGGTTAAAAGAGTTAGGAGGCATTTTTTTTTTTTACTTAATGCTAAATGTAACTTTTGTTTTGAATAGTGCTTAATAAGATTAAGTATTTAGCTTGTTTGTTTTTCCTAAAAAAATCAATCTTTTAATTTTTATCTAAATTTGAAAATAAATATTAAATAAAGTTAAAAAATACAAAGTGTTTTATTTAATTAACAAAGCAAAAATGAGAGTTTCAATTAAAAGCATAAAGTATATGATTTTTCTTATATTTGTATATCTAGCTTTTCTTAATAGAATAAAACATTTAAAAGAGCATTAAGAAAAGTTAAGAAGCTAAAATATTTTAGTTTTCTATTAAACAAAAAATTCAAAATTTTAGCAAAAAGTCATGAAAAAGTTGAAAAACAAACATGTTGAAGGCTGAAAGAAAATTACTTTCAACAAAAAACCAAAAAAACAAATGCCACCTTAGTCTTTTTGTGTACCCCAATAAATATATTTTTCTGATGCAAAGTTGTTGGCTAGAAAGAAATTAGTGTAATTACACATGTATCTTTAGGGAAGGGCAGTTTAAGGAGTTGTGGCAAAGTTGTTTAAGATAAATGTCCAGCTGAGTTTAGGTGGATGTAGTTATTTTATGGGCCATGCTTCTTGCCTAAGCTGCAAAATCATCTCCTATGCTGGATTTTTTGATATATTTATGAGAATGGAGAAACTAGTCTAAAATTCTTATATAGATGATCTTTTATTCTGTTTTTCTTAAGATAGATTTCCTTATGATATCTTTTGGTTCTTCCTTTGCTTTGAGAGGCCAAAAAGAGAATATACTAAAAGCAGAAATAGAAGTAGCACATAAGAATACACATAATTTATACCATAGGAGTCAAGAGACAGAAGTACAAAAAAGGAGGGGGAAAGTTGAAACTACTCCTTCCCTCAACAGAAACTCATCCAATCTAGAGAATGAACAAAAGGCATAAAGCTTTCACCTATGTAACCCTTAGCCACAAATTTGAAATAATTGAGGAAAGTCCTTTAAGCCTTTGGTCAGTTTGTTTTCCTTCTATTTCTTTCTTTCCACATATGAGTCATGCCACCTTAGAAGAGTCTCCTTGATTGCTTCTTCTTTGCAAAGAGCATATTGCTCACTGTCAAAGGAATCCTTATTTAGCATTTAATAGGTATTCAATTAGAAAGTTGGCCATTCAATCAACATTTCATTGACATTCAATTATCAAGCTGGCCATTTAATTGGCATTGACATTTAGTCAACAAGCTGATTATTTAATGTACAACTTTAGAATTTGTTTTCTTTTTCATAATTAAGATGTAATAATTGTAGGTTAAATCTCTTATTGATTTGTATATGATAGTTCAGCTATCTTTAGGACAAAAAATCAGCTTGTATTATAATGATATAATGATAATTCTTCTTCATGAAGAAACACAATTTTTTCAGGTCAAAGTTCTCTAAGTTTGTCATTCACAAATGACCAACCTTTTTAGTCCAAATTCAAGAACTTACCCCAACAGGCATCCCTATCAAAGAATTGTCACCTTAAACTGAATATATGGGTTCCAAAATATTTTTTTATGAAGAGAGGACACGACACCGATCGAAACAAAGATGAATGAGGGCTTTTCGCGAAGAATCTAACTTTGCTATCACCTCATAACACCATTATGTATGGTCCAGGCTCATGAACGCTAAGTACGCCAAGCGCCAAAGATTACATCTTATGGAACATTTATCTGTGGTTCCAATCTTGATTAATCAGATCATAAATTGTGGGAACTTAAAACATATCTATAAGTGCATGCGCTATGTGCTGTCGTAAATCAAAGGATAAAATAAAATGATACTCTGATGAGTACTCAAATATAAATATAAATATTGTTAAAGATTGGCGCAGGATAGACATCATAGATTTTGGTTATAACAAGTTTAAAAGCAAAATTTGTAACATTAAATATAAGTTTCTGTCTATACATTGGATTATAAACCTCAGACATAATCTATTAACCGGAAGAATTTTAATCTTATGTAGTTAATTAGAATTTTCATGATGTTAATCTACGATGCCCTTGTTCTGTTATTGGACATGGGCGAGCGTAGTTAGGTGTTGCCACGCTAAAAGAGAAAATGAAGAAAAAAAGTTGAATGCATGTCTTGAGGAGTCTTCAACTTGAAATACAAATCCAAGTTCTATAAACAAAATCTTAAAATACAGGGTGCTCAGGTTCTACTGATAAGGTGCATAAAGTCTATATTATTAGCCACCCCATTCCTTGTATCAAGGATATGACCCCTTTGATAGGGTCTAGAAAATACAGTTTTTAAAGAATTTCGAAAGAGTAAGAAACTTTGACGACTTTAATGAGACAACGCAATGTTTCTCACTAGTAAACTATATTTCCAACTAATTAATAGTATTCTAGTGGTCGATGAGAACTGATTTAGTGGTTAAAGGGTTGAACGCAACATAGAGAAATGATCAGATTTGAATCTTCATGAGAATATAATACTATAATAATGCAATACAAAATGCATAAATTAAAAAAAAAATAGCACTCTAGTGCTCAACTATCTTATAGATTCTTCAAAAGTCATCTATAATTAAAATAACCACTATTTGATTATTTTGCAAGGATTAGAAATACCTCTAATTTAGTTTTAGATGAGATTATTTTTAGCATTCTCCAATGTTTCCATATCTCCAATGCATTACAAGTTACTAAAATTTACGAAAAGTATTTTCCACAAGTTATTGATTCTTTGTAACACCCTAACTTCGAATCAAGGACATTATTGTCCGTTAACATATAGGGTTTTAAAATCCTACCTTTAAACCACATCTTCAAAATTTCTATTTATAAATCTTGTTTGTCCTAAATATGCTCACAAGAAGAATTAAACTAATTTCATAAAATCAAAATCTCCTAAAGGTATAAAACCTTCAAAAGTATAACAAAATGTCATCGAACCAACATTTGCCAATATGATAAAATTTTTCAAAACTAATAATCTTAAAATGCAACATTATAGCAACATAAAATCTTTTCAATGAAAGTTTGCAAACATTAATTCCCAAAGCATTAAAGTAGTGTAACAATCCTAAGTATTTCTAACAAATACCAACTGACAAAATAGTTCTCAACTTTCATCATTGCCTACCCCAAAATCACTATTCGCCAAGATTTAAGGCACTTGGAAATGATTAATAATAAGGAGTGAGCTAAAACCCAAATAAGGAATGTTAATACATTTTCATGGATCAAATATTTTAAATTAACAAAATTGGAGATATAACATATTTTTTCTTTTCCTCATAAATCTCATAAAATCCTTGAGTACAAATAAATAAGATATAAATATATTTCAAATTGATATTCATCATATTTCTTGTTTCTCAAACAATTTCATATCATAATCAAATCCACAATTATTTTAAAACACATATACTCATGGTTCTCAAAAGATTTGTTTCAAATAAAATGTCAACTATTCTAACCCGTTGACAAGGGTCATTCCAAAATACTTGCACTCTTGGTTCTCAAAACATATTTCTTTCAAATAAAATGTCAACTACTCTAAACCGTTGACAAATGTCATTTTGTCAACTACTATAATTCATCGATTAGGGTCAGATTTGTCAAGTTTATACCTATTGACCAAGACCATATTTTTCAAGTTTATACCCATTGACATGAGCCATATTTGTCAAGTTTATACCCATTGACAAAGGCCATAAAAACCAAAGTCAAATATTCCCTTCATGTTTCCAAATTTAGAAAAATACAAAAATATGTCCCCATAACTTTCAATCCCTACCATGAACATTTTCATATCCATTTTCCAAACAAAACTTGTATTTGATCCATGCATATAATTTAAACTTGAATGATACTACTCCATAATTAAACTCAATTAAGAGTCTACGTTACCTAAACAAATAAAAGTGAAAAAAAAACTCATTAATTATCCGAACTATTATTTATTTTTCTTCAATGTTATTTTAATTTACTTATTTATTATTTTAAACTTACTATTGTTATTATTATTACTCTTTGAATAATTTGGCCTCAATTATTACTCTCTTTTCCAAACTAATTTAAATGTAGTTTGATCACTGCCACAGTTTTGTTGTTGAAAGAAAAATGAAGAAGGTTAGGATTGTGTAAGAAACTTTTTGTTGTTGTTGTTGTTGTTGTTTTTTTAGCAAAACATTTATATTTTTTTGTTAAGAGCCCCTTCCAACTTTGAAAATTTTCATTTTAGCCCTTCTCATTTTGGATTTTTTTTTTTTTTTTTTAAATTTAGGGGTATTACATTCTTGCTTGGTCTTTCAGAGCTGGTTTGTTCTCTAAATCTATACAATTGGCTTGCAAGTTATAGCACATATTCATAATTTAGTTGCATGTGATGGTTTTGATAAGAATGTTTCCTCTGTATGCTTTGCTTCCATAGTTTTAAAGAAAGGCACATAGGCGTAGGTTTTGTGAAGTGAAATATGACCCTTAGTGCACGATAATTTTATAAAATCTGATTCAAAGTATGATTATATTAATTCTGTATATGCTTTTTTATTTTGGCATTCCTATCAACCATTTGGTTATATTCGAGATCATCTACATGAGTGGCTTATGGGACAGCAATCAAAGAGGGTCTGGATATCTGCTGCCTAATATTGTCTTGGAAGACAGCTATAATGAAGTCGAAGAATACTATGATGATGAGGGTGAAGAGTACTATATATGATGAGGAAGAATAGTACGATTCTTCAGATGAGGAGGAGAAGGCGGAAAAGAAATATGTGAATCTTTCCATGCTTGCTGACCCTGGGTTTTGGTTGATTACCATATAATAGTTATAAGAGGTGAAGTATGATTTTCATGATGGCAGAAGAGAGTTTGAAGGTGATAGTGGAAGTATCTTTTCTGTTTTTTGATATCTTGTGAGATTGAAAGAGGAGCACAGGCTGTGCTAAGAGCAAGCACAAAAAATTGTTTGGTTATAGGTATAGAAGGACATCACTGTTAGGTGTGCACCCAAAATCTCTAATAATCAAAGTGGGTTAGGAATGGGGAAGAGAGAACTTTATAAAGTATATAAATATGAACAATATCCAATTAGTATGAGCTCTTTTAGGAGAAAAGCCCAAAAACAAAACCATGAGGACTAGGCCTAAATTGGAAAATATCATATCAATATGGATGTGAAAAGGGTCCATGAAGGTTCCCAATAAAGTCGTATTAGAGCCGGGTAACCGAGTTCAAGCTTAACCGTGTGGGTGAAGCCGAACAAAATGATATAGTGGGCCCCACTTGATGGTGGTGTTTCACGTCGGCGTGTCTTAGGAACGTAGTGAAGAGGAAATCTTGGTTTAAGAGATGACCGATGAGAGATTATTGGATATGTCTGGTTCACCACAATGTCCCATCGATTAGGAATGGGACTGACTTATAAGTGATATCTTAGCGTGATACTTGTCGATTGATATGAAACGTTTTGGGAAAAGCCAAAAAACCATGAATGTTTAGGCAAGAAATTGAATGATATCATATCAATGTGAATGTGGAAAGGGTCCCGTGAAGGTTCCTAACAAAAGTGGTATCAAAGTAGGAGTAATCGGGTTCAAGCACTTGTAAACGAAAATTCTAATTTTTTTGAAAAAGGGTAAAAGCAGTAATTCGGTCGCTTTATCGAATTTTTCTAAATCTCGGATAGCCAAACGAGGACTTTCACAGATTGAGATCGTCTTCATAATCCTTTCTATGTTAATTTCGTCGGGTGCAGAGACGGTCGGAATTTGCGTCTTTGAAGCGCCGGGTGTTGGGTGCAATGCCAATGGCAATGAGAAATATACGTGATGTAAGAGAGGCATGTGGTATGTGAGGGCCACCTAGTACATGTATCCATGTGACCTTTTCGCATAGACCAGTGAGAGGATAGAGATAAATGATTTATATTAAGTAGTATGTCAAGTGGTCATAGAAGTCAAGCCCAAGAGAGACAAGGGAATAAAAGGAAAGAATAAAAGATCATCTTCTCCTTTTTGGCCTGATATCAAATTAAGGAAAATAGAGTTTAGAGAAGTCTGCCTTCTCTCTAAGATCTATTGACAGTCGGTTTCATCTATCTGAGAGGAGGTTGTAGATACATCTTTGCCGGGGGCTGCGTGGAGTACAGTTTGTGAGATTTCGACAGCCGAGAGAGGTAGGGGTCTTCTCCTACTTGATTTAATCCTTATTTAAAGACCTTGTTGTGGTTTGAGTGTTTTAGTAAGAGAAATGGCGGGTGTGTTAGGTCTCCGGGAATGGGATAGAAGGAGTGGAAATTTTAATTTGTTTCGAGGCAGATCGAGGTTGGGTTTTTGGAGGCACCGGGTGGTCACGATTGTGTGTTTGTGATGATTTAGAGGCAGTGCAAGGGATTAAGCTATCGGATTTTATTGGCCCATGTGGTAGATTTTGTGTTGTGCTTACGATGAATAACTGTTGTGGTGTTGATTTTGTTAATATATGCGTGTGATAATATTAAGCATGTATTGTATGGAATTGGCATATTGCATTTCATATGCGCGGGCACGCTTAGAATGTGGTCATGAGTGCATGACATGAAATATAACGGAGTTGTTGATGGAAATTTATTGGAAAATTGTCCGAAGAATTGTGTTGGGAATTAATCCAACAATTCACATCGGAGAGGCTCATGGATTGTTTCGGAGAGTTACTGGGGCCGTTCCTCGGAGAATTGTCAGCGTATTTACTGTCGGATGATTGCCTGAAATAAAACAAATATTTTTGTTTGGAAATGGTTTTCATACATGGCATAAGCATGTGTGAGGGAGTCGGTGAGGACTCGAGACATAGGATTGGGCATGTAGACATTCGAGTAGGAATCATGAATTCACTTGAATGTGTGTGTTTTTCCATTGCATGAGCACTTAGGTGGGGAGTAACCCATATAGGAGATCATTACTACTGGGCATTGCTCACCTTGTCGAGGGAAAATTATTTCAGGTATAGGGAGTATTCGGGAAGATAGCGCTCCTTAGAGGCCGAGATTATGAAGTGGGCCGTGTAACATCTCGAAATATACCCTAGTCGTTTTCAACATGTTTAGGGTATTTTGTAAGCATAATGTGAATGTTTCGTGATTTAAATGCGGAACATAGGTAGGAACAGAAATTGCTGTGCAAGGCAAAATATGGTTTGCCAAGGGACATAGAAGTGAGATGAAAAGGCTATGGGTTAAAATAGAATTATGTCCTAAGTTGATTTTTAAAGAAGAACCTAAGGACCTAAATGCAAAAATGAAAACTTAACCCAAAAAAGAAATGGGTTTTTTTGAGAGCCAAACAAGGCCTAAGAGATATTTTGATTTAAGACCAAATTGGTCTCATTTTGAAGAAAGGAGAACAAGCGTGGAGGAGAAGAGAGAAGGGGAGAAAGAAGAGAAGAGGAAGAGGAAGAGGAAGAGAAGAAGAAGAGAAGCCAAGCAAAAAGGTATGGATTCTATGATTTTTGGTATGGATATTACATGGAAAGTAAGGATCTTATGGTTTTGTATGGAATTCTAGGAAATCTTATGAGTTCCAAACCTAGGGTTTAGTTAGGAATTGATCTAGCTACAGAGTTTGAATGAAATTGAGTTGAAAAGCTACAGAGCAGTTTAATATAAGTATGGAATCCTGCATTTGAGGTTGGATTCATGGTTTAAATTGAAAGCGATTGAGTTAGGGTTTAGAACAAACCCTAACTAATCTTCATGTTTGGTTTGTGTTGTAGGTTATGACCCATATTAGAATAGTTTTGGGAGAAATTCATGGAAAAGTTTTGAAGAAAGATATGTAATGAAAGATGAATTGAGTAAAATTGAAGTTACAAAGATGAATATGAATGGATTTTTGAGGTGTATATTGAATTATTGAGTGGATTTGGGTGAAAATATATGGAAAAAGGGAAAGAAAAACCACGATGCAGGCAAATTCGGGGGCTGGGCCGGTGCGGATGAAGTTGTACCGGTACGGAGTGAGTGTTCTGTTTTTCTATTTTGACCAACGTTCGTATTTTGGACATAACTTGCTCATTTCTTATCCAATTTGAGTGACTCAAGTTGCTAGTTAAACTAGACTTCAAGGAGAACCAAACATCCACGAAATAGATGCCCACTTCGCATTCCGGAGCTCTATGTGGCCGAATTCACTCAGAAATGGTATGTTCAAGCCAATTTATGGTTCGATTTTTCGCGTAAGTAGTCGGGTTATTCAGGGCCGGCTATCTTGAGTTCGGTGCTCAGGTTGGGTGATTAGGTTGGAAGACCGCCAGCACCTTAGCTTTAAAGGAGTATAAAGAACCAATGTCAAATATGGAGTCAAGGCACTGGAAAATGAGTATTGCAAACTGTCCCTCGGGTAAAATCGGTAAATTGACTAGTTTGGCATGAAAATGCCATAACTTGAGTTTGGAAGATTCAATTGGAATGATTCCAATTTCTGAGTAAAGTTGATTCGTAGAGGAACAAGAATACATGAATGATGTGTGAATACATAGGCATCGCTTTGTATAGAAATGCAATGTTTGTAGTAAGGATATTAAGTACATGTATAAGTATTCTGTATAAGTCTATGAAATGCCATATGTAATAGGCATGAAAGCGAAAAGTATAGGAAATGAAATATGTAAGATGTGTTCGTGAAACATGAATATGATATGAAATATAACGATTTGAAAAAGAAAAATCATGTGAACACGAGAATCACGATAAAGATAGGTTATAAGTTAAAAAGACATATGATAATATGACTACCTTGGACGAAAAGAGATAGATAGTGGGCGTCACGATTAGTGCTCGGCACTCTAATTATGCCAGGTCACTCTGATTGGTGCCAAATGCTCACGATTCTTTCAGGCACTCTTGATTAGTGCCGGTACTCCCGATTGATCTTTCAGGCACTCGATTGGATATTACTTTGGTACTCACGTTGGTGCCCCGGCACTCTGGTTGTGTCGCGACACTCTGTTGCGTGGGTAGCCCGCAGTTTGTCGGTGCCGGCACTCACATTGGTCTTCACGACACTCTTGTTGCGTTGGTAACCCGCGTTTTGTTCGATTAGCCGGCACTCCTGACTAGTCTTTATACTGGCATTCTGTTGCGTGGCGTACGTTTGATTGGTGCTACGGTACCTCGTCTTGTATTGCCACGCAGGTACTTATTGTCTTCACGTCACTTACTCATTTCTTATGATTAGTCTAGGGTAATTGACGAGTTATATGATAAAATTTCGAGATAAAGAATAAGAGTAAAGATGCGAATGTACCTCACGTATGCATTTATGTGAAGTACTACGGGTACTCCTGTATCTGATTAATCTCTGTAGTACCTACGGGTACTCCGTATCGGTAAAATAAGTATAAGTTCTGTAATACCCACGGGTACTCGAGTATCGATAAAATAAGTACTATAAGGATGCAATAGTACTTACAGACCTCGTATCGGTAAAATAAGTATAAGTTACGCCCAGTATACACGGGTATAAATATCAGTGATAAAATAAGTATAAGTTACGCCAGTACCCACGAGGATACTCTCGTGTCGATAAAATAAGTATAAGTTACGTAATATAAGTATAAAGTCATTAGTACTACAAATTACTCATGTATCGATAGGAACGAAATATAAGATCAAGTAATAAGTATAAGATCAGAAATACAAGAATAAGATTGAGAATTACCAGAATAAAAACTCAGTAATACCGGTATAAGATTCGTAAGACAAGGATATGCTGTATAAATATAAAATTACGAGTACCTCACGGATACTTACGTATCGATTAATTTACGTAGTACTGCGAGTACTTACGTATGCGATTAATCTACGTAGTACCTACGGGTACTCCGTGTCTGATAAAACAAGTATAAGTTACATGTACCACGGGTACTCATGTGAGCTAAAATAAAGTATAGATACGTAGTACCAGCGGTACTCTCGTATCGATAAAATAAGTATAAGATTAATAAGTCTTGCAGATGCTAAAATTATCTGATAAAATAAGTATAAGTTCTGTAGTCTGCACTAGAGATGGGAAAGCGAGATAACTGACCCATTTTGGCCAGCCAGCTCGGTGCGAGACTATGGGTTGAACCCTTTATTATTTTTTGGAACCAGCTTTTTAGTAGGCGTTGGAAGCCTCGTAGGTTATGTTTAAAAGCAATTAACAGGCTAAATTCTAAAAATACTAAAAATGTTCAGAAACTTTTAAAAATATGTATATAGAGAGTTTTTTTCTTATCTAATTCAATATTTATCATTTACTAAAAGTCTAAAAAGCCTAAAACAGCAAAATTGCATGCAATCATATTAATATATATAAAAATTTGTTTCTCATCAATGTTATATGATTAAAAGTTAAAACAAACCAAAAAATGCGCATACTTTTTAATTACACAAAAACACCAAATCCATCAAAAGTAGAAAATATAATTTATCAAAGAAATGAACCTAAGTAAAAGCAAAATGTCCGTGAAGCAATTTCACCAT
This sequence comes from Tetrastigma voinierianum, assembly GCA_016808115.1. Lineage (NCBI taxonomy): Eukaryota > Viridiplantae > Streptophyta > Magnoliopsida > Vitales > Vitaceae > Tetrastigma > Tetrastigma voinierianum. The sequence continues at coordinate 255,368 of JAEQBH010005067.1, forward strand.
TCTGACCACGATAAATTTCTTGGACTTGGAAAGTAGAAATTGTGGAAGAAAAGAAAGGCTAGGAAATGGGAATGAAGGGGGGCTCTTTGGAGGGATGGAGAAATTTGGAGGAAATTGGCCAGAGTGGAGCATGAAGTTGTGGTGGAGCGTGGAGCCAAATGGGTTGTGAAATGTAGATTAGGGTTTTATCTTTTGGGTGTCAAAAGGTAATATTTAATTTTATCCCTTAGCCTTTGGTAACAATTCCAAAAACAAAATCAAAGTGGGCGATGGGTTTGGCTTGGGCTGGTGAGGCCTTGTGGCTGTCGAGCAGACTGACAGCCAGAGTCCTATTCGGACCTTGATTTTCAAGACCCTGACCCTCTGAAATTTCGAGGCCAACCCACAGCCCATGGGCTCAACCCATATTCCCATCTCTAGTACCCGCGGGTACTCCAAACATCGAGTAAAATAAGTATAGGTGTCTTGTTACTTACAGTACTCGTATCGATAAAATAAGTATAAGTCAATTAGTACCTACGGGTACTCGAAATTATCCCGATGCAAAATAAGTATAAAGTTACGTAATATAAGTATAGAATCCGAGTGGTACTACATGGGTACCTCAGAAGCGAAGTGTAACTACGAGATATGATTATGATATAAGCCCGATAATCTGGCTTTGTTTTTTTGGATATGTTCGAGATGCAGTATGAATCAGGTATATGTATGCGTTGTGATTAAATTTTGCTATGGACTAATGTCATATAGTATCTTATCTGCATAAGTACGATATGACCTTGTGTGATATGATTCGATTTGTTAAGAGCTTGTTACTTTTTATGGAATTTCTTTGCAAATGGAATCAAATATAGAATAAGTATAAGTCACCAGCCCAGTACCTCACGGTACCTCTGTATAATAAATTTGTTAATACGACACCTACGATTACTTTTTGTACCCGATAAAAATGTTACGTAGTACCTACAGGTTACTTAGTATCAAGACTTCTGATTAACTGCATATATGATATAAGTTTAAAATCAGAATAGTATATGTTCGTAATACAAGAATAGATCAAAATATAAGGAATAAGTATGAGTTCATGATGCTCTCCCGGTACCTCGAGTATAAACTCGGGATAAGGATAAACTTAGTAGTGCACTGCAGTGCTAAAATTATGAAATTATAAGAGAAGTTTGATATAAAAGCGAGTGTGCGTCTCTTGGGACATTTGAGCTGAGTAGTGCTTCTGAATTGCCAGGTATAAGAATAAGTTCCCTTGATACCGAGTATACGTTGGTAATATCTCGGTAGTACCCTCTGAATTTACCTCGAACAAGTGTAATCTTTGTAGTATAAGTATAAGCCCTATGGTATAAGTATAAACCTTGTAGTACCTAAGGGTATCTCTGTATAAGAATAAGTTCTATAACTCTTACGGGAGATCCGTATACACATAAGTTCTGTAACTCTTACGGGAGATCCGAATACGCATAAGTGCATTTGTAAAGCATAAGTTAGAATAAGAATAAGTTACATGAAATTCCTCTGGAGGTCGAATAAGCATAAACCTATAGCATAAAAGTACTTGTATAAGTCCGATTATACAAATGCATGGAAGTCGATATACATTATTATTATCTAGCTTTGGAATATAAAATGTGAATATGCACACTACATATGTTTCCACTAAGTGTAAAAAAGCAGCACGAGTTTTTAATCAGGTGTAGAGTCTGAGAAAACGATAAAAAACATCAGCATAATTGGCGTATCTTAGTAAGGGTTCAGCCAGGTAGATTACAGCGGCTACGAATATGTAATTATACGTACTGTCAAATACAATTTGTATATATGTAAATGGGACTCAGTGTATGTGTATAAATCATGCTTAGTAGCTCCCAGGTAGTAGTTTTTATTTTGTACGTGATAAGTACGTTCTGTTTATAAGATGTAGGCCATATACACAATTACAGTTAGACTTTGAAGAAAAAAGCGGTAAAAATTAAAATTATATAGTCTTGCGCCCCTCGGAACTTCGGTTAGAATTAATCGTTGAGTTGGAATGCAAAGAATCGGGCGTGACGGTAATGGCGCGAGATTAATGTTTATATATATATAGCCAAAGCGAACTAGTTTTAATATATGTTTTGTGTAAGAGTGATGTAACAATAGCCGAAACTATTTTAATATAGTTGATTATATTTTGGCGAATATGGATGTATGAGCGATAGCGTATTTTACTCACATATGGAGTGCCATGATTTTGAGGCATTCCATGGTTCATGAGGTCGCGATAGTGTGATTTAAGAGAATGGGCGTTACATTAATCGTGTGGGTGGAAGTCGAACAAAATGATGTGATGGGCCCCCTGATAGATGGTGCTTCACATAAGGCGTGTGCTTGAACTTAGTGAAAGAAATCCTAGTTTAAGGGGAGGCTTGATGAAACTTTATTTGATGGGAGGATTGTTGGGTGTCTTGTGAGGGTCTCCTCATCACATCGTTAGGAATGAGCGACTTATAAGTACTCTGGCGTGATGTCATCCAATTGGTATGAGACATTTGAGGAAGGCGAAACAAAATCATGAGTGCTTAGGTGCAAAATGGACATATCATATCAATGTGGATGTGGAAATGGTTAATGAAGGTTCCCAATATAAGGCGTGTGCTTGTACGTAGTGAAAGAAATCCTAGTTTAAGAGGAGGCTTGATAAAACTTTGTTCGAGGGGATGATTATTGGGTGTGCATCCAAAGTCTCATAGTGTCTTACATCGGCTAGGAATGTGATGGCTTATGGGTATCTGACGTGATAACGTCGATTGGTTTGAGGCACTTTTGGGAGAAAGTCAGCAATGCGAGGACAAATTCAAAGTGAACAATATTGCACAAATATGGATAATGATTGATCCATGATGTTTCCCAACAATCATTATATCATAAGGTATTTGTGTTTGTTTATGGACTGTGGGTGAGTGAAGTTACACTGATAAATTTGTGAACCAGAGTGAAAGCTTTTCATCAAGTGGGGTTTAAGGTTATTACAGTAGTTAGTTTGGAGCTTTATTTCTTTACTGTTTTTGTCAGCTTATATCCTTCCTTTATTTCTATCATACTTAGATAGTCTTGTTTGATGTGGTTCTTCTGGAAATGGCCAAAAGATACCCCGCCATTGTTAAAGACTCTTTTTATAAAAAGTTACTAGTGACACAGTGTTATATCCTTATTGCAAGTTCATGCCCTTAGTAGTGGAGGATATCGAATCATTTACACCAAGAATATTATGACATATATGTCGTTTGAATATAAAGGCGATTAGCCTAATTTTGTCTTTTTTTAAGGCTTGGATGTCCGTTGTTGCCTAGAATCTCGGGTATTGGTGTCGGCGCCCATCCGTTACTGCCTGTCTGTTGTTGCCTATTGATTGAGTGTGCTTAACCCTCGAATCCTGAAGTCATCTCAGGAAATCTTACAAAAATCAGTCGTTTGTCTGCTTCTGTCATCAGAAAATACAAACTGGGGACCAATTATTTCAAGAATCACATGCTTGAAGACAAAGTAATCAACTCGGATCAGATACAGCCCTCCAAAGTAGACTCAGATAATGATGTCCCATTATATTTGTCACATAGAACAAGAATAATAACTTGATTTCATATAAGTTATATTTTTATATCAAATTGATGTAGTTCGATTATGAAGAATAATAAAATTAAGAAAAAAATAAATAAAAAAATAAAAGCTAAATTACTCGTTTTGATATTATATAAATCTCACAAAAATAATAAAATAAGATCTTATTTATAGGCGTGATATAAAAATCTTAACGAATAAATCAAATCTTGGATAATGTAAAAATCTTTGGCATAGATAAATTAATCTGATTAAATAAATAGCCCAATAGTATCAAAATTAAGTAATTTGAGCTTTGGGTTTCGTATTTCGTTTAATCTTTAAGATATGAACATTCAATGCTATCCCAAGGCATAGTTAGTTAGCTCTACTGCTCGATTCATGTTGCATTAAATCAAGAGTCATTCTTGTTCTCCAAGGTATAATTAGCTATAAGAAATCTTAAATGCAGCACCACTGTTCAATTACGTAACATTTTGTTCTAGTGTTGAGTCTCTCTTTCTCTGTATGTAGTAGTGATGAAGAGAAAGCTGAGCTAATTGTTTGTCCTCTTCCCGACATAGGCCACATCGTCTCCATGTTAGAGTTTGCCAAAGCTTCTCGTCCATCGAGACGATCGCTTCTCCATCACTTCATTCTCGTAGTGACTGCACTATGCTTGAGGGTCCTCATTCAAGCCACTATATCAAGTTCTCTTTCTGTCCAGTTTCTGAGAGCATTCGTTTCATCCACCTTCCTCAACCAGTGATCCCAGTTGAAGCTCCAGCTAGGCAGTATTTAAGTACGGCTATTACTCTACGTTCCATTGAAGACCAGAAATCTCTCATCAGAAACGCAGTCAAGCAGCTGCTGACTCAGTCAAAGTCGTCCACCCGACTCGCCGAGGTTTCTATTAACTGTTTGCTTTTCCACATCCATGGTGGATGTAGCTGATGAATTTGGCGTTCTTCTATCTTTCTTCACCTTCCCAGTACAGCCTTTCTTGGTGCGTTCATCTTAGCTCTCACGACCACCAGGGTGGTCTTTACTAATTGTTGACTCAGAGAGCTGGTTCGGTTGCCCCGAGTTTATCGCTCGGTTCCTGCTCGAGATCCTGCCTGCTGACCACATGAGGGAAAAGCAGGGTGGTGGGTCACTGCTTTCTCTACGTTAATACCATGGGTTTGAGGAAATGAAGGGTGTTTTGGTGGTCTCATTTATGGAGTTGGAATCTCTGTGCTGTTAACTCGCATATTGAAGGTATTCCTCTCCTCTATCTCTGGTTATATTAAACCTAAAGCACAGGGAACATCCGGACCATGATGATGATGATATGATACTAATATGGACATCATGAATTGTACTAGATCATCGCTATCATCTATGTGGGTTTTCACTTATACTTCGAGTCATGTCTTTCTTCAGATCAGTTCAAGAGGTGCACAGCACTTGAGTGCAGTCAATATCCTTCTTGTGGTCTTCGTCGACCCCCACAAGGAATTGGGATTTACATTTTCAGTATTCCCCACAAATCTGAAGAGTAATTACCTCAAAAAGTTCTTGGATCGAACGACACCAGTTGGAAGGTCATTGGATGGATTTGATAAGTTTGTCCGCTCACATCAAGTGGAGTTTTGTGTCTCATTATGGATGGATTCTATATTGAAAGTCTATAATTATGAGTATCGATTGCCACGTGACTCTCATACTCAGAGCAGCAATAGTAATGCCGTTTAATGCGGTAAGGGTTGGGATTAAATCCATTGGATGCGTTAGATTATAGTTCTAATAATGGTGAACTGATGAGAGCTTTAGGAAGTTGAGGGTGTTGTAAGAAAATTTGATGAATGACTAACAGAAGTTAAAACAAAGGAGATGAAGAGTATATCAAAAATCTGTGATCCTGAGGAATTTGGATCTTTACCGCAGCAGCTGTTTAATTGGGGATACTAATCTTGACATCTGTATGAAAAAATAATGCTAATGCAATTCATATGTTCAAAGATATGTCATTTAAAGATCATTGAGGTTAATATGTTTATCATATAATTTCATGTTGGAGTTAAGTGAAACCTTATTACTTTTTCAATATCTTCCATTACAAGAATTAATGTAGAAAAAGAAGAGTGTATCACTGTTCTTCACAATGAAAATGTAATCGATATGTTTGAATTAGTTATCATAGATTAAATGAATATATTAATCTGGAAATTGATAACACCAAAGCATTATTATTATTACTCATTTAAAATTATAATTAAAAGGTCAAGTGTATGAGGAGAAGAGAGGCATGTGCCTTTCTTCTTATAAGTATTAACATGCAACTAGCATATCTATTTTAAAAGGAGTTTGTATTTCCTAAATTTATTAGTGTACTACTAGCAATATTTTCTACCTTTCTTTATGCAATATTATTGTAGCAATATTTCTTCATAATTCCTCATTAATATTATTGCAACAACAATATTGTTGTGTATATATCTCTGATGAGGTTTGGTTATACTCTCACCTAACCAAGTTTTCTATTTCTTACAATTTGCAATGAGAACTCCACAGTTTTTTGGTACAACTCCAAAAGATATATTTGGCATTAAAGAGCTGACAATTTGTCCAAAAACCTACAACACTTTATGGCTTAAAGGTAATCTTCTTTCTGTTAATAGAAATGTGATATCTCTTATAATGCATTTTCCTTGGGTCCTTTCACGCTTGCAAAGATAGGAAGTGCCATTATGGAATTTCGTGACCTATTTTCTCTTTGGCTGTGGTTTTAAACGTTGTTGATGGAACTCTCCACGTCCATAACAACCCTAGGTACACTCTTTGGACTTATTAAAGATCGACTTATTGCTTGAGTATTTAGTTCATTGAGAATAACATAAGTCAACCCAACGATATTAATTATGTCTCTTTTCCGATGCCTAGAACTAATGAAACAAGCCTAGTTGACAAATATAGGTATGTGTTCTGGAGTCCACAGTCCATGCAAATCATCATGTGATCTGGTTGAACTTTATTGCGATTGATTTGAACTCCCCACGTAACAGAACTTAGTGTGTGTAGAGCAAATATGATATAATTGAAATAAGTAAATGTGCACATAATCTTTTATGTGGTTCATCAACCTGCCTACGTCCACGAGGTTGTGCCCAGATGCAAGGATTTCCTTAAATTTGATTCAAGGTTCCTGATTAATTAGAGTATGTAGTGCAAGGCTCCTCTACCTTGTAATGCATAGCACAAACATAATCGCTCACTGGTATAATTCGGAGATAAATTCCTTCTTCCCCTCTATGCTCCCTTTTAAACTCATGGCATTAATATAGGATGAAGAAAATAAAGACATCATCTTTCACACATAGTGAAAGGCTTTTAATGCGCAATACCTCGACCGAGTATCTGTACTCCGCGCTGTTTCTTCTTCTTCAAGCTCTGCTCTTGAAATCCATGTCGAGGAACTTCCAATGCCCCAAATTTATATCCTTGTAGATTTGGTCTTAGAAGTCTAGATAAGGTTGGATCATTATCTTAATATGACTCCACCATTTCCTTCTATTTTATGTTCTTTTCCTTTGTTATATTACAACATAAAGAAACTTTAATACTCAGTATCCATTTTGAGAATAAAATGCTAATTGTTTATAGAGGCTACTTGTTTGATAAGCAGTAGTTCTAACTAAGGCAACCTTGTGGTGCAGGGACATGCCAGATATGAGAAGTCTGGACTAGAAAAAGAGCAGCTATGGGACACACGTGAATCTGCTAGCATTGAGGACAAGGAACTTGGGATACAGGTGCAGTGGGCTAGTATACATTTGGCAAGTGGAAAGCAGTCAAAATCTGAGAAGATCTGGGGATGTCTAAAGCTATGAACTAGAATTGGAAACAAATACAGGATTGCAACTTATAGAAAAATACTTTGTGACAAGTTTCCTGTTTATTTGTATTGGCAAGAAAGAACAAAAATATCTGGAGGTAAAGTTGATGCGATTAAGATAATGATCTAGCTTTATCTAGACTTCCAAGACCGAATCAAGGGTTATATATTTGAGGGTTAGATGTTGCTCAACACGAATTTTAAGATCAAAGCTTGAGGAAGAACAAGCGAAGTATGGATGTAATTTGATGGAATTATAGATCTGATTAGGGTATTGAGCGTTAACGTCTTTCACCTTTAAGTAAAGATGTTATTAATTTATATTCGCCGTCTTATATTGATGTATTATGGGTTATGGATGTCGCGATGCTATAAAGAAGGGAATGGAGGAGTTCATTCTAAATTTCATTATAAGTGATTATGTTTCAAGAATGACCGTGGGTAGAAGTCGTCTGCGTAGACCCAATTATAAATCTTAAATCGTGTGAGAGATGCATCTGGCGCGCAACCCGTGGACATAGGTAGGTTGCGAGCAATTGTAAAAATTGTGTATACCTTCCTTATTTCATTTAATAAAAACCATATCATCTTCTTTACACACACTAAGTCTACAAAAGAGATTCAAATATTACAACATAGTCTAGCAGAGATCAAGAATGAACATTAACAACATGTCTAGAACCAACTTATATATTAATAATTTCTTTATAGGTTTACAAAATTAGCATTTTACTTAGTATATATTTGGTTCTAAAAAAAATAGAAATAGAGATAAAATTCATGAATTATTTTTTATTTACTCTTTTGATTCCATTTACATTTATTTTAATTCGTCAAATAAAATTTAAAATTTTTAAAAAATAAACCAATTTAATTAAATAATTTTAATATATACAAAAATTTTATTAATTTAAATTACATATATATATATATATATATATATTTATTTGAGTACATATGAAATTCAATTTATTTCAAAATTTATTTTTCTTAAATTATGATTAAAGTAAGCACTATTCATTAAGGGCTGGGGTGAAACAGCAAAAATACTTGTCGATTGCTATTCATATATTACGTGTTAAAAAATAAGCAATTGTATTTAATGTGTTAATGCTATTGACATAATTGAAACTCAAAAGAAAATTCTATTTGTTAGTAAAAAAATATTTCATATAGATTTATCGTGTACGAATATTCTAATTTCATTCATATATTTCATATATCTAATAATTAAGTTAATTAAAGAAAATAAATAAATAAATACAAAACCAATCAATTTAGTAATCGACCTTAGTTATTTTATTAAGACTGAATAATAACTTTCAAAGGAAAGAACTTCTATATGCTGACTCCATGCAAAAATGATTTTAAATTATTTCCATCTGCAGAAAAAGAAAAGGAAAAGTTGAATCTTCTTCTTTATCAGCCAAAAATAAAGATAAACATCACGTCCATTAACCTTTATGTCGATGTTGGTATTAAAAAAGCAGGTTTTCAAACAGGAACTTGTCCCATTAAGCCATATTTTCAGAAATAAATATAAAATTATTTTGAGCTTATATATCAAAACTCAGGCTTATATATGACTTGAAAAGATGGGAGATTTTATATGTACAAGAAATAAACGTAAAATCCTATTTCAATACAAATCGATGGATTTGCCTTCACCCCATTACGCATGAATACCTAGGACATATTTGGTTTTTGATTGTTTAAAAATAAAAAAGGTTCAAGTCTTAAAAACTCAATAATTCCAAAATCAAAAAGGTTCAAAATCTTAAAAACTCAATAATTCCAAAACTGTTTCTTGGTCAAACCATTGTTTGAATTCAAATCCTAATAACTCTTCTATTCAATTCTTAGGGATTTTTATTTACCAAGTCCATCCTTAATGACCAAGAGACATATTTTCAATTCAAATCTAATGGATTTAACTAATTTTTCTCTAAATTAGACTGCATTCATAAAGTTTGAAAAAGCATGTTCTCTCACTTTCTTTTCCTCTTCACTCGATGTTTCCCTATTCATAATATAATATTCCAACAACAGTTAAATTTTATGGAATAAAATTTACTAAGTACAATGTTAGGAAAACATGTCTCAATTAATTTTATTTTCTACTACGACTGCCCTCCATTTACAGAATTACATCATCAGTTCCGGACCTACACAGCCAGCATTCTCAAGAGAATTCTGAAGAGACAGCTATATTATCAGAACATTTCGAGCGCACCACCGATATTAAGGAGTTAATTATGGCGTCAGGTGTTGATAATTGCCAGAGGGGCGGAAACTGAATCTTAATCCCTGGGCCGGCCATAGGACACCTTGTGCCAGCTATGGAGTTCTGAAGCTCCTTGATGACCGGGATAGTCCTTCCCTGTCCACTGTTCTCATCTTTGAAAATTCCAGTTGGGTTTTCTGCTCTCAGGAATATCTACACCTCTTTCACTTCATTTGGATCTGGACCATTATTCGTATTGTTCATCTTCTCAACTAGATTTTCTAACCCCATCATCATCGTCTTCATACCTGCCTACTTCAGCTACACCTGCATCGAAAACCAGAAACCGCTTGTGAGAGATGCAGTGAAGCAACTCAACTCGGAACAGTCGACTCAGCTTGCCGGGTTGGTGGTTGACATGGCTGCTCCCCCATAGTTTGATGTGGGCACTGAATTTGGTGTTCCTTCCTACGTCTTCTTCCCATCTGGTGCTGCCTTTCTTGGTCTCATACTGCATTTTCTGGCCCTAAACGACCAACAGGGTGTGGATATTACTGAGTTCATTGACTCAGGATGCTGAGTTGTTTGTACCGGGTTTCTCAACTCAGTTTCCTTCGAGTTCTGCCTTTCATGGTGGTGGACAAGGAGGGTTATATCCACTGTATTCTCAACCACACACGAAGAATTACAGCGTTAAATAAACGGAAGAAGGTATTTTGAATTAATAGTTTATGGGTTTAGGAATGCATGCTATTAACTCCTTGCCCAAAGTTGCAACCCCTCCTATATACCCAATTGGACCTATGCTGAACCTAAAGCATGATCATCAAGACTCCATGTGGTTTGGTTGATTACTTATAATGAGTGGCTTGATTATCTTACCTTGTCAGTAGTATTCCTATGTTTCGTGCATAGGAAGCTTTAATGCTGATCAAGTTGAAGAGATAGCAAATGGGCTGAACTTGATGGTTTCGGCGGACTGCTGGAGCCTTCGTCGGCCACCTCGCGAAAAGTGAGATAACGTTTTTTTCCTAGCTTCAAACTAATTTGTTCTGATGTAGTAAATTATTTTTGGTCAATTTATTTTTTAAGGCTTTGAGCGTTTACTTCGATTGTTAGAAATATGTGTACGGGTGAAGATGCGTTAATACAAAAGTGACTACACCAATCCAGAAGAAGTTTTGCCGAAAGTTATTTGGATCGAACGGCTACAATTGGTAGAGTGATTGGATGGGCCCTGACAACCATTTCGCGCCCATTCAGCCATAGGAGGGTTCATGTCACCACTTTCTTGGATGGAATTCAATTTTAAGAGAGTTTATGGTATGGAGTTCTATAGCGACATTTCCCATATATGCAGAGCAACAACTCAATGCATTTCGTAGTGAAGGATTAGGGTTAGCAATGGGGTCACAGAATTGATTATAAGAAAGATGGTGATATTGTAAAAGCAGAAGAGGATGAAAATGGAATAAGAAGTTTAATGGGCAGTGATGGTGGAGTGATTAAGGAGGAGGTCCATGAAATGAGGAAAATAGTGTGAAAGCCCTAATAAGTCTTCACACATTGCACTCAGACGTTTAATGGAGGACATGATTGCTAACATCCCATGAAGCTCATGGTAGAGCAATTTTACTATCATAGAAAAATAATTAAAAATTAATAATGTTTGTCTATGAATGCTTTGATGTACAAAAAAAAAAATTATTATAATAAATTTTATAGTTAAATGCATTCTAAAATCGACATTTATATCTCTTTATTTTTATTTTTGTTCAATAAAGTGGATTCTTAGCGAAATATTTAAGGTCTTATCTTGTTTTTGTGTTTTCATTGTCTTGTCTATCAAATTTGGTTTCTGTCGACATTCTGATGTAATTATTTTTCGTCGTCTTGTTGTAACTTTATTTATGTAGAGAGGCGGTCGGTGGGAATAGCGGATCGATCAGTGAAGTCTACGAATCTTGGTTGTACGTGTGTTAAGAAGCTGAAGTCGTGAATGATACATTAATTTATATTGATAAATTTATAAGTTTTATCTTGATTGATTATCTTCCAGTAGTACGAATATTGTTTAGCTCGTTGTGGTTTTTAGTAATTTGTATGCTAGATACATTGATCTGTTACAAATTTGAATCATCAGTATTTTTCATCTACAAAAAAAAATTATGGAAAGGGGATGATTTTGAATGAAAGGGAGTGACATAGTCTTCACATTTTTTTTAAAAGCAATTTTTTTCAAACTTTACATTCATTTTTGTGTATAACTTATTTTAAATTTTCTTTTAATAGAAAAAAAACCATATTTTAAAATTTGTACAAAATATTTTAAAATCCATATAGAATATGTCAAAGTATTTTTTAAAAATGAAATATTTAATTTTGGTTTTGTAAAACCCGGGAAAATTCTAATTTTAAAAAAATGGTAAAATAGTAATTTAAGTCAATCCGGGAAATTTTACAGATCTCGGATAATAAAGCGGACTTCAGATTTACTGTCGTCTCGCGAAATCAATCCGTGGATTACGTGGATAAAATGTTAGAATTTCGGCTTTCCGGCGAAATGGGGCGTGAACGACAATGTACGAATATTGAATATATGCGTCGTCAGTCGATTCTAATTAAACGGGAAAAGATGAGACGTGGCGGAAGACGACAATCTATATATTGGATAAAATCGAAGACCGGGTGGATAAGTGGATCAAGATAGGCGTGAAGCAATGCTGAAGTGTGATGGCGAATGGAATGAATAAATAAAATGGATTGCGTAGTTGTATAAATATATATCGCCGTATAACCAACCCGAGGAAATCGATATTAGCGATGGATCATCGAATCCGGGGATGTTTGATGCGTAAATTTTATTTTAAGATCATCTCGATCAACTTATTAAGAAGGAGTTCAGACGTCGGTTGACCCAATATTGGATCGATGGATGGTAATGGAATTGGGATTTATCATCACCATCGTCAACCTCGTGGACAACTAAAGATGTTAATATTGATAATTTATCTTAATTGATGTGATGATCTGGCGGATGCGACGTAACGGATATTCTCACAGTGATTAGGTGAAGTCTGTCTGACGCTGGTATTCGATGAGATATACAGCCTGAAATAACTGGACGTTCGCGACCGATCGTGGCGATATGGAATCACGACGTCTTTCATCTCGAATCTCAGTTTCGGTAATATAGTTATCTTTAATGTTGGCGGACATCGTCCCTTATAATTTAATTATAGATATAAAGAAGAAGCCATGATTTTATAAACCCGATGAATAACATAAAAGCTGAACTTTTAATCCATAGTCATGTGACGGGGTTGGCCACACCACCCAGATACGGATCTAGAACATCTTACGAATAGAAACATGAAAATGTTTAATCTCAAAAACTTATCATTCTAGTATCCAAAAATCGGAAATGAATGGTCGAGGCATAGCCGAAGTCGGATATCCCTTCTTTACGGAATTAGTGCTCTACGTCGTCACGCCTCGATCTTTCAAAATATGTGCCTCCATTTGCTTTTAATCTTTGAAAGCATAACTTCGCCTTGACGTCAGCGGCGTTGCGACGTTGCAACGTCGCGACGTTGAGACGTCGCGAAGTTGCCGCTTGTTGACTTGCATAGTGATTGACCCACGGCGTCGCGCGGCGTTGGGGCGTCGCGGCGTGGGAGCGTCGTGGCGTTGGAGGCGTCGCGGCGTTCGGACCTCTTTGCATGCATAGCCTCGCCCATGCTCCCGAAATTGCTTCATCGGTTGCCTTTTTGCTCGATGCACTGCGCATCCACACGAACACTAATTCGAGTCTAGCCACAAAACTATGAAATTACTATAAAATAAGCGTGAAAATGAAAATCGAAGCGCGGGTATAATATGAGTGTTTTAAGCACTTTCATCACCCCGAACTTAGTTTCTTGCTTGTCCCCGGCGAGAATGGACTCTAGGCAGGACACACGAGCGCATCTTTGAGAGCTAACACTAAGACGGTGTTGCACATCTTTGAGAAATAGGGGATCAATTTGGGCCAGGCTTACACTTCTTCTTGTTTTGCTTTCGAAGTTCACAAGATGCATACGGATGTTTGACTTCGGAAAACTCCCGGTTGAGGAAAATAGGTAAAAGTGACTAGTGCCTGGAATTCCATGGTATTGATAACCTTTCAGGGGACCACATGTGCGTCGAATGAATGACCTACAGGTATATACCTAGGTTACGACACCCCCCAGGCACCGAGGCTCAGAGCTCACCTATTGGGAGAAGCTAGCGAAGAAAGGATGGAAACGCACCCTTTTTATTCATACCCAACATACACAAAATTTCCTCAAGTACAAGCAAATTGAAAGAATAATACTAGTTCGAGAAGTTTTAGATGAGTGTTCTGTGGCGGGGGGATCCATTGGTGACTCTCCACCAGTTTGTTAAGGGCACCAGACATTACATCCTTCAAACTTCACCTGAACACTTTCGAAGGCCAAACTCGAAGGCCCTAGGTTGCGTGAATGATCCATCTTGTCCCCATGTAGCGGGCGGTGAAGTCGATGACTCTCTGGCCCGGTTAGGTCGGGCATTAGGCTTTGAAAAGCCCCTCGGGCGTGCCGGGATTAGGTGGATGATCCCGCTTATTTTTATGCATATACCTATTTTTGACATTTTCTTTTCTTTTGCTTTTTATCTTTCTTTTTCTATTGTTTTTGTATATATATATATATATATATATATATATATATATATTTTTCTCTTTGTTGAGGCTCGATGGCAATCCTCTTTTGTTGGGTGTCCCGTCGCAGGTGGTTACAGAATATCAAGGTTTGTCGGGCATTAGTAGTTGGTCTCGGCACCCCTATGCATACCACTGAAGGTCATTAGTGTGTCAGAGTGTGATAGGGTTCTTGAAATGGTTTCTTGACTACCGGGGTGGTTCACTAAGCCTCGGCTTATTGACCTAATTCACAGGAGTATCGAAGCGTTGTATGTATCGATCTTCCGTAATCGATAGTGAATTCGATCCAAGTGATTCTCGACTTTCAACATAGCACACATACACATTCCTACACATGCAACTACTACATATAAGAATATTAGAACACCTGCCTTGACCAAACTAACACATAAGCTTGTGCTTAAGGCTCTAGTAATATCTTGAATGAAACAAAAATACTACAATACGAAAACGAAACAACTAGAAACAAAAAGCTTCGATCACCACCAGCTCCCGAACAAAATATCGGTGTCCCATGCGGTAAATAAGCGATCAGAGGTAAGGGGACTCACGGTGATCAACTGCGGTGGTGGTGGTGGTGGGTAGTGGAAAACTAGGAGGCATGCGATCACGGGCACCTGGGACTCTTTGCTTCTTGAAGAATGATGGCTGATTAGCGATCTGATCGCATATCGTACGGAGAGCCTCACGTAATCTGGTGGGCCGGATCGCGGATCATAGTGCTCTGGGATGCGTGGGGTAAGGGAGAGCGAGGTCCTCGGGATCGGGGGAAGGAGCTGGAGGGCGCCTCCCGCTATTTGTGATGGTGGTGAAGTGGGTGGGACGAGGACTGGCCAATGTCTCCCTGGGGATCGCCAGGAAGCCATAGCGAACTTTGATACTCATGAAGCTTCGTCGATCTCGTCCAGGGCTCATGGCCGGGGTCGCCGCCACCCCCTCAAGTCGCGGGACACCGTGTGTCTCGCAGCCGGATATGGCTTTGATGGGGGTGGAGCCGGGCCTCATTGTCGTCGAGGGGCACCAGGCTCGTTTACCTGAAGCCAAAGATAAGGAAGGGGGTGCCCCAATTCATCTTTGTGTCTCGAGTTATGGAGGATGGCATCCTGCATAACACACTTGACTATCAGGTATATCTGTAGATGGCATAGTTGGCGGGGCACGCTTGGCGGTCACTTCACCGTGTTAGTCGTCGAGGAATAGAGCGACATGATGAGTGATGCCAGACCTTACAAATATGAAGGCGAATGCTTGGCCTTAAGTGAAGCTGCATGGCCCGCAGCAGTGACTTTCCACTCACCGGCCATTGAGGTGATACTCGTATAACCTTAGGGTAGACGAGTGCTCCAGGCCGATTGAATGGCTCAGAAGGGACATGCTCCTAGGCCCTTAAGCCAACTATTGATCGGCTCACTTTAGGAGTCGACCAATCATCCGCACCCGGACTTTTTCGGGCGTGGGAGGCGGGTTGGCGTAGAATCTAGCACCACTCATCGGCGCTGGATGAGGTGGTTGGCCTGAGCTCGCCATCCCTTAGCGCGATGGTCTTGCGGGGAGAAAAGTCATCGGGGTGGTGAAACCCCTTCTCCTTGATGAGCCGATCGGTTCTTGCGGATGGTCGCCGGCCGATCGGCGAGCTACCTCATTCTGAACCGCGTGACATCGTAAGTGGTCGGGTCCTCGTGGGCCAGGCGCTAAAGCAGTAGGCCGAGTTCTGCGTTTTACCGGACTGTTGAACCCTAAAATTCACGTGGTGGTAACAGGTGGTCCTGACTGGGCAAAAAAAACCAAACACCTAGTGTGCACAAAAACTACTAAGTGTCACGAGACCTAAGGTGACTCCAAAACCTAAAATAGACCTCACTAATACTAAACTTGAACCTAAAAGACCCACTAGATGGCTTGTGAATGCAATGGTAACCACTAGAAAGCGACACTAGGACGGAGAACCGTCTGATGTGGAGGGAATGCCACGGTGACAAGAAACTAGTATGTGATGAGTTGCATAGAGAAGGTCGGAGGGCAATGTAAAACCTCAGCCGGCTGAGAGGAGCTCAGGCAAGGAGCGAGAAGGCGGATGAGTGCTAAGGTTGAGCGGTGGTATTGTGCGAGGTGAAGAGCAAATGAACTATTCTTTGGCCTTAAAGCGAGCGGCGTCGGCGGATTAGGCCCAGCGTCAGCGGCGAAAGATGCGCGGTGACCAGCGTCGCGGCGTTCGGGTAGCGTCAGCGGCGTTACCTGATGGCGCTAAGCGGCGGCGTTGGATATCCGGCGTCGCGGCGTTCTGAGACTCATAAAAATTCACGTCGCGACGTTGATTACTCACGTCGCGACGTTCTAGAGAGTATAAAAATTGACGTCGCGACGTTGGAAATCCGCGTCGCGGCGTGGCAGAACACTTCGAATCGGCGCGTGCGGCGATTAAATCCCGCGTCGCGGCGTTACGGAGAAAGGTAAAATGGGCGTCATGGCGTTGAAGCGTCGCGGCGATGCGACTCGCGTCGCGGCGTGGCGAGAGAAGGCTTTCCGGATGGTAAAAATCTGTGCACGGTGATGATCCTTGGCGAGGAAACCCTCCCCACTTGTAAATGTGACTTCGAGGACTTGCCGTACCGAGCATGAGCGGATCCTCCCGATACTGCGTCTGTGACCACGGCCGGTAAATATCGAAAGAGACATCGATTATGGAAAACCCGGCCGACGATAAATTTAAAATAAGCGATAAAAATTGGTACTCAGAAAAAGGAAAAGTTTAAGAAACACTTGGGTTGCCTCCCAAGAAGCGCTATGTTTAATGTCGTTAGATCGACAACCCTGAATCTCAATGTGCTCGGGGACCCGAGCTCTTATGACCTCTTCTTGTACTTAGTGATGTGAGTCGAATGTCTGCAATCACATCAAAACTCGCCTCCGTATCGGCTTCAATCGTTGGGTGGCAACTGTGAATGTGCATTTCTCAAGTGTGTAACCACGCTTGCAAATTAATGAAAAGACCTTAGTCCTTGTAAAGGCGGACATCTAGACTTGATTTCACACAGGCGAAGCTTTAGGTGAGAATTGAATAAAAGAACTTGTTGTCTGTAGTAGACTCTTTTCTGACCAGTAATGTTTATGGAGTACTTCGGAGCTTTTGTCTTTTCTTTGTAAATGAGGGCATTTTCATAAACCGTTTAAGATTAGTCTAGTTCAGCATTTGTAGCGTTAAGCTTTCATAGACGATGCACTATCCATGTTTAAGCGTCGAGGTTACTTGATGGGCTCGATGCTCACGATTCCAACGGAAGATGGCATGCTTTACCATACACAAGTGCGAATGGTGACATACCTATATCATTTTGAATCTTTGTGCGGTACGCCCGGAGTGCATCTTCAATCTTTTAGACCAATCCTTCCTGGAGCGTGCTTTGTCTTCTGAGAATGAACAGTTTCTCGTTTGATACCTCTGCTTGTCCAGTTTGGTATGGGTGATATCTACGAGATGTCACGATGGCGTACCCCATACTTTACCAAAACCTTGTCAATCACCTTATTGCGAGAAATGGGTACCATTATCGTGATTAATGCAGAGGTTCTAAAGCGTCTTGAGAATATGTGGCTCTGGCCCGAGCCCACGACCTTGGCATCGTTAGTGCGGTGTAGGGATGGCTACCAGCTGAAACATAGTCTTTGCCCAATGAGATGTATAAGTTGTTTATGCGATGCGAAATGGTCCCATGAAATCTATCCCCATAAATCAAACACAATTCCACCTCGAAATGGGATGCATGGGTGGCTCGTCCTTTCTAGAGATGTTCCCCATTCGGTGTATTGCTCACAAGTGAAGCAATTTATGAGCATCTTTAAATAAGGTAGGCTTGATAAAAACGATTAAGCACATAGGCTGCTTGTTCTAAGCCACCAAAGTGTCCACATGGCAGAAGTGTGACAATGGTGCGAGAATACGTGCATTTCATCTTCGGGCACATCTCCATATGCTGATCATTGCTTGATGTCGTAAGGGATGAGCTCCTCCCAGTAAAGTAGTGTTTGAGTGTCACGAAAAAATCTCTTTTACTCAGCGATAAGTTAAATTCGGAGGGACTACTTTAGCCACCAATAATTTACATGTCCGGCCGAACCATGGTACCCTCTTGTCTCGATAAAAAGAGTTTCTCACACAGGGAATTCGTCATTCACTGGAACATCATCTCCTAGCCCCTTACATTCATTGAAGATGATCGGCCACTAGGTTTCGGTGCCTTTCTTGTCTTTAATCTCAACATCAAGTGCTACTGTTGAGAAGAACCCCTGGTTGTGAGGTTTAGCATCTTTCTTAGTCATCAAATTTAATGGCGAGAATGATCGGTGTGGACACTACCTTGTTGCAATCGGATAAGGCTGAACTTGTCAAAGGCAAAACGGTATGGATTCTTTTTCTACGTAGTGGCGTAATTCAATTGAGCATCATTCAAGGATTACGCTTGCATAGTAATCCTGAAAGATTTTCTCACCGTTTACACTTTAATAACTTTGATACATAAAGTAAACTGCGTCACATAAGTTCAAATGGAAAGGACGTCACGGAGCCCACGGCGAAGCGGGGCCCCGAGATCAACTTATCCTTCAACACTGAAAAGCATACAAGCATTGTAGATCGACTCTGGTATGGATTACGCTGATTATAGTTGAAAATAACGGTTTTCGTGTTTGCAGAAATCGCCCGATAAGCGCTATAGAATCAAACGTGGCCTGAAAACTTGAGATCCCTTTTCTGGAGTGAGGTGGGCAACTTTTCAATTGCTTCAATCTTCGCCCTATCTACCTCTATCCCTCTTGCTGAAATCCGATGTCCAAGGACAATACCCTCTTGTACCATAAAATGGCACTTTTCCCAATGAGCACTAAGTTGGTCTCTTCACATCTTGCCAGTACAGTTCTCAAGTTTTCTAAACGGTTAGTCAAATGAATTTCCCATTGCGAGAAATCGATCCATGAAGATCTCAATTTTCCCTTTCCAACCATATCGGAGAATATGGCCATCATACATCGTTGAAAAGTACGGTGCATTGAGCAGGTCAAAGGGCATCCCACGCCAGAAATACGAATGTATCATAAGGACAAGTGAATGTCCGTCTTCCTCGATCTTGGGAGGCTATGGAAATTGATTGTATGGAGTGGCTATCCATCCAGCAATAGTATTCATGATAGGCTAATCGAATCTCAACATCGATCTAGAAAGCAGTGATGGGAAATGATCTTTAATTAGCTTTGTTCGGTTCCAGGTAATCAATCACAAATCCTCCACCCGATGGTATTCTGAAGCGGTAATATGTTATTCTCGAGTTCTTATGGTATTGTTCCTCCTTTCTTGGTACCACTTGAAGCTGGGCTTACCCATACCTTTATGCGAAATGGGAATTAAAAGTACCCCGGTGTCTGCCATTTAAAACCTCTTTCCGGACTACCTCCTTCATTGTCGGATTTAACCTCCTCTGTGCTTCCACTGAAGGTTTATGTCCATCTTCGAGCAAGATACGATGCATGCACATGGAAGGGCGAATCCCTTTCAAATCGGCTAGAGACCATCCAAGAGCATTTTGTGATTGACACTGTTTGACTTTCTTTACTAACTAACGGATAAGGATCGAGGTGATTCAACTTTGGTAGATGAACTGGGCATTTTCAAACTGTTGGGTGGGTTTTGTTCATCTTTGGTTGTTGTTACCGAGTATTATCTGTGTGGCATTATTGCTGCTGAGTTAAGATGTTATTCAACAGATTAAAGAAGATCAGACATTTGGCTTTGTTCTATAAATGGCGTTGTGACTCGTTGCGTGTGTTCAACACTCGAAAGATCGGTGAGACGCTGGCTGAACCTTCACGGCCTCTGCTATCTCTTGCCATGAAGAGTATCACTCTCTGTTTGGATCTCCTTTGCTTGAACCACGTTGAACTTGACTTAGTCGTCACACTCTCAATTTAGTTCTCCTCCTGAACATCAATCATTGCCTGGGATTTGCTAGAAAGCAGTGCCAGATTATGGGTATTTCTTTATCTTCTTCCATATCTAGTACAATGTCTGCTTTGGGAAGATAAACTTATCAACCTTCACGAGGACATCTTCTATTACTCCTCTCCCGGATGTTTCAAAGATGCATCGATGGCGAAGTGTATTTGTAGTTGGACCAGAGCCTCACACAACAGCCAGTTAAAAATGGATAAGGGCATGAGATTAATCTTTGGCACCCAAATCACAAGAGCTCTCTCGAAGATAGCATTTCGATGGTGAACTGGACTGGCGACGCACAGGTCTTTAAGCTTTTGCGGCAGCTTCCTCTGAAGCACTACATTCCTCAGTTAAGTTAAGCGTTTCAAAATCGGCCAGTCTTAACTAGACGATTATATCTTTCATAAATTTCACATAACTGGGCATCTGCTCTAGGGCATCGGCAAATGGGATATTGATGTGTAACTTTTTAAACACTTCCATAAATTTAGTGAACTGCTTATCCAGCTTATGCTTCTTTAGGCGCCGTGGATATGGAATTGGTGGGTTGGCCTTTGCTTATTAGAGTTGTCTGCCAATTTGCTTCTCGTTAGGACTGATCTTTATACGCATCATCGTTACGTTGCATTTGGATGACCTTCTCGATCTCTAGCGTTCTACAAGTGGGGTTTGTGGTATGGTTCAATTCCTTCCCACTTCTCGACATAGTACCTTTAACATGTTCATTCCCGTCTCTTCTTGGGTTTACTTACATGAGTTGCGGTAATGAACCAGGGCTTTCAGTTAATAAGTTTGCCATTTGACCCATTTGTACCTCGAATTTCCGGTATCTTCTTTCCAGTTCAAGCGAGGTTGCACAACTGCTTTGCGTAATGGCTTTAGTCTCATTCATGAAGCGAGTGGGAGGTTAACATCACGTGCGAGCTTGTTCTAAATCCGCCTTTTTCTCGGGAGGTGGTTCGCCCAGCTCTGTTTGATGGCATATTGATTACGGTTATTCACTCCATCCATACCCTTGATTGTTACGATTATCTTTGATTCGATTGTTGAGCCACCTTGGCCTTGACTTTGACTCGATGGTGTTTCCCATCTTTGTCCTTGTTGTTGTGATTGATTCTGATTGAACCTCGACACATCTTGGAACGCCGTTAGTTCTGTGCGACATTGCATTGACTGTGGCTGCGCCTCCACGAATTCACCCTGACTCCCATGGGTTGATGCGTATGGCATTTGTTGTTCCTTCTTTGTCTAGTCATTGCGGTCCGGTGTCTTGACATGATTAACCAGTTGTTGAGAACCTCATTATCACGTACCGCCCGCGAAAACTCCTTTGATTATCGGATTTTCTCTACAGGCCAGTTTGTGTTGGTTCTGACATTTTTCCGAATCTCATAGGCTTGGTCGGTGTTTTCTTCGTTAGTGCTCCTCCGGTAGGGGCATGATCCTTTGTTCTAGTAGCGTTCCTCGAATTTATAGAAAGTATGGACTTGCATCCATCTGGTTAGTCTGTGATGCGGGCACTTTCTTAGTAATTCGTGAAATCTGTCCCATGCCTCTGCTAGGTTCTCCCCCTCTAGTTGCCCAAAAGTATTGATCTCTTGCACAAGTTGTGCAATTTTTGAATGTGGGAAGAACTTGGACAGGAATTTTTGCACTAAGTCGTTCCACGATGTAATGGAATACGGTGGGTGACTTGTTAGCCAATGTGGCTCGATCACTGGTGAGGAGTGGAAAAAGCCTTAACTGGAGTGCCTCGCCATTAACTCCGGGTTGTACTTAATCGTATCGCCGGACTTGAGGAAGTTGGTCGGATGCATATTCGGGTTCTCGTAGGATTGAGTCGGCGAAGCGATATATTACTGCCCACGTCTGCCAATGTTATTGACTTCAATTGAAGTTGTTTACTGAATGGGTGGTCGTCTGATAGCTGTCTGAACAACTGTAGGCGGGAGTGCAAACTCTTCTAGCAACATGTATGGATCATCTGGCTGTATAAACGGCCTGGGTGCTTGATTCCTTCCATGATTACCATTTCGGCCTCTCTGGGGCTCGTTTTGCTCAATGCTCAGATCCTGCTCTTCATTATCACCCATGTTTATAAATTTGATCTGATTCGGTTCTATTTGGGTGTTGGCGTAAGGGTTTATTGACAGAGGTTTTCAGCTGGTATTGGTTTGGCTTTGCGATCTCAGACCGCTTCTCGGCGAGAGCACGTGCGACCTTTGCGGGCTGGCTGAGACTGAGGCCACGGCGCTGCAGGCTGGCTGAGCTTGAAGTTTGGGGTGAGCCTCACAATTTGCTTTATTCTCTATATCAATCTAAACCTAGTCCCCGGCGGCCGGCGCCAAGCAGCGGTAGCAGCGGTGTGTAAAATGCGCTATGTGCGCGAGTGTCTGCGTCACCGAAAGTAATATAGTGTATGCAGCGGTAGGATATCGATCCACGAGGACGAGTGTGTTGACTACAAAGGTTTGCTTTAGATAATATCTGAATAAACTTATTTTAAAGAAGGAATTAGTATGTTAATTTCGGCCAAGCTAGTGATTCTAATGAATTCGCGGTATTGGGACTAGGGTTATGTCTCCCCCTGTCACTTCGATGGATTATTTCCTAAAGTGTTATTATTGATGAATTTATATATTGTTGATGACAAGGTGATCTTAATTCACGCGATATCCTCTCTCGAGGTATATGCTATCTAAATGAATAGAATTGAGTATATCTCACATCCCGACTCGATTATTCTGAGAAGTAGCGAGTGTTAACCTCAAGTGCCACCGCCCGGGCTCGGAATATCTCTATTTCGAATCAGCGAAATTTCCTTTCTACTCAGTCCTAGATATCCTCATCTCTGAATCAGTTTCCGGTATAGTTATGCTAATGTTGGCCAGACATCATCATATAATTTAATTATAGATATAAAGAAGAAGCAACAATTTTATAAACCAATGAATAACATAAAAGCCTGAACTTTAATCCATAGTCATGTGACAGGGTTCAACACACCCTAGATCTGAGATCTAGAACTATCTTTTGAATAGAAACATGAAAATGTTAATCCTCGAAAACATCATTCTAGTATCAATCGGAAAGCAATGCGGATCAGGGGCACTTCTTGATCGATTGTCACTTCTTTAACTCACAGATTAGGTGCTCTCGTCAAATGCGCCTCCGTGCCCCTAAAATATGTGCCTCCATTTGCTTTTAATCGCGAGAAAGCATAACTTCGCGGCGTCGGCGAAGTTGCGGCTGATGACTTGCATAGTGATTGACCCGGCGTCGCGGCGTTGGGGCGTCACGGCGATGGGCTGTCGTGGCGTTGGAAACGTCGCCTGGCGTTCGGACCTCTTCATGCACCAGCCTCCTTATGCTCCAAAATTGCTTCATCGATTTGCCTTTTTGCTCGATGCACACGCATCCACACAGGACACCAGTCGGGAGTCTAGCCACAAAAACTATGAAATTACTATAAAATAAACGTGAAAATGAAAATCCGACGCGGGTATAATATTAGTGTTTTAAGCACTCATCAACATCTCTTCTCTCATTTTGGCTGGATCCGGCAGTGGAGGGGGAGAAACAAATTTTAGAGAGAGAAAGTCCAACTTCTCTCTAAATTTTCCGACCTTCGGGCCGTCAGTTCT
This sequence comes from Tetrastigma voinierianum, assembly GCA_016808115.1. Classification (NCBI taxonomy): domain Eukaryota; kingdom Viridiplantae; phylum Streptophyta; class Magnoliopsida; order Vitales; family Vitaceae; genus Tetrastigma; species Tetrastigma voinierianum. The sequence continues at coordinate 279,413 of JAEQBH010005067.1, forward strand.
CATCGAACGAGAGGCAAGGATGTTCGTGAGAATTTCTGGCGTGGATCTGGGCAGATTTTGTGGGTTTCGGCTGACTCGGAAGGTAGGGGGTCTTCTCTACTTGAATATTCCTTGTTTAAAGGCATGATGGTTTGGGTGTGTGTGAAGTAGGAAATGGCCATGGCTTCTTGGTTGCAAAGTGGAGCGTGCTTAGTGAGAGAGTTTGCCCATGGGCGACCAGCTGCTCGGTTCAGGGTTGGTAAAAGCGATCAGAATTGGATGGACCAAACATGGTCCATGAGAAATTGCTTGTATGTTGTTGCTTAACATGAGTAGCATGAATGAGGTGTAGAAAATTAAAGCGATATTGCTTAATGTTATGGTGGAAAATGAAGACATGTCCACATTACAGTTGATGTGGGGCTGATAAGCTTGATCCGTCGCCTGTGGACCAAAAATGTCCTTGTGAATTTGTTTGAATTGGATGGTATGGATTGTGTGGAAAATGACATGTTGATGCATGCTAAATTGATGTGTTAACATGAAAGGTTGAATTATATGAAATATAATTGTGTGTGAACCATAGGAATTGGATATATGAATTGGCATCATTGCATTCATGTGCACGGTGACATCAGCGTCAGTCGGGTATGGGTGCCGCGGTATGGATTCGTCACCACTCTTGGTGAATAGGTTCACGGCGGGTTGTGTTTGGACTTAGATAAGACTCATAGTTCAAATCATAAATGAGACTCGAACAATGTGAAGTTCTTGAAAGCAGACCATGGGGCGAAGAAGTGACAATATCACGAAAGAGTGCCATACAGATGTAAAATAAATTAGATATCAAGGGTTTTGACTCAGATAATAAAAAGACGAATCAGATTGCAAAAACACGGTACTATAAGAAGGTTTACACAGTTATGTGTGAGGACTTGAGCCTCTCAGAAAGAACTCATGTGAATATTAAGAGAAACTGGGTGTATTAAGGTTCATGTGGGACATCTGATCCTCTTAAGTCATGGACACCAGTTGGTGATGGGGTGGGTTGACTTGGGACATTCATTAACAAAGTGCCTTAGGTGTTGGTAGGCTAAGCGGCTTGGTAGTTGGGTGTCATTGGCGTACGGTGTTGATTTTCACATTGGCATGGCGTGTGTGAATGAGTCGGTCGCGTGGCTGCGCGTATGGGCATAGAAAACGCATTTTTCATGCATGATATAAATCATTCCTTGTATACGTGTTAGCCAGATTGTATGAAATGTGGATGTTGTGATGTGCCATTGCATGTGCATTTTAGGTGGGAAGTAGCCCTCGTAGGAAAGATTATGACTCTTGGACGTTGTTTAAGATGGACGGGATTAACGAATTTGGTGTTGGGGATAACGACATGAAACCGCTGATAGAAAGCGGTTGTGACATTCTTCTTTGCTGTATAACAGTAAAGTGCCATTGGCTGCTGTTTATCTCAAGTAACAACTCTTGAACTATTCTCGTTGATTATGTTTGTTGACGTTAATATGACCATTTGACTGTTTTATCTTGCATGGTCTTCATGTTGTAAGGCTTTGTAGTTTTCATGAACTGACGGTGGTCAATGGGACCCCGAGTTTAGACGTCCTGGAGTTTCATCAATCTATTATTTTTTAAATTATTGATTTTATATATTCTATTGTTATGAAATAAAATAAATATAATTATTATTTATTTGTAAGAATGATAAAAATAAATTATTTATCATAATAATTTTATCATTTTAATTTTTATAAATATGTTAAGATGTTACAATATATTATACAAATATTTTTATGTTATTATAATAATAAAGTTACATCATTGTTATACAAGAAGTGAGTTAAATTATGATTATTTAAATCAACATAGAATATTCAAAATATTTTAAAAAGCATTGAGAAAATATTTAATTTTGGTTTCATCGATCCTATTGATTTTAAATGAATTCAGTTTTGTATTCTGTTTTGATTAAATAAAAGGCTGGCTTGAAGTACAATAGTTATTGTTTTAAGATGACAGTAAGACAGCCTGTAATGGTTGCACTCGTTTAGACACGTCAGCATGATGCTGCGAGATTGGCGAAAGTAAAGGAACGTTCTGAGCGGACAGGCTAAAGAACATGAATTCTTTGGCACGTTTTGTTGGCTTTGATTTATTGGTTGAATTAACAGTTTTTGCTTACATTTGGTTTTATAACTATCTTATGTTGTATGTATTATATATATATTATGTATGCTGTCTGTTTCTTATTCGTGGCATTGAACTATCGCATTACATGGTATCAAAGTCACAACTCTCTTTGTAAAAAAATTTTCATGGTGAAACAACCATGACAAACTCTAAGAAAAGGACATTCAGTCTGTTTGTTGCTGTTCCTAGTATGACACAGTTTGATCTTTTGGCTTTGACTCTTGATAGGATCGGACGTGTATACCAAACCATCTGAACCCATCATCATAAAGGGAAAGATTCACCAGTGGGCGCAGAGCTCGAGCCCATATATAAGGAGAGGAGATGTTACAGGCAACACATGGAGATTTCTTTGACCAGAGTTATGTGGAAGGTTCCAAAAGACCCTGGAGAAGTCTACACAATTGTAAAAGATGTTGGAAATGTCCACACATGTGTGGAAGAGTGTGGAAGAATATGGAAGAGTGTGGAAGAATGTGGAAGACTATGGAATGTGGGAGAGTAGTCTAGAGTCTTCCATGATAGTCTTGTATTTACATGTACATAGTAGAACATTCTAGAATTCTCTAGGTTAGTAGAGAACCTTCATAGGTTCTACACACTTCCATTGATATTGTATATAAGAGAGGGTGGCCTCATTTGGGACTACCTAGCGAACCAACAACGAGTTGAGGCTTCTCACAAGCATTGTAAAAAGTTCTTTCTTCAATAGAGTGTTCCTTTCTTCCAAATGTTCTCTTGAGTTCTCTTCACTTCTAAGGCGTGGGTAGAAGCCGAGCATAGTAAGCAAGGCGAGTGGGAGGCTGACTTAGCAACATCCGAGGGGCGAGTTGTCTAAACACCGCACAGGAGCTTAGTAGGGAGACTAAGTCCGTGATAGTTGGTATCAGAGCTTGGTTGTGATGTGTGAGAGTAACTTGGAGGATATGATGGTGGGCTCTCATGTGGAGGAAGTTTGCGAGCAAGTCCGGGGTAAGGACTCTTGACGAGGACCCAGGCAGGATACCGCTTCACGGTTTCTGGGGTGATTTCACTTCAGTGGAGATCTTGCTTCTTGTATGACAACATTAAATGGATGGAACCATAAGGAAGGAAGTATTTTAATGTATTGATTTAATTATTCATTAACATAATATGTAAACCGTAATAGTATAATGGATAATCAAAAGTTCATTTATCTGAATATGGGAAGGTTAATAGAGTTGATAGATCATGACAAGACATATGAATTGGGACAAATGTATGATGTGGGAGAAGATCTTTGAATACGGCCTTGAGTAGGCCTCACAATGTTTGCCGGACCTAGGAGCAATTTTAAACAATAAACGTGAGAAATAAATCTCGGTGGTGGCATAATTTATACGGAAGATAATATTTTTGTTTCAAAATCTTCTTCCCTCAGACCTCACTTCCCTCTTTTTGTAAGTTCTAGTTTAGAAACATTTCCTGAAACCCGACTTTTGAGTCAACATATACAATTCATGCTCAACAATTCAGTAGACACAAAGTTACGAAACTATACGCAAGACTATACACACATAAAGCGAGTATAAAGCATGTATAGTCATCATGTAATAAAATAACCATAGGAAATGCACCATAACCAGTGTCAAATAGTTTATTCCATATTCGAAAGATAAAATCAATAACGTCCATACCACATACCCATCATAAACCATACCATATATATACCTATCATATACCATACCATATTCTCATCATAACGTATCATATACCCGTAATGTATCACCGTCACATACCTCAGGGTACCCGATGTACCGTACCATATATCCTTATAAACCGTGCCACATACTCATCATAAATCGTACCATATACCCATCGTATACCATACCATATACTCATCATAACCCGTATCATATACCCATCATAAACCGTGGGACACCCCACCTCACGACCTTCAACCTCGAAAGGTGTCGTGGTAATAATAATAATGATGAACCGTCGTGACCCAGGCCGACCGTGGAAATAATATATAGCAGTTGGATGTAACCAGCCTCCGCGACAGATGGCAATCTCGAGTATACTAAACCATCGGGTAAGCTTGGGCACGGTCGTGGAAATAATGTATAGCAGTTGGATGAATCGACCTCACGACCGTGGCAGGCCCGAGAATATGGCCAGTCGGGTGGCTTAGGCCTCGCGTCACCGTGGAAAAAAAAAACCAGAATACCCAACCGTCGGGATCAAAGCTGACCTCCCACGGCATCGTGGTAAAACCCGAGAATACCTTGTCGGGATCAAGCCAGGCCTCATGACACTTGATGGTAAAACCCCCGAATGCTGTAGTCGAGGTCAGTGAGCCTCACGTCAACGTGGTAGAAACCCGAATACTTAGATTAGGGATCAAACCCAGGCCTCACGTGGCCGTGGTAAAAAATCAGTGCACTACAATATAATTACTGAACCCAATCTCCGGTACAATATGGTACATCACCTTATAACCTCTAACTCAAAGTTCTTACTCACGTGCACCTTTTTCCAGTATCACGTATCAGGTTAGAGACATGAACTTACTTTCCACAACTCAATCAACTACATTGAAGATCTTTAGTTCCTCAATTCATCGAAATTTGAGCAAATACCCAAATGATATATTCCTTAACCATTTACTAACACATATATATTTCAAAATCATTTCATTTGGTAATAATTTCTCAAGGGGTTTAAAACCCGATCTACATGCCAAGTATCCTAAATACCCACATAATCATTCAAGAAACAGTACAACTTCCAAACAGTGAAAATGTTGACAAAATTCACATGAAATGATAACTTGTTTTATATGTAACCAATAATCAAATTTGTATGCAGCCATCCATTTGATCAAACAGCATATATGTAAAATATTTAATCACAATAGATATACCAATATAAAACCCAAATCATTTTAAAACATATAAACCACTCACTGACTATAGATGCTCAGTTCTGTTCCACTATAGGATTGTCTCCCGGCCCGGCGTGAGTGCCTGTAATATAAATAAAATACCACTTAGACTCCAATAATTTAACCTTGACAACATTGGAATACTTTAAGGCCTTAGAATAACTTTAGAACTATAGAAATCATCTAATTGAACTCAGACGAGTCCAATTACCTGATGTGCCCTATAGGGCGATACCCAAGTGGGGCTTTTCACGGAGCTAATTTCTCGAAATTGAACGTCCAGTAATTCTAAAAACATCGATTTCACTAATACACAACTTCAATTTTGCCAAATTTGATAGTGGTACTATTTTAGTCGACTTCTCATTAATTACAAAAACAACCAAATGAAAACTAACCAGCGATGTCAAAATTTACAAACCACATATCAATGGAAATCCCAAGAGACCAGGAACAGATCAGTAGCCTCACCTTGGTCCAAGGTTTTACGTAATTGGCGGAAAACTTCGATCCAACAGTCGGCCGAATTTGTTTTTGTCGTATCTTTCAAACGGTGATGAATCTGGAGAAAAGGACCACGGAAATGAATTCAGAGGGTCCAAAAATGGTGGAAAGGAGCTATGGGGTGGCCTGAACTGGCCGGAAATGGCCGGAAAATCAAGAAATTACCGGTGACCCACGGTGGCGCCGCGCGCAATGGCCGTCCCCGGCGGCGTCCGGTGGCGGTTGGCCGTAGAGAATTTCAGGCCGGGAAGCCAGCCTACGACGTCCTCCTCCCACCTGTCAGGCGCGTGTACAGTGATGGTGGCCGGAATCGGCTCCCACGGCTGGCTGCGTCGGCCTAAAATGGGTTCGCTTGACCCGGTCGGAGTTTTTCGGGTTTGGGGATTTTTCTCTTGGGTTTTAGGGTTGGATCTAACTGGCACCCAAAACTAGGCTTATATAGAGCCTAGGGTTGTTTGAGCAAAAATCCAGGTGGTGAAAGCGATAAAATCTTTCGCTGTCTAAACTTACGGGGACCATAGCCTTATCAAGTAGAGTCGGTTTTGACGTTACTGCACATGGTGAACTCGTGATGAGGCCTATGAGAATGGTGTCTTAGTCAGCCGAGTGGCTGTCGCCAGAAAAAGTCAAACTTGGTCAAACTTGGTCAAACTTCGTGTTATTTAGTACGGATGTTCTGCAACTCTGGTCCCTTTACACGGTGGAAGAATGAGTCTCGTGATGCCATTTCATTGTAAGGGACGATTCATCGGAGTTAGAGTTGGGTGTAGCGAGACACGAGGAGGATGGACCTTTTGGAGCAAAGCATGGAGAAGGCCGTGGAGGATCTCAAGGTACAGATCCAAGACCTTCAAGAAGGGATGCAAAGCTTGCCGGTTCGTGTGGTGTCACGCGAGGAGTTCATGAATTTTCAAGACAAGGTCTTGATCGGTGTCTTTCGCTAGCTTAGTTGAGGGGGTCTTGTTGACATGATGAGGAGCTAAGGCAAGAGTTGGCCATTTATAAGACAACGTTGTCGGCTCGGGTTATGGCCACTCACGAGGCACCAAGGGTGGAGGTGCCAAAGCCACACACATTCAGTGGGCAACGGGATGCCAAGGAGTTAGACAACTTCTTGTGCCACATGAGAGGTACTTCGAGGCGATAGCGCTAACTGATGAGGCAGCAAAGGTATGTAATGCTACTCCCTACCTCATTAATAATGCAACTCTATGGTGACGTAGAAGGTTCCTAGAGATAGAGAAGGGAACTAGCACCATAGACACATGGGTAGATTTCAAGAAAGAGATCGAAGCGGTTACGGGAGGATAGCCGGAATACTTGGCACGAAAGAAGATCAAGTATCTCAAGCACACGGGGTCAATACGTGCCTATGTCAAGGAGTTCTCCTCCCTAATGCTTGAGGCTTTAGGTATGAATGAGAAGGCTCTTCTCTTCAAATTCATGGACAACCTGCAAGGATGGACGAGCAGGAACTAAGGAGAAAAGGAGTACGAGACCTAGCAATTGCAATGGTAGTTGTAGAATCCTTGATGGATTCTGAGGCTTGTGTCTTCTAATGGCGAGGGGCTCAAGGGTAGCCACGGATTGGGTGGGAGGAACGAGGTGCCCTCGAGGGTTTAGAAGATAGTCGCGGCAGAATGGGGAGAAAGGTGCCCCATAGTGCGCCCAGTATAGTAAGGCAAGGTGCCTAAAGCTAGGGAAGATAAAGTAGCCTTGGCGTGGGAGTTGAGCCAAAGGCGAAGTGCTTCCTATCACGATGATCTTGCATTTGACAAGGGAATGTCCTAAGAGGAAAACAATTTTTCCTTATCAAGAAAAATGAGAAGGTGGGATGCATGCAGGTTGATACAAATGATAGGAACCCTCGGGGTCGTACTGAGGCTAGTCTGCAAGGGAGGCGAAGCGAAGTGGCGGAGGTAGCCTTGACACGTGGGATGAAATCCTTAGGGTAAGAGAGAAGTTAGTGGGAAAGAAGGCCGCGACCGCTATAAACTTGACAACATAAGGGTCTGAAGGTTGAAAGCTTGCGGGGAGAAGGAGGTGGAGACTATCTAGTTGAGCGGGTCACTAGAAACATGGAGTCCCTCCAGTGCGAGAGTACTTGGTTAGGTGGAAGATTACGCAACGGAAGGCTAGTTGGGAGCGCAGGGATGCGTTGGGCAAGTTCATGATTGGAACCCGACGGTTCCCGAGATTACCGATGTGGTCGTCGATGGCATGGGTGGGGAGATTGTCATGAACTAACTCTCTAGACCCCCCATCATCATAAGGGAAGTGTAGCGCCCGAATCCACGAAGAGTGTGCGGTATGTGCTTAGTAAGTCGCATATGTGCACAGGTTTTCATAATTATTTGAGTGTCATAGTAGTATTTTTGAAAGTTGTTTTTAAGGATGAAATTGTAAAGTTTTCAAAACATTGTGACACTTTTGCAATTAAGGAAAGTGGAGTGGTGAAAATACAAATTATGGAATTTCAGAAGGATAATAATAATAATAATAAATTGCCAAAAATGGTTCAGGGAATCCTAGAAAATTTTCTAGATCTCGGATGATGAAATGGACTACAGATTAAATTTGTCTCGTGAAATCTGATGACCCGAGAGAAAAATTTAGTGAATTTTAAGACAATCGAAATATTTATGAATTTAGGTAATAAGTCATGTCGGTGACTTTAGGATGAGATTTTTTTTTTACTAAAATCTCGGATCGAGTAACGAGGCTAAGTTCATTTAAAATAAAGTGAGCGAAAGGAAATAAAGCGGGCGGGATCGGACTTGAATAAGACAATATGAGCTATGTATATAAATAATATAATAATAATAATAATAAAATAAAGTAAAAAAGGATAAAATGAAAAAGAAAAAGAATCAAAAGGTTGTTCTTCCGGGGATTGTGTCGTGATACGCATGGGCGTGTGTGACGAGGCGTACCTTGGCCTTCAGGTTGTGTTGCGTCTGGGCGCAACCGCGGCTGAGGAAGAGCCACGACACGGCGTAGGAAGGCGCGATCTGGCGCAGCGGTGTGCGCGAGCGTGATGACAAGGCGGGCGTCTTGCGGCTGCGACACGGTCGGGCGTCTTGTGCGACATGGCGCACAGTGCTCACGACCTGGCCGGCCAACCAGTATCGCGCCAACCACAAACCATGGGTGTGCACCTTGTGCACCAATGATCTTGACTCGGTATCATTTCGATCCTTTGTTTGAATCTTGTTCGCAAACACTTTGATTCACAAGATTTTTCAAAAAAATTTATTGAAATTTATTTTATCCATTTTTTTTTTCCAATTTTACACACTGTAAAACCTTAGAAAATTTTTCTTCACATCATTTTTTTTTATTTTCTTTTTCATTTAATTCTAGACTATTTACTTGAATTTCTCCGCAATTTGTTCCCACACTAAACCTAGTGTTCAACATTTTATTTTTTCTATGTGTATTCGCAAATTACACAAATACACAATTCATGTCACACTGATCACACAATCACATAAAACACGATTGCATGTAGTGTTCCTAATCTTGTCTCGTGATTGTCTAGGCTGATACACTACCTAACCACATCGGGCCACAGTGGAGATGTTCTTACACTATATGACCATGGCTAAGCCCCGGAGTCCCCAAGCCTAGGTACTCGTGTACACATTATACGATACCAAGTTGTGATGTTCTTACACTTAAATGACCATGGCTTAAGCACTGATCCCTCAAGCCACACAGGCGGTAGTATCACTAAGCTCGATACCAAGGCACGTAGCCCCGAGAGCACGGGGTCTAGTTGACAAACTGTCAACTTGCGGAATATTCGTGGATGTCGAGATGGCTTCGATGCACTCATGAAAGAAAATCGGGTGATGCCGGCTGTATGGGAGTTCTACCCAAGGTACAAACCTATCCCAACAAGTTTACAATGACCACACTGGGTCTATATGTGAGTAAAATAATGGCCACTTGGGCCCCTACATCAATACTCACAAAATATATCCCAACCAAATATATTACATGGTTCAAGAGTTTTTACATTACTCTTAATACAAACATATATTAAAATTAGAGTTCTAATACATGTTATACAACAATAGAAAAGCCACAAGTCGGCTTTCTTCTCAAAAAGGCCTCTAATGAGTGTCGCCTTCCTGATCGCTCCCTGTACCTGAAATTGTGATCCCTCGGCTTGAGGTAGGCAAAACCCGGTGTAATAATTTCACTGCATGGGTTCTTTCCACCTAATTGCACATGCATGGCAAATAATCACATTCAAGCAATTACATGAACCTACTCGAATGTCTACATGACCGATCCCATGTCCCGAGTCCTCACCGACTCCCTCACATATGCTTAAGCAGAATGCAAGTAAAATCACAGTTTTCAAAACAAAAGCCATTTGTTCTTGAAAACATCTGCAGTTTACGTAAAAAATATTGGACTACCCTCCGGTAGTGCTTTGGATATTTCTTGACTTGATCATGGTCCTCATCAGAGTGATCTGTTTGAAAAACTCTCGAGCAATTCTTCGGAAAATCTTCATGAAATTCCTTTCACAAACATTTTCGTTTTTATGTTTCTTTTCATGTCATGCACTCCTCCTAATATTCTAGGGTGCCTAGTGCATATGGAATGCATGATACCACTTCCAACACACATTTATGCTAATATATTCACATGCATTTATATTAACATAATTAAATCTCAACACATTATGCAATTTCACAATCAATTACACCAAATTAGCTCACATGATACAATTAAAAGCCTGACTTAATTCATTTGAATCACTCAACCAAACACATTTCACACCAAAATTTCGTGTCACTATTCACATGAACAGTAAAACCCTCGGGTCTGTACGATCCACCTAAAATAAATTTTTCTCCACTTTCGGTTCAAAGGTTTTGAGGCGAATTCTGGCTAAAACAAGTCTCGAGAACATTCCTAACCATTTACATGGCTCTTAGCCAAAGATTAATGCAAGTAGGAAAGATCCTACCTCTTGGGTTGTCGAGACTCCACGAATCGGTGGCGTGGCCCTCGCCGAGCAACTTTGCTTCTTGCTTTCAGTCGAGGCGACCAGTCCGATCATTAGGAATCCTAGAGAAGATATTACTCTCTCTCTCTCTCCCCAAAAAAATCAAAATCTAGCCCTTTGCATGAATCTCGACGTGCGTTTTAGTCTTTAGGAAGATGAACATTTGTTCATCCTTGTCTTTTTCCTCATTAACAATTTTGCTAATTTCCATCATGTCCCATTTTTCTAGATTTTTGACACTTGGCACTATCTATGCCGTCCATTTCCATTCTCTCTCTACTCATACAACATGTGCCGCAGAGTACATGTAATAGAGTGACTTTGTCACATCCATGTCTCTCAAACTCGTTTTCTGACACTTTCGACACCAGTCTCGAAAAACTTGAAATTATTGTCTCGAGTCGTGAAATTGACGTGGTAGCTAGATTTTGCGAGAGGATTCCACGATTAATCAGTTCATCATCGAGGATCTAGAAAAATTTTGGGTTTTTACGAAATGACCATTTTTACTTTTTCCGAAGAATTGGAATTTTCGGTCTTACATGGACAGGTTGGTGGGTTCAGACAACTCAAGAGGTAGGGATCTTTTCCTACTTGCGTTAATCTTTGGCTAGAGCCATGTAAATGGTTAAAGATGTTCGAGACTTGTTTTAGCCGTGGCTTCGGTCTCAAAGCTTTGAGCAAGTGGAGAAAATTCCTATTTTTGTGGTCGTGAAACGATAACTTAGGGTTTCAACATTCACATGAATAGTGACACAGGCTTTTGGTGTGAAAATGTGTTTGGTTGAGTGATTCAAAATGAATTGCTCGTGTTTGTTCGAATTAGCCCATGTGAGGCTAATTTTGGTGTATTGATGGTGAATTTGCATAACATGATTTATGTGATTTAATTATGTTAATATATGCATGAATATATTATGAAGGTTTTGGAATTGGCATCATGCATTCCATATGCACTAGGGCACCTTAGAATATTAGGAGTGAGTGCATGACATGAAATGAAACAAAAATGAAAATGTTTGTGAAAGGAATTTCGACGGAAGATTTTCCGAAGAATTGCCTTAGAGGGACGTCAAATAGATCACTTCGAATGAGGACCATGGCCCATTTGGAGAGTTTATCCGGCCAATTCGTCTCGGAGAAGCAATCAATATTTGCAAAAAGCTTGGTAGTAAGATTTCAAGAACAAAAAGCTTTTGTTGTGGCTTGGATATTTACTCGCGCATATTGGCTTAGGCATGTGTGAAGTCGATGAAGGCTTCAGTATGGTTGGCATGTAGGCATTTGGCAGGTTGCGTGAAGTAACGAATATGTTGTTGCATGCATGTACGGCCCAAGTGGGAGTAACCAATAATAGGGAAGAAATGCAGGTTTGCTTCGTTCACCGGCCAGTACCAGAAATACTGCGGGCGGCGCCGCCAGAGCGCGATAGAAAGTCGGCTTGTGGCTGATCTTGTTGTATAGCGCTCTTGTTAGAAATGATGTTTAATATATGTTTGTATGAAGAGTAATTTGTGCTCTTGAACTGTACATATAGTTGATGCTTTGTGAGTATTGATGCAGGGGCCCAAGTGGCACCATTATTGCTCATGTGAACCTTGTGTGAGGGGCGTCATTATAAGCACCTGTTAGAAAGCTGATTTGTACTTTGGCGGGTCAAAGCTCCCCGTCTGAGACTTCTGTCCCCAAGTGAGTGTCGAGTGCAAACATCCTGTGCTGAGTTGTCTGTTCTCGATTTAAAGCGTCCTGTGAGCTTTAAAAAATGAAAGCATTATTCATCAATTGCATAAATGTATTTAAAATGCGTGATATATGCTAACAAATGGACGTAGCGAGTGCATATTAGCTGTTTGTTAAATAAAATGAAAATAAATAAAAAGAAAGAAAGAAAAAATCTTACCCACAACAGCACTTTAAGTTGTAAGAAATTTAATATTTATTCTCACCACATCTAACAAACATTATCCCAATCGTCAATCATCTTCATAGCAACTTGCATCATTCTCCGACTATGTTGCTGAATTAGAAAAATCTCTTATCCTGGTTCCTAAATATCATTTTGCTATAAAAATTTAAAAGGTATGTTTCTTTTATAATCCATATTTGAATGATTGATTTGTTCTTTTTAATTTGTTCTTTTCTCTTTTCTCATGCATACATAGGAAGGTGTAGGAGATGTAATGACAAATCGATGTGGAATGGTTCATCACTTATGATTGAAGCAAAGATGTTTGGAAAATTTTGGGATAAAGATCTTGATATGTCAAAGGATGATTTTTGGCCTCAAACTAGTTTGATTTTCTAATTCGAGAGAGCTCGTGCTAGAGTGAAGAGATTAAACTTGTTGAGAATACTTGCGGAGACTCAATAATAACAATTTAAGACTCAATCAGATCGAATTTAACAATTGGATACCAATATTTGCAATGCAAACAACTTATGTGTTTATGATTGATGTTCATTAGTATATTTTTTCTTTTTTTGTTTGTACTAATGTAATTGTTTTTTAATAGGTAGTTTGTTAAACCAATACTTCATGTTTTTATGTAATTATTGGCATAGGTTTTATACTATAATATTTACATGTTATGATTCAAAATATTATTAGCAAAATGATGTAATATGTATTTTCATTTTTTGTAAGCAAGTTTTATAATTGAAATTCATTATAATTAATGTCTTCAAGGTTTTTATATAATTTGTTTAGGAAAAAATAAGAAATTAATTTGTTAGATTATAAATATAGCAACAGGTAATTTGTACCATTCATAATATGTGTAATTATTTTAAACTTAAAATATTTAAGAAGAATAATAAAATATTTAATAAAAACAATAATATATTTAATAAAATAATAATAAAATATTTAATAAAAATTCATAAAATGTTTAATAAAAATTCATAAAATATTTAAAGAAAATTCATTAGTGAAAAAATATCTATTCAAAAAAAAAAAAAACTTTTAGTGATAAAATTAATTTATTACGAATTTTGTTACCATTAAGTATTGGTGACAATATTTCCCTTTTTTAATGATAAAATTTCTTATTTTTGGCAACGAAATATTTTGTTGAGAAAAACTTTTTGTTACAATATTTTTATTTAATCGGAAAAAAAATATTAAGCGGCAAAATAGGAATTTTTTTTTTCACAAAACTTTTAGTGACAAGGCTAAAACGATGAACACAACATGAAAATAATTTCATTAGAAAACATTTTTGCAAACAAAATATAAAGTATTTGTGACAAAATATTTTATCATCGAAAGCCTATTTTCTTGTAGTGGAAGTAGCTAGTAACATCCTTGTTTCCTTGTTTGGATCGCCATAACTTTGTTTTCAATTCAAATATCTGAGGTGAATTCTCTAGATGCAGTCGTCTCCCCAGCGGAATCCAAGACTTCGCTAAATCTTCATGAACATATGTGACTTGACAATGGAGATTTCCATTGAATTGAGCAACCATGCTATGAAAATTCGATCTCGAACTATGAAGCGGGATCATTGCAAATGCGGTTTCTTTTGTTTCACCATTTAAACACCATAACTTCCCATGACCATCAATAGCCAGCTTAACAAACTACGACCACTCAAGGTAATTTCTTCTAGTTAGCCAATAGTCACGGACTTAGTCTCTATCCTACAAGCTCGAGTGCGGCACTTAGGCAACTACTTCGGATGTTACTAAGTCGACCTCAGCTCTGCTATGCTTGGCTTCTACCCACGCCTTGGAAGCAAAGAGAACACTTGGAAGAAAGGAACCCTATTGAAGAAAGAGCTCTTTACAATGCTTAGAGAAGCTCTCAACTTGGTTGTTGGTTTGGGTTGCGTGGGTTGAAAATGAGGCCACCCCCTCCTTAAATACACATCAATGAAAGTGTGTAGAACCTATGAAGGTTTTCTACTAACCTAGAGAATTCTAGAATAATCTACTATGTACATGTAAATACAAGACAATCATGGAAGACATAGACTACTCTCCACATTTAATAGTCTTCCATTATTCACACTCTTCCACATTCTTTTACACTCTTGCTTTATGTGTGGACACTTCCAGCATCTTCTAAAATTGTGTAGACTTCTCCAGGGTCTTCTGGAACTTTCCACAAAACTCTAGTCAAAGAAGTCTCCACAAGTGTTTAGAACATTCCCTCTCCTTATATATGGGCTTGAGGGGCTCTCTTGTGCCCATTGAGGGATCCTTCACGACACGCCCACCTGCTTGGTAGGCGGTGTCGCAGAAATTTACCACAGAACCCCCATTCGTTACTTCCAGCGACTAGCGAATCTATTGAGCGAGCCGTATTGCTTCTTTGAAAACCGTATAAATTTTTTTCTTTTCTAAACTTGTGATTTTATAAAATTCCCGGCTTAACATAACTGATTGCATATAGACATATGACACTGTATACATAGTTTACACTTTTAAAACATGTCATGTCACGATTCAGGTCAGGCCGATTGGCGGATCGAGGCAGGATCGGCGTGTGAGACCATATCTTGGGACTCTTTACTGGATTTTTTTAAGCCAGGGCGGTACACAGTGGGTATGGCCCACATCTTATGCTTGATATCAAAATATCATATATATTTACGAGTCCCGTTTTACAATTACAAAGCGTACTTTTACATTTACAAATCGAGCACGGAACCTACATGTAGTAGACCAGCTACGGTGTGTTGGCCTGGCGGTATGCGGAAGTCTTGAATCTTCTCCTGGCTACCTACGGATTAAAACCCGTGCTAAACTGCGCTTAGTGGAAACATATGTCTTATGCATATACACATTTAACGCATAAAACAATAACGAGATAATATAATTTCATGCATTTATATTATGAACTTATCTGATACTTCTTCTTATAACGAATACAAGTTTATTCGGGACTCCGTAGGAGCTTCTGAGATCTTATCCTTATTCGAACTTATGCCCTGCGAGACTTATGTTTTATTCGGGACTCCGAAGTAGGAGTTACAAAACTTATACTTATTCCAGAACTATACTTAACGAGACTTATGTTTGTGAGACTCCAGCTAGGAATTCTGAGAACTCTTATAAGGAGAATTACTTGTAAGTACTACAAAACTTATACTGGTATTTCGGAGTACATACTGGTATTTCGGATCTTATACGTGTATTACCGAACTTATACATATATTTAAGATCTTATACATGTATATTACGGAACTTATACAAGTCTTACAGAACTTATACTAGTATTACAGAACTTGGACATGTATTTTAGATCTTATACATGTCTTGGGCAGTGCATGCTTATCTTACGAATCTTATCTGGTATTCTGAGGCTGTTTGTTTGGATCTTATGCTTGTACTCTGGAGCATATCGCCTTGCTGGGTCCTCAGGAACATTCTGCCGTGTTTGGGATAGGAGTACCTAGGTACTCATGGGAACGTATATTTGTACAAAGGTACCCATGGAATTTTTCTTTGGACTAATACTTATTTTCTGGGACACGGGGTACCCATGGAGTACCTCTGAACTTATCTGAGGGACTTATGCTTGCACGGATACGGGAGTACCGTAGTCTTCTGAGACTTATCAGCTTATACCTTATTTCCTGGATCTGAGGTACACAGTAGGTACTCTGGAGACTTATCTGAACTTATCTTATTTTGGATGCGGAGTGCAGTAGGTACTCTCGAACTTAGTATTTTACGGATGCGGGTGCGGTAGGTCTTCTGAGGAGACCTCTGGAGACTTATGCTTATTTTAGGATCGAGAATGCCAGTGGGTCTTCTGAGCATCAGGATCAGGGATCTTTTCGTGAGTGCAAAACAATCGGATCTGAATGGAACTTAATCAAATCTGGAATTTTTGTAGGTACTCTGAGAACTGTCGGATACGGGTACCCATGGGTGCTACAGGAACTTATCAGATGCGGGGTACTTGAGTAGGTGCCGCATAGCAAGTGGATATGGACGGGCTTAATCCAAATACGGGAGTACTGTGGGTACTCTGAACTTAATCAGGGATCACGGGGTACCGTAGGTACTGAACTTGATTAGGGACGGAGATGCAAAAGTAGGTACTACGGATCGAGCAATCTACGCTGTTCTCTGCTGTCATTATTCAGGCTATTATCAGATAACTGTTAGAATACCTAGACCAGTGCTAATAAAAGTGTAAGACACGACATAATAAGTATCCGAAGATACTATATAATCTGGAATCTTGGTAGCACAAGCGGGATTCGAGTCTTGAATAGGAGTGTCGTAGCACTAATCGGAATGGGAGTGACGTAGCATAGCAGGGCAGTGCCGTAACACTAAGCGGGACGAGTGTCGTAACATAGCAGAGATGTAGAGTACTAATCGAGAATCTAGGAGCACTAATCGAAATCACCAAGTACTAATCGATCTTAGGAGCACTAATCGAGAATCTTAGAAGTACTAATCGAAAGTCTGCAGAACCTTGTCGAAATCTTGAAGTACTAATCAAACGAAGTGCGTGTCATTTATAACTGGTCTTAGGTAGTTTTACAATTATATGGGTTCAATAACTTACTGTCTTATAATAGGCATTCTTAGCCATATTATGTGTTCATGACAGATGGTATTTCACATTCATGATCACGTGTCAGTTCGTTTTCATATTCCATATCAGATTTATATTTAATGAACACAGCTATGCATTTTACATTTCCTATATTTTTCATGTTACTATTACATATGGCATTTTCATATACTTGTACATTATAATGCCTATGTATTCTACATCATTCATGTATTATAGTCCTCTGAATCTATTTGCGTAGAAATTGAAATCATTCCAATCGAGGATCATCCAGAAACTCAAGTTATGGCGTTTTCATGCCAACTGTTCGAGTTCTGGGATTTTCTTAGAGGACAGTTTTTAATATTCATTTTCAATGCCTTGTCTCATGTTTGACCTTTGGTTCTTTGTACTCCTTTAAACTGAGTTTTAATAGTTCTATTTCCAACTGGAATCACTGGTCGAACCTTTAGAAACTCCAAGTTCGTCATTAACCAGAACCTCTATGTTCGAGGCGATGCGGGAATTGGCTTGCATATGACCCCACTTTGAGTGAATTTTTGGGCCATAGAGTCATGAATTTGACAATGTCTATTTCTTTATGTTTGGTTTCCTTGAAGTCTATTTTAATTGGCCATGAATCCTCAAAGTGGGTAGAAATGACAAGTTATGTCCAACATACGAAAACTGGTCAGGGGTCAGAAGCGACGGGGTAATAGGGTACACCTCTAACGTGTCACGGCCACCACGTTAGCAAATGACCCGGAGACCCAAAGTGTGCAGTACGGGCTCAGGGTGTACCGGTACACTCTAAATGTGTGTTTTCTCACATTTTCCATACTTTGCTACCCAATTCAACTCTATACTTCAAACACACATCAAAACCATTTCAAATTCACCTTGGAATCTCTTTTCTATTCAATTCGCTTTCCAATTACATATCTTTCTTCAAACTTCTTTCATGAATTCCTCCAAAATCATTCTAATATGGGTTATGACCCATATACAAACCAAACATGATGATTAGTAAGGGTTTGTTCTAAACCCTAACTCAATTACTCTCAATTAACCATGAATCCATCCTCAAAGGAAGGATTCCATAATTATCTTGTGCCATATGGGGTTCTACCCATACTCCATAATTTTGATTAAGATGAAACCCTAGCAAAACCCCAAGTTTGGGGACAAGCTACTAACCAACCAAGCATGGAAATTCATACATAATCTCATAAAATCCATAATCAAGGTTAGTTTCCATACCTTGGCTTGCTTGACTTCTCTTCTTCTTCTCTTCCTCTTCCTCTTCTTCTCTCCTTCTCTTCTCTCCCTCTCTACCGTTCTCCCTCTTTTTGGAGACCAAATTTGGTCTTCACTTATCCCATGGGTTTGTTAAGGCCATGTTTGGCCTTTAAATAAAACCCATTTTTGGGTTCTTTTCTTTATTTGCTTTTAAGCCCATAACTCATTCTATTTATAAATAAACTCCTTTATTTAATTTTGGCCTCAAACTCATCAATTCATATCTTTTAGGCCCTTTTTTAGACAATTTACAATTTGTCCTTAATTCTTGTAAATTTTGGTCTCTCGTTCCATGTTTCGCGATTTAACTCACGAAACATTCTAGAGTGCTGTTGACAAAATACCACCCAAACATGTAGCGCTAGGGTATATTTTGGGGTGTTACATGGCAACCAACGACACTTCTTCAAAAGAGTCTCAGGCTCATCACATTTTCATAAACCAAAACTATGTACATACATATACACAACTATACAAGTTCCAAGTATTTTCTTAAAAAAGTCAACACTTATACTAGAAGTCAGAAGAATCCTAATATGTCCCAGCGTCCGTAATTTCTGGAAATAGTTTTACAACATAAACATAATGAGCTAAACGAGCTCAGTGAGTGCATGCTTTATAAAATGCTTGCTTTTTCTGAAAAATGTCTCAAAACTGTAAAACTACCTTTTACAAAACATTTTTAGAAAATCTTACTTGCTTTACTGTAAAAGTTTCTTAAACTTTTCGAAGCCCCCTTCCTTGCTTTGCTTTAAAAGTTTCTAAAACTTTTCATAAAACTACTTGCTTTGAAAGTTTCTAAAAACTTTTCATACTATGCTTGCTTGCTTACTTTAAAAGTTTCTAAAAACTTTTCATAAACTACTTGCTTGCTTTTGCTGTAAAAGTTTCTAAAAACTTTTCATAAAATGGTTGCTTGTTTACCAGTGGTTGATTTTTAAATTTGTGTATGAAAATGCTTATAAGTAAGATCAACCAGGCCTTCTTGCTTGTTGTACCTAGTAAACACGAGACACAGACTCGACCATGCCCGTGAAGAAACTTGTGTCCACATCACCTTTTTTAGATAAATATGGTGGAAAGATCTCGTGTACACATCACCATGCTCTAATTGCCCAGCTAACCTACATATACCCCCGTTAGGTGTCATGGCCTCCTCTAATATGCCATAATGCATGAGCTAAGTTTGTCGACCAAGCAAATCTAAAATACAATGAAATCATGTCCTAACTTCACCGTGCATGTACGGAATACCTCTGACCGGTATGCTTACTTAAACTAAGGATTTTCTTAAGGCTTGATTTATAAAAATATAATTTTTGCTTGCTTGTTTGCTTGCTTGAAATATGGTTTAACACTTTAAAACCATTGCTTGTTTGAAATATGGTTTAATAATTTAAAAACATTGCTTGCTTGAAATATGGTTTAATACTTTAAAATCATTGCTTGCTTGAAATATGGTTTAATAATTTAAAACCATAACATACCAGCGTAAAACGATTTATAAACAATACACTAGTATTTAAAAATAGAGTTTAGAACACTCACCTTTCCGATTACAGCAATTGAGCACGACTTCACAATTTCTCACTCGCTATTACCCTACACATTCAATGTATTAGACCACACGTCTCGGCTGGCAGTAATTTGCACACTTGGTGCTCTGATTAAATTTTTGGAAAATATGGGCACCCAAATGTATTCTGAGGGCATATGGATGGATTCTAAACTCAGGGACTCCATAAAGTCTAAAAACACTTTCAGCTTATTCGAAAATTATGTCGATTTAATACGAATAATCCACGAAATTTCAACCCGAGTATGCGAGAAAAGCAGTCAAAGTCGTCCGATTTGTTTAGCTTGGTGCAAGAGATTCCTAAATTCCTAAACTCATTCCAAAAATTTTGGGATTGAAATTTATGGCATGTCACACCCCACCCTACTAGCGAGGTGTGCCGACCACCATGGCTCCCATTAGTTACTTCAATGACTAGAGAATCGCATGAAATGGCCAAGTGTTTATCTTTGAAAACCCGATATAAAATATTTCTTTTCTAAATTTGTGATTTTATAAAATTTTGGCGACATAACAAGCGTATCTGGGGACATATCCCGAAACGATTATCTTTAATTGCACTTTTAGAAACATGGCAACCAACGTACTTCTTGAAAAAGAGCCTGTCAGGCTCATCCACATTTCGCAAACAAAACTATGTACATACATATGCTCAACTGTACAAATTCAAAGTATTTCCTTACACAAGTTATTTAATACAGAACTTAGACTAGAAGTCAGGAGAATCCTAATATGTCCCAGCGTCCGGCGTGCCTATACCTGGAAAATAGTTTTTAAAACAAGAAAATAATGAGCTCAATGAGTGTATGCTTTATAAAATGCTTGTTTTTTCTAAAAATATCTCAAAACTGTAAAACTATATTTTACAAGTCATTTTCCAGAAACCTTGCTTGCTTGGCTATAAAAGTTTATAAAACTTTTCATAACTTCTTGCTTACTTTGCTTTAAAAGTTTCTAAAACTTTTCATAAAATTTCTTGCTTGCTTGCTTTGAAAGTTTCTAAAAACTTTTCATACTATGCTTGCTTGCTTGCTTTAAAGTTATAAAAACTTTTCCTAAGCGAGAACTTTGGACTTCAGCTTGCTTTAAAAGTTTCTAAAAACTTTTCCATAAAATGTACAGTGGTTGATTTTAAGCTGTGTGTAAAAGTCTTATAAATCAAGATCAACCAACTGGAGGCACTCTTGTATTGTACCCTAGTAAACACGAGTGCAGACTGCGAATGCAGGTGGAAGGATCTGGGTCCACATCACCTAGGTGGAAGGGCCTTGACCCACATCACCTTTTCCGGTAAAAATGGTGGAAAGACCTTGGTCTACATCCGCATAATCCTAGCTAAGCAGCGCTAACCTATGCTCTCGATGGTGCCACGGTCTCCTTTAAATTCCATGATGCCTTGAACTAAGTTTGGTGACTAGGCAAATCTTGTAATGCATGAAATGATCCTAACACCACCATGCCGTCACGAATACCTACGACTTGATATGCTTGCTTAAAACTAGGGATTTTCATTAGGCATGTTTTATAAAATATACTTTGCTTGCTTGAAGCATGGTTTTAACGATTGAAAATCATTGTTTCTTGAAAGCTATGGTTTGATAATTCAAAACCATTACTTGCTTGAAATATGGTTTGATAATTTTAAAACCATTGCTTACTAAAACTTATTGCTTGCTTATTTTCAAATATGGTTTAAAAATCAAGCCATTGCTTGTTTGCCTTTCTAAATCATTGATTGCTTGCTTTTCAAATATGGTTTACAATCAAAACCATTGCTTGCTTTAAATATGGTTTAATACTTTAAAACCATAATAACATACGGTCATAAAATGATTTATAAATAATACCTTTAGTATTTAAAAAATAGAGTTTAGAACACTCACTTTCGATTTACAATAATGTCGAGCACGACTTCAAATTTTCTAGGATCCACGCTCCACCCTCGGTGAGATCATGACCTAGGAATGCCACCCTATCGACCAAAGCGCACTTGTTAAACTTGGCATACAAGCGCCACTCTCTTAAGATCTGCTTACAATCCTTAGGTGCTCGTGTTCCTACGGACTACACGAATACACTAGCATATCCTTGATAAAGGCCCATGAACTTATCCAAATCATTTGGAATACGGTTCATCAAATCCATAAAAGGCTGTAGGGCATTAGTCAAACCAAAGCATTTATCACGAAACTCATAATGCCCATATGTGTCTGAATGAAGTCTTAGGAACATCACTCTCCACACTCAATGATGACCCCAGACCTCAAATCTAACTGGAGTATTTCGAGACCCACAGAGCTTGTCGAACAACTCATTGATCCTGGAGTGGATACTAATTGCGGATGTGCTTTCTGTTCAGGCGCACGTAATCTATACACAGTAAACTCCCATACTCTTTCCTGAAGAGAGAACTAGAGCTCCCGATGGAGATATGCTCGGCGAATGAATCCTTACTCAACAACTCTTCCAAATTAAGCGTAAGCTCCTCAGCTCTGTGGAGCCATCTTATAAGCGGAATGAAATGGGCTCGGTCCACACAGGATCAAATCAATGGTGAACTCCACTTCTCTATCTAGAGGTAATCCTGCAATATCATCTGGGAATACATCTGGGAACTCTCTAACAACTGGAATCTCATCCACTAGAGTCCCCTCATTCCCTGTCTCCACCACATAAGCCAGATAATCCCGACTGACCCTTAAGCGACATTCTCTGCCTTCGCCATGGCGAGATCATACTGAAGATAACTCTAACGTATTCCCTGAACTGCATAAGATTTCCACTAGCGCATGCAACTTTGCTTCCTTTTTATAACAATCTAATGGCTATATGGGCGAGATAGCGGCTCATGCGAGAACCACATCAAATCCCTCATATCTAGGGCCTGGTCCATTAGGAACTCCTGTCCCTAATCGAACTCTAATATCTCGATACTTTGTAGGAGACTAATGGATCTCCTGCGGAAGGAAACTCACACGACCACTCTAATGGCTAGGTCTCTATACGTATCCTGAGGTGCTACCTCTTGCCTCTACCACGACCAGCCTCTGCACCGAGTGCAGCCACTTCTTCTTGAAACCTCTCCTTGAAGACCTTTGAGTACTCCTCTACGGTGTGGGGTATTTGGTGCTCTTGATGTCTACGCACCAATCAACTAAGGACACTCCTTAATGAAATATATGGCCTTCACGGCCACCCGATTAGAAGCTCACCCGTACTATATCTCTTACACTCCCCAAAATGTCGCCTCAGAGCACATATCATAGACGGGAGGAATACTCAGGGGTGTAGCGTAGCGGCCCAGGGACTCCTTGATCCGCAACTAGAGGCCTTCGGGCACGCACCTCGGCCTTTGTAACCTCTACCCTGTCTTCTCTTTTTGCTGGGCGACTAGAGTTACGTTGGGAGTGTGCGGTGCACTCGTCTTACTCACGCCTGCTCTAATACATAACCGTAGTACTTTTCTCAACCCTCAGAGCGGCCTCAACTAAATCCCCAAATCTGTTTTGAGGAACCACAGACAAATGAACTCTGATCCGATGCTATAATCCCTGCCAGAAACTGCTTGCATTTCTGGACTTCATCATCCTGAATATTTGGAACCAATCTGACTAGCTTTGAGAACCTCTTCCCATACTCTAATACTGACATGTTCTTCTACTCTAATTTGAAGAACTCCTCAATCTTTGAATCCTTGTGACTCTGAGGAAAGAATTTGTCAGTAAACTCTTACTAAAACTAGTCCCATGATAAACCATCAGGATACCTTCCTATCCTGGCGTCCATGATCCTTAGCTCTGTAACCCGTCGGAAAACTTGAAAACGGGACCCTCCCGGTCATCACGCCGCAACCCATAACTCTGTAAATGCTGTTTTACTCACGTCGACCATGACGGGCTGCCTCACGGATTGCCACTTTGCCATCATATGGCTTGGCGCCCAACTTCTGCGCTCTCTCTATAGACCTCATAGGCTCTTCAGGAACCTCTCTGGAGTAGCGAAGGTGGTTGAGGCTGCGGCCCGGTGTGTCGCTATAGCCACTATCCCGAGCCATGCATTGCCACCTGCACTTTCTGATAAATGATCTTGGAACTTGAGGCTCCCTGCGGTGGCCCGGATGGTGCTGACCTGGCTGGCTGGAGGTTGATTCATAGGCGATAGAAGGCTGACTGCGTGCTCGAGCTCCCTCAGTGCGGTACTATAGTGCAGCTCGGAAGCCTCTTGAATGGGTCTAGGACAACCTCGGCGTCCTCTCTTGCACGACATAGTGCTTTAGTACTGAAATACTTAATATGTATGTACTTTGAATTTGAAAATGTGTAGTTTATGGCTAGTGTAAAATGAGTGTATAACAAAACTACGTGGCTTAATAACCACGAGGTTTCCTAAGGTCTGCTCTAATACCGACTTGACCTTTACCCCTACTAGCCTTGGCGGTGTGTCGGCCCTTACAGAACCCCGATTGTTACTTCCAATGACTAGGAATCACGTAGACGAAATTTGTGTTCCTTCTTTGGCTTAATATAAATTTTTTCTTTCTAAACTTGTGATTTTATAAATTTAATGACATAGCAATTTGCCTCTGAGACATATCCCAATACCTATATATCGGAGTTTACACTTTTTAAAACATGGCAACCGACAACACCTCTTCAAAAAAGCCTCGGAGCTCATCATTTATAAACCAAAACTATGTACATACATATATACAATATATAAATTAAATGTACTCTCTGAAAGTTAGTTAATACAACACTTATACTAGAAGATAGGAGAGATCTAATATGTCCCGGCCTCGTGCAGTACTGGAAAATAGTTTTAAAAACGGAAAGCAATGAGCTAAGCAGGCTCGGTGGAGTGCATCTTGTCATCTTGCTTTTACGAAAAATGTCTCAAAACTGTAAAATTACCTTTTACAAAACATTTTTAGAAAACCTTACTTGCTTTGCTATAAAAGTTTCTCAAACTTTTCAGAAACTGCTTACTTGCTTTGCTTTAAAAGTTTCTAAAACATTTCATAAAACTACTTGCTTGCTTGCTTTGAAAGTTTCTAAAAACTTTTCATACTATGTTTGCTTGCTTGCTTTAAAAGTTTCTAAAAACTTTTCAGAAACTACTTACTTGCTTTTGCTGTAAAAGTTTCTACCAAAACTTTCATAAATGTACAACCTTGCAGTGGTTGATTTTTTAAGTATTTATTATGAAAAATGCTTATAAATAAGATCCAACCAACAGGCCTTTCTTCTGATACAATGAAACATGGAAAACCTGGGCCTCACGATATGCGGCGGAAGGACCTTGTGTCCACATCACATTTTTTGGTAAATATGGTGGAAAGACCTGTCATCTATGTCACCATCTCTAGGCTAACATGCTAACCCTATATACGAGTATATGCCGGCCTCCTCTAATATGCTATAATGCATGAGCTAAGTTCTTGAGCTAAAGCAAATCCCAAAATGCAATGAAATCATGTTCCTAACCGCGTCGTATGCGGAATACTTTTCGATCGATATGCTTGCTTAAACTAGGATTTTCTTAGGGCTGATTTATAAAAATATAATTTTTCTTGGTTGAAATATGGTTTAACACTTTAAAACCAGCGATTGTAATCTGCAGTTTAATAATTTAAAACCATAACATACCCATTAAACGATTTTATAAACAATACATTATTATTTAAAAATAGAGTTTGAGGAACACTCCACACCTTTAGGATTCTGACAATTGAAGCGGACTTCACAATTTCTCCATGTCGCTATTACCTTGCACATTCGGGTATGGGCGAACACGTCGACACAACCAAGCAATTTGCACACTTTGTGCTACAATTAATTTTTTTTCAGAAAATATATGGGTACCAAACGCTATTCATACACATATGGCTAGATTCTAGACTCAAGAGACTTTCCATAGAGTCTAAAAACACCCGAAAACATTTCTGAAAATTATGCAGGGTATTAAGATACAATCCTGAAATTTCAACCCGAACTGTCAGAAAACAGTCTCGAAATTCTTGATTAATAAAAAGCGATCTGAAAATTCACAAAATTTCTAACTTCAGTCAAAATTTTGATTTAAATTTAAACATTCAAACACAGAAAATTTTAAACCATTCACATAGCCTTTAGGTTAAAGCCTTTAAGTAAGAAAATTTTCTACCTTTAGAGTTTGACCCAGCAGCTAAGATTTTAAGTGTCATCACGTAGCTCTCGTAGTGGAATAACTTTGCCTCTTGCTCGGGTAAAAGAGAAAACCTACGGATCAATTTCCATAAATCTGAAATGAAGAAAGAAAAAAATAATTAAATCTCTCCTTCTATGAAAAATGATGTGAAGAAAAATTTTCTAAGGTTTTACAGTGTGTAAAACTGGAAAAAAAATGGATAAAATAAATTTCAATAAATTTATTTGGTTTATTGGAAAATGAAAAAAAAATGTATATATTTTTTTTGGGGTGGTTTTCCAATAGCTGGAAAAAAAATTGATGAAAAAAAAAAGAAAAAAGCGTTCTGCATTTCTTTGAGACTATTACCCATTTTAGCATGCAGGTCACGTCGATGAATTGCTCGTGGCTTCAAAGCTGGGAAAGTGCACGAGCGCGGCCGAGGCGCGATACGGCCATCGAGAGGGCTGCGATAAGGCTGGCCAGCGCCGAAGCGGCTACTTGCTTGGCGCGAGGCCTTGTTCTTTGGGGTGTGTCGTGATACGCATGGGCGTATTGTGACAGGCATGCAGCTTGGCCACTGGGTTGTGTTGCGATACGGGCGCGACACGGCTAGGGGAAGAGCAGCCACGACCACAGCGCCGAGAAAAACTGCGAAATCTGGCTACAAAAAAGAGGGGAGAAGAGGGTTTGAGAGTATCAATAGGCGGCGTGTGAGTGCGAGCATCTTGACATTGTGAGCGTGATAATGACGGAGACATCTTGCGACACGAGTCGACCATCTTTGCTTTCTGATCGACGTCAAACTGCGACATGGAACTGATGCGCCCTGTACTGTGCCGATGGCGCCACGTCATGCGTCTGGCTGAGCCCGTGGGTGTGCCTGTGCGCTTGACATTGATCTTGACGCAGTATCAACATTACGAGTCAACATTTTGGGATCCATGAACAACAATTCTGAATTTAAAAAAAATATATATATTTTGAAAGAAAATAAAATGAAATAAAATCCTTTAAAATGAAATTTTCTAAAATAAAATTTTTGTTGTTAAAAATGATTTAAAGTGGAAATTATTTTCTTGCATTTCCTATGAATGCAAGGACATAGTGTACGAAATTTTTTCTGTATATGAATAGTGTCTCGTGGTTGTGTTTTATGCCTTAGAGATACTGCATTAGAATTTTACTTGGCTGACGTAATAGATGGCCAGTAGAGGCGAGGACGTAGAGGTCGTCATGGGTCTTGGTGGGGCACCACCGATGTTGATCGGCGGGCCTTTGTTGAGGCGGTAGGGATTGCGGTTGTTGCTATTGCACGGGGTTGGAGTCGCGATGGGTAGCGGGTCGAAGCGACCTCGGAGGTTTAGGGCACATCATTCTTCGACATTCACGGGGGAGAGATCCGGCGGTGGCAGAGACCGATGGTTCATCGCGGTGAGAAAGGTGTTAGAAATATAGAAGATTACCTCGACCGGCCGAGTTAGACCGTGCGTTCGGCTAAGGTGAGGCTGAGTATGGTGGAATTGGACAAAGACCTCACAAGACCGAGCGATGACATAGCGAGTTCGAATTTGTTCATGGGTAAGTATTTCGAGGATGCTGCGAGATCATCACGAAGGCTCGGGAGTTCTTATTTGAAGCGGGGGCCGATATTTGTGATGGATTATGTGGCTAGATTCACGAAGCTGGCAGTTTTGCTGATAGGATGCGTGTACGAACATGGCGAGTTAGGAGATCGAATGGGTTTGAAGTTGTCCAGTCGGGCGGGATTATAGGACTTCGCCTCTGAGGACTGTGAACTCATGGTTTAGGTGCCAACCATAAAGAGAGAGATCAGGATGCTCGAAGCACTTTCGGGGAAGTGGGTGTTGAAGTAGAAAGAGAAAGGAGAGTCGGTGTAACTAGTTCGGGAAAGAAGCGGGGCTTCTAGTTCCACGAGGTTCTAGAGTGTAGTGTCGGACGAGACGGATGGGAGTTGCGGTCGGTTGGGCGGGTGGTGTGCTACATTGCCGGCGGCTTGAACATATCGGAGGATTATCCCTAGAAACGGGGATCGGGTTTGAATGGCGGTCCCGGTCGATAGGGCGGGAGAGGATCTGATTATATTCCTACGACTGAGTACGAGCGGAGGAGCCCGGTTTGATCTCGAGGCTGCACGGGCACCTCGGTCCTAAGCGGTGAAGGCGGGTTATGGGGTGAGCGGAAGGGGGCCAGGCCCGGTAGGGATTTATCAAGGTTGAAGGGCATGTCGCCATCCGCCCTTTGTTGAGTCGCGGATCGGCCCGGTTATACATGGTGCGTTTTGTATCTGCTTTATGGGCAAGAGTGTTATTTGATTACGGTGTCGCATTCATTCATTCTTTGCATCGAGTTGGCGGAGTTGGGCTTAGAGGTTCAAGCCTTGGAGGAGCGCCGCGTGAGTTCTCCCAGGGATTAGGGGCGAGATAGGGATGATATGTTGTGGTTGCGAGTTAGGGCCTGAGGACTCCTCATAGTGGACTTGAGATCCTTGGACATGTCGAGTTTGACGTTATCAACTTGGGATGGATTGGGCGACGGCATCTGGAGTCGTCATCGTTTGTGAGCGTAGGAGGATTCACTTTACGCGGGACCCGGTACTCGTGTTGTATTTCGGGGGGGTGGCGTGATATTTTGCCCCGAGACGGTGTACGAGTCAAGTACCGAGGGACGGTTGGCGGGTTGGCTAGCAAGCCTTACCTGAAAGGGCAGGGTGAGACTAGACTTAGATCTACCTCAAGTAGTTTTAGAGTGCGAGGCGTTTTTAAGATGAGCTCTTTGGGATTGCCTCATGAGGGTCGTGGACTTAGTGAGTTACACCTGAGTACTTAGCCGTCTCTATGACTCCATAGGATGGCACAGGTTGAGTTACGGGAACTTCGAGTCCGGCTATAGGAGCTCTTGGACGAGGGTTCATGGATCAGAGCACTTCACCATGGGGAGCTCGGGTTTTGTTTGCAAGAAGGATGAACCCTTCGAGCTTTGTGGTGATTACAGACCAGTTGAACAGGAGTTACGATCAGAATCGGTGCCCATTCACAGAGGATTGACAATTTGTTTGACCAATTGTGAGAGGAGCGCGAGTCTACTCTAAGATAGACCGCCTTGGTACCATGCGGCTAAGGAGTTAGGGACGAGATATCCACTAGATAGTGTTTAGGACGCGGTATGGGCACTTTGAGTTTACAGTGATGCCCTTTGGATTGACGAATGTGCCATCAACATTCATGGACCTCATGCATAGGGTGTTCCAACCCTATCTAGATCAGTTTGTCGTAGTCTTCATGGATGACATTTTGATTTACTCGGTCAGTGGGAGCATGAGTATGTGGGGATTATATTACAATTGTTGAGAGACCTGGCCATCAGCTGTGCCAAGTTCGATTATGCGAGTTTGGCTTGCGGGGTGGATTTTTGGGCCCGCGTGGTATCAGCATCAAGCGTGTCGGTGGACAGCCCGAGAGAAGGTCGAGTAGAGTTGGGGAGAAGAGCGAAGTGAGTCTTGAAATCGGCGTTTCTTGGGATTGGCTAGGTACTACGGGAGATTCGTGAGGAGTTCTCGAATAGTGGCACCTATGGCGAGATTGACGAAGGAGGCCAAGTTACGATTGGGATAACCCGATGCGAGGAGGCATTCCGGGAGTTGAAAGAGGAGACTTGCTTCATCTCATCTTGATAGTCCGGACGGGAGACGGGGGTACACAATGTATTGTGATGCCTCGAGGCTAGGACTAGGATGTGTGTTTTGGTCGATTCAGAGGTAGTGGCTTATGGTTCTCGTCGGAGTTAGAAGAATCATGAGCCATTAACTCACACACGACATGGGTTGGCGTAGTAGTCTTCGCCTTGAATGTTGGTGCCGCTACTTATCTGGCCCGAGGAGTTCGAGGTGTACTCGGACCACTTTAAAGAAGTCGTATATTTTCACACCGCGGGACACTCAATATGAGAGCCAACGCGAGATGGATGGAGTTCCTAGAGAATTATGACTTCACTTTGCATTACCATTCTGGTAAGGCAAATGTAGTGGCTGATGCGCTCGGTCACGGAGGCCCGCGGGAGCATTGGCGGTGCAGCTTCGAAGTGGCACCGAGGCTGTGGGTGATTTAGGCTACGATGCGCTGGCGGGGCTGGGAATGCGTTAGGGAGTTTAGTAGCTGCAGATCTGTTGAGAAAAGTGATGCGAGTCCCGGGCCGGGACGAGAGATAGTGTCCATCATGGATCGAGATGCGATTGGAATACCGGGTGAGGCTGGGTCACGCGGATGGTGTGCCGGTATAGGGGATAGGTAGTGGTTCCCCAGTTGACCGATTTGAGAGAGGAGATTCTCAAGGAGTTTCACTGCTCTCTATTTGTCGTGCATCCAAGTGGCATGAAGATGTACCAGGATCTTCGTTGCCAGTACTACTAGAGCGGGATGAAGAGACACGTAGGGGACTTTGTTCGACGATGTCTCACGTGTCGACGAGGTTAAGGTTGATCACGGAAGCCAGCGGGCTTCGCCCGGCCATTGGAGTGGCGGAGTGGGTAGAAGCCGTCTGATGGATTTTGTGACCCACTTTCCACGGACACCACAGGGACATGATGCGGTATGGGTGATAATGGACCGGCTCACGAAGTCGGCACATTTTCTAACCGTGTGGATGACCTTCATTGGGAGATTACGCGCATTGTACGTTCGAGAGATGGTCGTTATATGGAGTACCGGTATCCATGGTAGTGGATAAGGCAGGGTTTCTGAGCACTTTTGGAAGAGTTTCTAAGGCTATGGGCAGCGGTGACCATGGGTACAACTTCCACCCATAGACGGATGAGTCGATGCGAGAGGGTTATCTGGGTGTTAGAGGACATGCTGCGAGCATCGTCTGGATCATAAGGGTGGCCCCGGAAGAGCATTTGCCCTTGGTGTAATTTGCCCTCTGACAAGCAGTTGGAGCGAGTATCACGGATGGCGCCATATGAGGCATTGTAGGAGGCCATCACGGATCATAGATATGTTGGGTGAGGTGGGAGAAAGCTCCATCAGCTAGTCACGATCTGATTAGAGACACCTCCCGAGAAGGTGAGCTTGATATGACGCGTCTTTTCACGCGACTGGTAGGCAAAAAGAGCTGCGGATGTACGACGTCGACCCTTAAGTTCGAGGTTGGAGATCGTCTTCTTAAGGTGATGCCCTAAGGAAGGTGGTCGGAGTTCGTGGCGATGGAAGCTATCATCTAGGTTCATTAGACCCTTCGAGATACTCGATAGGGTAGGCACTGTAACGTACCAGTTGGCTTTGCCACCCAGCATGTCAGGTGTCCATGAGGTATTTCACGTCTCCATGCCACTTCGGAGGTACACTCCAGATCCATCTCATGTAGTGGATTAGGGGAGAGATGAGGTTGACACGGATGGGATGCCGAGGAGACTGGTGTGCATTATAGATAGATGGGATAAGTTTCTGATGCAAGGCGTAAGGTTAGTGAGGGTGTTATAGCGACCTTGTGGGTAGGAGTCAACATGGGAGGCGAGAGGGGACATGATGCGGGCCATATCCCTTCTTGTTTAGGATGAAGGTCACGTGTTGTCGTTAATACTTAAATGACTAGTTTACATGCATGGTATAGTGCACGTTGCATATGCATGTGATTTGTTGTGAATGTCCAGAATTTCGGGACGAAATTCCTTTTAAGGAGGAGAGAATGTAAGACCCGAGAAAATTCCAATTTTTGGAAAAAGGGTAAAATGGTTATTTCGGTAAAAATCCGAAATTTTTCTAGATCTTGGATGATGAAACGGATTTCACCGTTGGAATCATCTTGCGAAATCTAGCTACCACGTCGAATTTAGGTCGAATGCAGGCAGTCCACAATTTCCACGTTTTGAGCCTGCGTTGTCGGGTGCTTTAAAACGGGTTTGAGAGACATGTGATGTGACAAAAGTCACCTATTACATGTACTCTTGTGACACATGTTGTATGAGTAAAGAGAGAATGAAAATGGACGGCTTAGATAGTGTCAAGTGTCAAAAATCTAGAAAAAGGGGACATGATGGGAATTAGCAAAATTATTAATGAGGAAAAAGACAAGGATGAGCAGTGTTAATGCTTATAAAGACAGCGGGCGAATCTTTGGGGTTCATGCGGTGGCTGGATTTTGATTTTTTTAGAGAGAGAGAGAGAGCACCTTCTCTCTAAGATTGAAACCATCCAGGCGGAGTCGATTCTCGACGGACGAGAAGTAAGTTGCTCTGGCGAGGGCTACTCGTGAACGGAGATTTGGTGGAGTTCGACAACAACAAGAGGTAGGGATCTTACACCTCTACTTGCGTTAATCTTTGGCTAAGAGCCATGTAAATGGTTGGAATGTTACGGGAAAAACTGTTTTGTGAAGAATTAGGTCTCAAAACCTTTGAACCGAGTGGAGAAATTCCTATTTGTGTGATCGTGAAACGATGGCAGAGGTTTTATTGTTCGCAGATAGTGATACGTAAATTTTGATTGTGAAAATGTGTGTTTGGTTGAGTGATTCAAAATGAATTGCTCGTGTTTTTAATTAGCGTATTGTTTAATTTGGTGTAATTGATTGTGAAATTGCATGAGTTTTATGTGATTTAATTATCGTTAATATAAATGCATGAATATATTAGCATAAATGTGTTGGAAGTGGCATCATGCATTCCATAGCTGCCTTTGGGGCACCACTAGAATATTAGGGTGAGTGCATGACATGAAAAGAAACACAAAAACGAAAATGTTTGTGAAGGAATTTCAAGGAAGATTTTAGATTGCCTTGAAGTTGTCAACCAGATCACTTCGGATGAGGACCATGGCTGTTGAATATCCAGTGACAGCCTCGGGTAGTAAATATTTTCTGGCTGGTAGTATGTTTGAAACAAATGACTTTTGTTTGAAAGCGTAATTTCTTACGTCGGCTTAGGCATATGTGAAGTCGGTGAGGACTCGGGGTGGGTCCAGTCATGTAGACATTGAGTAAAGTTCATGTAATTGCTGAATGTGATTGTTTGCCATGCATGTGCACTTAGGTGGGAGCAACCCATGTGAAATTATCACTCTTTGGGCTTTGCTCACCTGTCGAAAGATCCTCTTCGGTACGGGGAGGCGATCGGAGCGGCACTCGTGAGGTCGTTTTGAGAAGAAAGGCGACTTATGGCTTTGTATTGTTGTATAACATGTAATGAGAACTCTAATTTTTAATATATGTTTGTATTAAGAGTAATGTAAAACTCTTGAACCATGTAATATATTTGGTTGGGATATATTTTGTAGTATTTGATCACGGGGAGCCCAAGTGGCCGTTATTTCTTCGCGCCATGGACCTGTGTGGTCATTATAAGCTTGTTGGGACGGGGTTATGCGCCCAGAGTAGAGGCTAAGGCACAAAGGAGACTCTGTACTATTTTTGTAGTGGTGTCGGGTTACCCGACATCCACGAAATATTCCTGGGTTAATGAATTTGTCAACGGACCGGAGTTTTAAAGGCGTCATGGTCGTGCGTGGCGCTGCCGTGTGAACTTCTTCTTGCTTCGTGAAGAGCGAAGCGGTCAGAATGGTAGAAGAAATCTAGATAGAAGTCGGCCTTTATATAGATTCACAATTCCAACACCCACTGCATCTCTTTGCGTTTTTGGCCTTCAAATGGGAAGATGAATACTGTTCTCTTCGTCTTATTATCATTAACATTTCTATTAATTCCATCATGTCCAATTTTCTTGATTTTGACACTTGTAACAATCTAAGGCGTCCGTTTCCATCACGTCTCCCCAATCTTGATATGTGTCGCGAGTGCGTATAGTGGTGACGCACGTGCATCACATGTCTCTAAACCCGTTCTGGCACCGACACGTGCCTCAGCTTGTGAAATTGACGTCTCGAAATTCTACGAAATTCGACATGGTAGCTAGATTTCGCGAGACAATTCTAACAGTGAAATCCGTTTCGTCATCCGAGATCTAGAAAAATTTCGGGTTTTTACCGAAATGACCGTTTTACCATTTTTTCAGAAAATTGGAATCTTCTTAAGTCTTACACAAATATCATAAAAATAAACAATTAAAACTAGAATTTACAAAGTATTAAACTAAAAAAAAAAAAAATTTGAGGGAAATTTCATAAAGGTTTTAAATTTAGAATAATCATAAATTTAAAAAAGTTAGCATTCATTTTTTTAAATAAAAATAAAAATAAGATTCACTGTTATGAATTTAATTTCTAGTATTTGAAAATTTATAAACTAAAATATTAAAAATTACTAATTATATTTCATAAATTAAAAATTAAATCAAAAATAAAATTTAATGTAAGGAAGTAAAATAATAAATTAAATATTTTTTTAAATCTATAAAAATATGAAATTCTTAACAAATTATTAATTACAATATTTATTATCCTATGATGTAATTTATTATTTATTGATTAATAATTAAACATAATAATTATATATTAAAATAAAATAATATTATTAATTAGATGTTTAATACTTTACATTATTTGTGTTTATTTAAAAACTTAGTAATATTTGAAATATAGATTCAATATTTATTAAAAAAAATTTATGCAATAAAAAATAAATAGCTATAATGACAGTTACTAATTTTGTACATAACTTATAATTTTTAGTATCAGAAATAATTTTAAAAGATTAAATACTAATAGTTGGAGATAATATATATATATATATATATATATATATATATATATATATATAAATAGCAATATAAGTTTTAATTAAAAATAAAATAATAGTTATAATATTTAATATTTTATGATATAATTTATTATTTTGCTCTAAACAACTAATAATTTTAGAAAGATCAATGATTCATAATTTAAACTGAACAAGTATATGTTAAAATAAAAAAATATGAATTAAGAGTAATTTAATATTGTACACAATAATTTGTTAGTTTTAAATTTACAAAATCAATTAATATTTGAAATATAGATTACAGTACATCAAAATTATTTTATCAGAATAAATGACTATGATAGTTGCTACTTTGTGGCATAACTTATAATTTGTTTTTAGAGAGTTAAATATTTGTTATAACTAAGAATTAAATAATTTATTATTTAATATATATATATATATATATATATATATATATATATATATATATATATATATATATATATATATATATATATATATATATATATATAGTTACAACAATATTTATTTTTATGTTATTATAAAAAACCCTAGATAAAATTCTAATTTTAAAAAAATGGTAAAATGGTAATTTTAAATTCAAATCAGGAATTTCTCTAGATCTTGGATGGCCAAGCAGAACGCGGATTGGAATGGAGTCTCGCGAAATCTAACTACCACATCAATTTCGTCGGTCGAAAGTCGATTTCACCGTTACCGGCTGCAGTGTGGGACACTTGGCATGGGGTGGTGGCTCTGAGGTGTGTCACGTGTCGGTGCAGTGGTCGAGTGATGAGAGGCCAAGTGGAGACTGCGTGGACGTATGGCATCTCTAATTGGATAGAAATCCCAAGCGGAGGATAAGTGATTAAAGAAATCTATGAGCGATAGAGGGACGACATGTGGCAGTGGAGAACTCAATCTTGACTCCTCTCTTCTCACGAGAAGCAGTTTGGGAGGAAAATAGAAAGAGAAAGGAAAGAGAGGAAAAGGAAGGGATTTTTTAGAGAGAGCTCGCATCTTTTCTAAGAATTTTCGATTGATCGGACCCAGTCGAGCTCACAACGAGGAAAGAAGCAAAGTTGCTCCCCCTTTGTGAGCTACGTGTGGGTACCGGTTTTGTGGGTTTAAATGACTCAGGAGGTGAGGGTCCTTCTCCTACTCAGTTTATTTTCAACTTAAGAGCCATTAAAATGGTTTTGATGGTATAGTCATGAGTAAACATTTGGTCGGTCCCTAAATTTGGGGCCCGAATCTTTGGAAATTTTGGGACCCGTTTGGCAGTCTGGGCGATCTCGGAGTGAAAATGGTCATTGTGTCACGCTTTATATGTGTATTTGGCATTGTGCTTGATATTTGAATAACATACAAATTGTGGTTGGAGTGGTGGCAGTAGAAAATGGCCATTGATTTCAGTTCCAAAGAAATTAGACCGTCTTGTGATGAGCCAAACCCACATCTTTGTTTGAGGGTGACAAAAATAGCGCGGATTGATGGTTGGACTGAAATTGTCCATGTGTGTTGTTTGCATAATATTGCTAAAATTGTATATTAGCCTATGTGAGCTAATTTTGATGTTATTGTTATGAATAAATAACATGTTAGTATGTGAATTTTGTTAATATACACATGATTGATATATTGGCATGTGTTGTATGAAAATGGCATAATGCATTTCTGCAGGGCAATCCTAAACGATAGGTGTGAATGCATGACATGAAAGAAAAGGAAAATGGTTGCCGAAAATTTCAAAGGAAGATTTTGAAGAAATTTTTCTTGGATAGTTGTCGATAGTTCCGTGAGAAGAGAGGCCATGAATTGTTTAGGAGAATTCAAAATGATTCACCTCGGAGGTTGTCGATAGATTTTCACAGAAACGATGTGTAACAAAGAACAAAAACCTTTTATTTGAAAGCGGTGTTTCTCACGCTTATTTTGTAGGCATGCGTGAAATCGATTGAGGGCTTGAGAAGTGGGAAAGGGTGGTCATTCTCATCCATTTCATGTAGACATTTAGTAGGAACATATATGTTTTGCTTGAATGTTTGGTTTGCCATTGCATGGGCATAGGTGGGGAGTAAATCATGTAGGAGATTATCGCTCTGCAGGCATTGCTTACCAGTCGTGGGATCAGCTTCCAGTACGTAGGTGTGGCTCCATTTCGGGGTTACCGTGACAGCCCGTCGACCAATGGAATACTCGTGAATATCGGGTAACCACCTTTATTCCACGAAAATCGGTGATCTCCCTTGTATGGGGAGCTCTACTCGAGGTACCTAACCTGTCCCAATCAACATCATAAGATATAAC
Organism: Tetrastigma voinierianum; assembly: GCA_016808115.1. Classification (NCBI taxonomy): domain Eukaryota; kingdom Viridiplantae; phylum Streptophyta; class Magnoliopsida; order Vitales; family Vitaceae; genus Tetrastigma; species Tetrastigma voinierianum. Next base: position 316,569 of record JAEQBH010005067.1, read on the forward strand.
ATGAGTAAAAACGGCCACTTGGGCCCATACACAATACTCATCAATATATACCAACTATATACAATAGTTTCAAGAGTTAATAAATTACTCTTATACAATATATATTAAAAGTTTAAAACATTCTAATACATGTATCCTATTAAAACACCAAAGCCACAGCAAACTCTTCGTATCGACCTCTAGAAATGAAAGCGCGTCTCTAAATGCGCTCCCAATATCTGAAATAATAAATTCCCTCGATAGGGCCCAGGCTAATGGCAGTGGAATCACCCTAAATGGGTTACTCAATCTAAGTGCATATGCCATGTTCTATGTAAACACACATTCAAAATGCGTGATCTACTTGAATGTCTAAATGGCCGACCATGTCAGGAGTCCTCAGGCTCATACCACTTGCTTGCACAAGCGCGTATGAAAGCATTATTTTCAAAACAAAGGTATTTGTTTTTAATTATGGACAACCCTTCGATATAAAGTAATTGGACCGACTCAGAGATAATCTAATTAGTGGACAACCCTCAGTGTATATCAATTGTGCGAACTCTGACGATTGAGATTTTATATGGACTACCCTCAGATATTGTAATGGACACACTCGATAATTATTATTATTAGTCAACCTCCCGAAACTGTTCTGCCGAGAAACCTGTGCACTTGCTCCTATTGTTCTAGAATTGCCCGATTGCGCCATATGGAATGCATGATGCGATTCGATACAATTCGTATAACATGAAATATATATAACATGATATACATTTACATAATTTAATCACACAAACATGTTATACAATTTCACAATCCATTACACTAAAAAATTGGCTCACGTGGGCTGAGTGTAACCACGAGCAATTGATTTGAATTACTCAGCCAAACACATTTTCTCACAAAATTTGTTCGTGAGCCTTATTCGCATGAACGAGTGAGCCATAAGTTCTTGTTTATGGCAAAATACCCAATATTGGTTTCATTTTATGAACCCGAATTTCATAGCCATTTCCGGCCTCATACACATCACAATACAATTTTTTTCACAAATTACAACCCAAACACCCAAAACAACCCATAAAACTGTTACGGACTGCACAATTGGGTTTTATAAATTCCAACACTTCGGTTCCAAGATTTGGGACCGATCAAACGGCTGTTCAAGGCCTCAACCCAACCGAAACATCAACAAAGCTCTTAAATCAAGAGTAAAACAAGTAGGATGAAACCCCTACCTCATGGAGTTTGTCAAAACTCCTTAAAATTGGAGCCCACTCATAGGCCTCGTTGCGTAGAGCCGCTTAACTTCTTGCTCCGAAGAAATCCGACGGTCGGATCGCTCGTAATCTTAGAGAGAAGTCGCACTCTCTCTCTAAAACACAACATAAAAGCTCACTGCATCTCCCTCCTTTTTTCCTTCACGTTTTGTTCTTTTACTTAAAGGTAGGAGATAACACTATTCTCTATTTCGTCTTATTATCATTTAATCAAATTTAATAATGCCAATCATGTCCTTTCTCTTGGATTTTCAACATTTGGCACTATCTCAGCCTTCCATTTCCATCATTTATCTACTCATGCAACATGTCTTCTCGTATAATCATATTCTTAAATCCATCGCATGTCGTTTCTGACTGATCGTGATGCCTCGGCGATGTCAATTAAACGGTCTCGGAATTCAACAAAATTCAATGGGGTAGCTAGATTTCGCGAGACGATTCCAACGGTGAAATCAGTTTAGGTCGTAGAGATCTAGAAAATTTCGGGTTTTGGCTGAAATTACGATTTACCTTTTTCGAGAGAGTGAAATTTTCGGGTCTTATTCTCCCCTCCTTAAAAGGAATTTCGTCCGAAATTATGGACAATCACAATCACTCACATGCATATGCAACGTGCACTACACCCGTACATATCAAGCTTCGTCATTTAAATATTAAACGACTAAACTACGTACCTTTATCCCTAAACAAGAAGGGATAGGTGGCCTGCATCGTGTCCTCGCGCTCCCACGTTGACTCCTCCACTCCATAGTGCCTCCATAGAACCCTCACTAACCTCACGGTCTTGCGTCGCAAAACTTGATCACGGCTATCCAAAATACACACTGGTTCCTCCTCGAAGGTCCCATCAATGTCAACCTCAATCTGTTCCCAATCCACCACATGAGTTGGATCTAGAGTATACTTCCGGAGCATGGAGACTTGAAATACCTCGTGGACACGACATCTTTGAAGCGATGCCTTAGCACATGCATAACGATTGCCTACCCTCTCGAGTATCTCGAAAGGTCTAATAAACCTCGTGATAACTTCCTAAACTGCGAACTTTGACCACTCCTCTCTTAGGCATCACCTTTAAAGACGTGATCCTGACCTCGAACTCTAAGGGTCGGCGTCATCACAGCGGCCTGCTCTTACTTGGCTGGCCGTGAGAGGCAGCGATGGAAATATCAAGCTCGCCTTCTCGGAGAGTGTCTCCTAATCGAGATTAGGACCCGGTAGTGGAGCTCTCTCCCACCTCGGTCGGCGGAACATATTGGGTAGTCTGCATGGCCTCCATCTGATACCTCATATGGTGCCATCGTATACTCACTAATGCTTGTTGTTGTAAACAAATTCCACTAAGGGCAAATGCTCTTCAGGCTACCCCTATGATCGGGACACATGCTGCGTAGCATGTCCTCTAACACATATAGTCCTTTAAGGTGACCATGCAATACCGTAGGTGGAAATTTGTACTCATGGTCAGCCGTGTGCCCATAGCCTTTTGGAAACTCTTCCAAAAGTGCACTATAAATCTCGGGTCCCTATCCCGGGCACGCTGGATCTTGTGGTACTCCGTGTAGGCGGGACTATCTCTCGAATATACAGCCAGGTAGAATCTCTCCGATGAGAAAGGTCATCCGCCGCGGCTAGAAAATGTGCGACCGTGAGTCGTTCACTATCACCCATACCGCATCATGTCTCTGCGATTGTCGTGAAAACAGTGAGTCAAAATCCATCGTGACGTGCTCCCACTTCCCACTCAGCCACCTCAAATGCATTTGAAGTAGCCTTGGCCAGCCACGGTGCTCGACCTTAACTTCTTGACATGAGACGTAAATGCTTCAAAAGTCCTACGTGTCTCTTCATCCCGGCTCGATGTCACGATGGCGAAGATCTGGTACATGTGTTACTTTTGGATGCCCGCGACAAATCGAGCTTGATGAAACTCCCCAGAATCTCCTCTCTCAGGCTCGGTTAAATGGGGAACCATTACTGTCCTCTATACCGAACCACCATCAGAAGTGGACGGTCCAGCCCTCGTCGCCATACTGTTATGCCGTCCGATGGACACTATCTGCGTCTTGCCCCTTTGGGACTCGATCACTCTTCCAGCGAGGCGGTGCTTAGCTACTAAACTCCCCAGCGTACTGTGCTGGCTTTCATTTGTACTATAGTCTAAAACATCCTGAGTCTCGAGCATCCGCCACTCTGGAAGCTATGCAGGCAATACTCCTCGTGACTTTCAAGCCCGAGTGCGGCCACCATTTGCCTTGCCGGGGTGGTAATGCAAAGTGAAGTCATAATCCTCTGAGAGACTCATCCATCACATGTTGCCTCATATTGAGGTCTCGGCTAGCGTGAAGATATACTTAGGACTTTTATGGTGCGAGTGCACCTCGAACTCCTCGCCATATAAGTGGTAGCCTTCGAATCTTCAAGGCGAGACTAAATGTAATACATGTCGTGTGTGGGAGTAGTGCTTCTCATGATTCCTTTAAGCGCGGGAACCATAGGCTCACTACCCTCGGTAAATAAAGCCACATCGATCAGGCCCCTCGAGGCATCACAATACCTTTGTGTTGTCCCACAATGCGGGACTATCAGATAGGAGCTAAAGTAAGTCTCCTCTTCCAACTCTGGAATGCCTCCTCGCATCGGTCATCGATCAAACTTGACCTCATGCAGGTGACCTCGTTATAAGTCTTTGCTAATTGGGGAGAAATCCTCAATGAATCTCTGCTAGTACCCGGCCAATCCCAGAAACTCACATTATCTCAGGCCCGACCCGTACTCTCAGCTTATCACGGCTTCAGTCTTTTCTGGGTCACGACACTCCTGATGTCGACACCACGTGTCCTAAAAATCTCACCTCAGTAAGCCAAAACTTCGCGCCTGCGAACTTAGCGTATGGCGATGGTCTCTCAACAAGCGTAATACAATCCTCAGTGATACTCATGCTCCCTGCATTTGAGGTAGATCAAAATGTCATCCACGAAGACCACGACAAAGCCCAGTCTAGATAGGGTTAGAATACTGTACGCCCAGAGATCCATGAATGCTACTGGCACATTCGTCAATCCAAAGGGCATCATCGTAAACTCAAAGTGCCCATAACGCGTCCTAAATGATGTCTTAGGGATATCTATCTCCCTAACCCTTAGCTGATGGTAACCAATGCGAAGGTCTATCTTGGAGTAGACTCGCGCTCCTCTCAACTGGTCAAACAAATCGTTAATCCTCGGTAATAGTGCAGTTCTTGATGTAACCCTATTCATTGTTGATATCGATGCGGTCGAAGGGTCTTGTCTTTCTTCTTTGCAAATAGAATCGAAGCGCCCCATGGTGAAGTGCTCATTCTTCTAATCCTTGTCCCGATAACTCCACGTGGCTGGACTGCGGGTTCTGTGGCGGTGCCATCTATCTTGAGGATACATAGAGATGGGTGAAGTACCGAGGTGTAACAAGATACCGAAGTCTACAACCCTGTGGAGGTAGTCTGAGTAAGCTCATGCGGAAAACATCCACATACTCATAAATTACTTGAGGTAGATCTAAGTCGGTCTCTCATCTTCCCTCGGAGTAAGGCTCACTTCTTAACCCATTTATTGTCTTTGACACTGGACTCATTATCTTTATCACGGGGCAAAATGTCATGCTTGTCCCCACGAAATGCAATGCCAGTCTGCGTGTGGCGGTAACTCTCCTACGCTCTGTCGGCCAACAACCTGTAATTTGTAAGCCAATCCATCCCGAGGATGACATTGAACTACGACTTGTACATGATCCTCGAGGTCATTTTGTGAGTAGAGTCCTCGAGATCTCAACTGCCTTATCTGACACATCATCCTATTCTTGCTAATCCCTGGGGAGAACTCATACAAGGCTCCTCTACAGGTCGACCTCTAGCCCGACTCACATCACAGTGATGCGATATGAATGAATGCGAGCACGAGGAATCAAATAACACTCTTGCCCGCCCAGGCGAGATAGCAAAACGTACCACTGTATAACTAGGCGATCTCTTGACTCGGCTGTGGTGTGATGGCGTGACACGCCCCTGGACCCCCGGATGTCCATGCTGTGGGCCTCTCTTGCCTCTACCGCCACTGCGGCCTCTCGGGCTGCTTGTGAAAGCAGGAGGTGCAATGTAGCTCAAGCGAAAAGCGGCTCCTCGGCTTGTACCGGGCTATGGAGGAATATGCTTTGTATCATCTCTGTCTCTGGCATCTGGGGCTGCGTCCGGCTCACAGGATCCACTGTCTCTAAAGGTAATCCTCCTCATGTGTCCAGGGCTGCTAAGCGTGGTGCTCATCGCCCGGCCGGCCAGAAACTGACTCTCCTATGTCCTTGACAGAATGGGCTGCGACTTTGGAACCCTCGTGAACTAGAAGCCCTCTGCTTCTTTCCCGAACTAGGACGACTGACTCTCCTTCCTCTTACTACTAACACCCACATCCTTAGTGCTCCAAGCATCCTCTATCTCTACATGGTGGTATCTGACCATGGAGTCCATATCCTGTGGCGAAGTCCTACAATCTGGCAGAATGGACAACTTGACCCATTCTCAAATCTCTAACCTTGGCCATGTTTGTGGCTGCGTAATCATCGACAAAGCGGGCTGGCTGCGTGAACTGGCCACGTAATCCATCACGGTCATCGCTCCGCGCCGACTCCCAGGAACTCCCGGTGCCCGCATGCCTCGCGATTATCACAGGTACTTGCAGTGAGACGGCTCACGAGCTCTGCCCATGTCACCCAGCCTCTGGGTCTCTGGGGTCCTTTCCCCAATTCCACCATACTTGGGCCTCGCCCCTCCCAGGCCCAGCAGGCTAGCACGATCTGATGGCGTAAGAATTATCTCCATAGCCTCTAATACCTTCTAGACTTGCATGAACCAATGGTTTGCCACCGTGGTCTCACTCCCCTGTGAATGTCGGAGGATGGTACTTTAAACCTCTAGAGGTTACTGGACCTCTGACTGCTATGCCGACGTGTGCTATGGCTGTCGCCTTAATACCTACAACCTCAAAGCAAAGGCATAGATCAAATGCGGTGGCTGGTGTGAATGCGGTGTGACCCGAGTACCGTGGAGCGTCCTCTACGTCCTCATCCTCGTCTCGACCATCTACACATTTAAATGACGATTCATCTGATACGACATCTCTAAGGTAACACGGCCTGGCACTATTCATACACGGATATCACCGGTTCATATCGATGTGCATTTATATGTAATGCGAGACAACTAATTCACATGTTAAAATCATTTTTATCACAAAATTTATTTTCAAAATTTCATTTTCAAAAAATTTTGTCCCATTTTATTTGATTTTAGTTTATTTTATTTAATCAAAAAAAAAAAGATCAAACAATTTTTGTGATGAATAGTGTTCATGAATAGTGTTCATGAGCTCTGATGCCGAAGTGACTCGAGAAGCGATGCGAGTCAAAAAAGCTGAGTGGCAGAGTCGGGTGCATAGAGCATAGCCTGGCCCGACCGGCCTTTAGGTAACTCTCGAGGCCCCCAGCCGTGTTGCAGGCCCTAACGCTGTGTCGCAGGCCCCATCCGGCCGTGTCGTGGGTGCAGGGCTCCGTGTCGCAGGCGCGCCCTGCGGCGTATCGTGAGCGCCGGTGGCGGGTATCGCGTCTGGCCATGCTGCGCCTCTTGCTCCCTGGTCACAATACACTTCAGTGTATTGCGACATAGTCCCTGCCTAGCCTACCTCTCGGTCACAATACAATCAGTGTATTGCGACACAAAATTCTCACCTGCCCTTGCAGCCTCAGTCACAATACAATTTGTGTATTGAGACACACTTATCCCCTAGCCATCAAGCCTTCTCAGTCACAATACAATCAGTGTATTGCAATATAATGGCCCAACCAACAAACCTCCCTGTTGCAATACAATTTTCAGCCACTTTGCGCACCCGGCTGTTGCAAACCTCGTTTTTCTTATTGCAAGCCACTTCCCTAGCCAAAACTACACTCCCGAAAACTACCATGTCCTGTCTGGTACTTGTGTGTGTAGCGACACAGTCTCATATTCCAAATAGACGTGCTTGTCAATTCCTACACCATATTATTATTATTTTTTTCGACTCTTTTTAGGAAAATACCAATATATATATATATATATATATATATATATATATATATATATATATATATATATATACTATATGCTATATATATATATATATATATATATATATATATATATATATATATATTTTATTTATTTTTCATTTTCTAAGAACACTTAAATAAATTTATAAAAATTTATTTTATTCAATTTTTTTAAGACCCGAGAAATTCCAATTTATGGAAAAATGGCAAAATCGTAATTTCGATAAAAAAAATCCGGAATTTATTCTCTAGATCTCGGATGATGAAGCAATTTCCTTTGTTGGAATCGATCTCGTGAAATCCTAGCTAGTACGTCAATTTCGGCGAATTAGATGTCGGATGGTCAGTAAATCTAGAGAGAATCTCCCTCTCTCAGCTAGAAAAACAAATCACGAAGCTGTTTATTATCTCTCTCCCTTTCACGTTTTCTTTCCCTTTTTCAAATATAGGAGACAACACTATTGCTCTTTTGTCTTTTTCTAACTTAAAACAATTTCAAAATAACATTTATATCCTTCTTTTCCTAGTTTTGATACTCGGCACTATCTCGACCGTCCATTTTCATCATTTCTCTACTCATGCCACTTATGGCACATGAGTACGTGTTATATGTGACTTTTGTCACATCAAATATCATTTTACGGCACCCGAAATGCGATGCCTCGAAAAACGTGCCAACTCTGACTGTCTCGGAATTCGACGAAATTCGACGTGCTAGCTAGATTTCGCGAGATGATTCCAACGGTGAAATCTGTTTCGTGATCCGAGATCTATAGAATAAATTCCGGATTTTTTTGACTGAAATTACGATTTTACTCTTTTTCCAGAAATTGGGATTTATCGGGTCTTACATTCTCCTCTCCTTAAAAGGAATTTCGTCCCGAAATTATGGACAATCATACTCACTAACATGCATATACAACGTGCCTCTACCGTACATGTAAGCTTCGTCATTTAATTATTAAGCAGTGGCTTCATTACCTTCATCCCTAAACAAGAAGGGATATGTGGCCCGTATCGTGTCATCGCACTCCCACGTGGACTCCTCCCTCCATAGTGCCGCCATAGCACCCTCACTAGCCTCAAGGTCTTGCATTGCAAAACCTGATTACGACTATCCAAAATGCATGGCTGGTCGCCATCAAGGTCCCGTCGGTGCTCCAATGCTCGATCATCCCCGTCCACTACATGGTGGATCGTATACTTTCGAACATGGAGCGTGAAACACCTCTCGTGGACACGACATCTTTGGGGCGGTAAAATAGCCGATGCAGCTCACAGTGCCTATCCTCTCAGAGTAGAAAGGCCCAATGAATCTCGATGCTTCCATAGAACGACCATTCCTCTCTTAAAGATTACCTTCAAAAATGTGATCACCTTCTCGAACTTTAGGTCGGCGTCATTGTACATCTACATAGCTCTTTTTCTGTAGGCTGCGGGACGTGAAGGCGTTGTCGTATCAAGCTCACCTTCTCAGGGGTGTCTCTGTCGGATCGAGGACCGTGATGGGCTCTCTCCACCTCGGTCAACATAACGATGATCTACATGGCCTCCCACTCCTGATACCTCAAATGGTGTCATCTGTATACTACTTTGTGCTTGTTGTTGTGGCTGAGATTCAACTAGAGCAGTGGCTCCCGACTACCCTTATGATCCGGGTATGCTCGCGTGTCCTCTAACACTATGCTATAATCCACACAATATGTAACCACTACTGGCCTGCTTGGTGTGTAGCGTTGACCTTCCCAGGTCACAATCTTGACAAATCCAATGGACCGTCAACCTAGTCCATGTCATGAATGACATCCATATCACAGGAACCCTTGGGTTAAGCAACATGATGCAATTTGCCCGAAAAATTTATCCAAATCTCGAGTCACTCCAGAGCTCCACATCACTCAACTCTAAGTCAACGTGATGGCATTGGAGGGGGGCGGGGGGGGCATTTGTGTTTTTTTTTTTCATACGGTCTGCCTCTTCTTGACCCACACTTGAGCCTCTTACATTTCTTGAATCGAACTATGAGTCTTCTGGTGTAGACCCTAAAGGCAAACTCAGCCCACGCTCGCCAAGAGTGGTGAATGTGCGTCACCGGAGTGCACCCACCCGACTCGGCTACGATGTTCTGTAGTGCACCTGAGGCACTTAATAATGCCATCTTGTGACACCAATCACTGGGTCCACCATGAGCAAAATCTCGGAGATCTTTCCTGCCAATCCAGGCCTGCTCGGGTCGACTCTCACCTACATCCTAGGGAGAACATCTATCTGGCTTCTCACAAAGGCCTTAACCTTAAGCTAGTAAAGTAGTGTCGGGTATGACAACCCTGCTAAGGTCCCAATTACTGACAACCCAATGGCTGTGAACTCATCCATGTCAAACATGACATCAACAACCAATATGTCTACCACCCACCCCAGGTCCACCAGCCGGTACAACTACGGTTGTCACGACCTCGTGACCACACTGCGGCCCCTCGACCTATTTGTGTTGGGAAGTGCTTGTATAGCACCCGGCTGGCTGGTTTTCTCGACCCGTACTAGAGGTGTGGAGAATGGCTAGCCATACTCTCTGTTCGGCTAAACGCAGGTGTGTCTGTGATGCCCCAATAGAGGTGTTCGATTGACTACCCATCAACGTGAGCACTGCGTGAATGACGGGTAGCTTGGGCATCTCTCCTGTCGGGTAGAGTCTCGTACATCTGGGAGCTCTACCCAAATGTCTGCCACTGTAATATAACCTGTCCCAATCAACATCAATCATGATATCTATATACGAGTAAAAGCGGCCTCTTTGAACATACCACAAACACTCATCATCAATATAAACCAACTATATCCAATAGTTTCAAGAGTTCAAAGTTACTCTTATACAACATATATTAAAATACTAGAATTCTAATACATGTAAAACCATCAAAGGCACATTTCGACTTTCTTCTAAAACTCAATCTCTAGGATGAGTCGTCTCCTGTAACGCTCCTGCCACGTAAATAATATCCCTCGACGGGAGTGAGCTAATCTTTCGATGGTGGAATCGTACTGAGGTAATTCTTCACCGGCTCAAGTGCGTATGCAATGCTCAATGAAAACATACATTCAAGCAAATGCGTGATCCCTACTTGAATCTCTAGCCAGTCACCTCATATCTCAGTCCTCCGACTCCCTCCACCTGCCTAAGCCATGTACTTAGAGCCTGGTTTTTATTTTGTTTGTGGACAACCCTCCGATGTATATATATCAATTGGGCCGTCTCCGACGGTTGATATTATGTATGGACTACCCTCCGATGTATATCAATTGGGCCGATTCCGACGATTGATATTTTATTTGGACTACTCTCCGATATATTCATTATTTTTAGACAACCCTCCGAACCATTCTCTCAAGAATTACCTCATGCACTCACTCCTATCGTCCTAGGGTGCCCCAGTGCATATGGGATGCATGATGCAATTCCATTTCAATTCTATAACACATGCAAATATATAAACATGCATATATTCACATAATTTAAATCACACAAACATGTCATGTTCACCATCAATTACATCAAGAATTAAGCTCCACATGGGCTAATGATCAAACACGAGCAACTTCGATTTGAATTACTCAACCAAACATTATTTCACAAAATTATTTTGTAGACACTATTCTCGGGAATAGTGAAATACCGGTACTATTCGGCAAATCACCAATCATCGGTTCACTTAGTGAACGAATTTCCATGACGATCCAGGCCTTTTACATCAAATCATACATTAACACATGATTGCACAACTAGCAGCAATTCGACCCATGGGCTGATCCAGTTGCACCATTTGGGTTTAAAAAATTCCTCTTGATTAGATCCCCGAATTTGGGATGATCAAAGCTTTCAACCCCTCACGGCCTCATTCAACTCAAACATTAACAAAGTACTTAAATAAAGAATAAAACCCAATTAGGGAGAAACCCCTACCTCACGGAGTTTGTCAAAACTCCTCAAAACCAGAGCCCACACGTAGGCCTCGTCGCGTAGAGCATCTTTGCTTCTTGTCTCGATGAATTCTGACGGTCGGATCGCCCGTAAACCTAGAGAGAAGTCTCTCTCTCTCACTCTAAAATCACACCATTTTAGCCACCGTAAGAAATTCCCCTCCTTTTCACGTTTTCTCCTCTTTTCAATTTGAGAAGATGAGTACTATGCAAACTTTTGTCTTATTATCATTTAAGACATTCTAAATGACCATTTTGTCCCTTCTTTTCCCAGTTTTGACATTCGGTACTATCTCGGCCGTCCATTTTCATCATTTTTCTACTCATGCCGCCTTGGCTGTAGTACATGTTATATGTGACTTTTGTCGCATGTCGTTTCGACACGAAGCGCGATGCCTCAGCGTGTAAATTCCATTTGTCTCGGAAGTCGACGAAATTCAACATGCTAGTTAGATTTTGCGAGGCGATTCAACGGTGAAATCCGTTCATCGTGAGATCCGGAGAATAAATTTGGGATTTTTAACGAAATTACAATTTTGTATTAACCAAAATTACGATTTTGCCATTTTCGGTGGAATTTACCGGGTCTTACATTCTCCCCTCAGCAAAGGAATTTCGTCGAAATTGGGGCAAATCCACATCACCTAACATGCATATATAGCGGGCACTCTACCATGCATGTAAACTTCGTCATTAATTATTAAACGACTAAACCCGCCTTCATCCCCTAAACAAGAAGGGATGTGGCCCGCATCGTCTCGCTCCCACGTGGACTCCTCCACTCACCTAGCCTCACGGTCTTGCGTCACAAAACTTTGATCACGGCTATCAAAAAATACATATTGGTCCTCATCAAAGATTTCAGTCGATTAATCGACTTGATGTCCCGATCCATTACATGTTGGATAAAGTATCATAGGAGCATGGAGACGTAGAAATACCTCGTGGACACTTGTCATCTTTGATAAACAACGCCAATCGATGCATAGCGATGTCACGCCTCTCGGTATCTCGAAGGCCCGATAAACCTCGGCGATAGCTTCCTGCGCTTGCGAGACGACGCTCCTGTAGGCATCACGCCCGAGAAGACGCAGTCCCCGACCTCGAACTTTAAGGGTCGACGCCGATATACTCGACGCCAACTCTTCTATCGGCTCTGAAACGTGAGAAGACGTTATCATATCAAGCTCACCTTCTCGGAGGTGTGTCTGTCAGTCGAGACCGATGATGGAGCTCTCTCCACCTCGGTCGACATAATGGTGATCTCATGGCCTTCCGTACAATGCTTCATATGGTGCCATTGATATACTCGCGCGATAGCTGTTGTTGTAGGGAATTCCACTAGGGCAAATGCTCCTCGACTACCGCCCATAATCCAAGCCGCGTAACGTAGCATGTCCTCCTAACTGCGTATAGTCCTCGGGCCCGACCGTACGTACGGGTGGAACTGTACTCATCGTCGATCGTGTGCCCGTAGCCTTTTAAACTCTTCCAAAAAGTGCGCTTAGTAAACCTCGGGTCCCTACCGGAGATACTATGGATACCGGTACCCATGTAGCGGACTATCTCTCGAATATACAGCCAGGGGGAATCTCAAGGCGAAGGTCATCCTTGGCTAAAATGTCTTGGGCCATTAGTCGGTCCGTATCCTATACAGCGTCATGCCTCTGCGGCGTCCAGTATTGTAAGTGGGTCACAAAGTCCATGCGTGACGTGCTCCGCCTCCCTTTCGGCCTCGATGGTGAAGTAGCCACTGTGGCAGCTTCTGTACTCGGCCTTAACCTGCTGACACATGAGACATCATCGCACAAAGTCCCCTACGTGTCTCTTCATCCACGCTCATTAGTATTGGCGGCGAATCACGAGTACATCTTAATTGCCACCTGATCTACAAACAAGCAGAAGCGATGAAACTCCCGAGAATCCTCTCTCGTGGTTAAGCTGGGAACCACTACTCGTCCCCTATATCGAGAACTACAACTCAGTGGGCCAGTGCGACCACAAATCACCCATGCACAGTGTACTCGGTCACGATGGACATCTGCGTCACGCCATTTGAGACTGATCACTGCTCAACGAGACGGTGTAGCCCTTAAGCTCCCAATGTACCTGAGTTTGCTCGTACTATAGCTGGCCCATCCTGAGTCTCGAGCATCCGCCACTCCCAGAAGCTATACTAGCCAGCGCTCCTGTGACTTCCGGTAGGATGCATCAACCACCATATTTGCCTTACCGGGATGGTAAAAGGCAAAGTGAATCATAATCCTCTAGGAACTCCATCCATCTGCGTTGCCTCATATTGAGGAGTCCGCTGCGTGAAAATATGTAGAGACTTTTATAGATGCGAGTACACCTCAGCTCGCCCATTATAAGTAGTGGTGCAAATCTTCCAGAAGACTACGACCGCCAACTCCATGTCGTGTGTGGGGTAGTGCAGCTCGTGATTCTTCAGGCGCGAGAACCATAAGCTACTACCCTCCCGGACTGCATCAAAACACATCCCAATTTAGCCCTCGAGTCATCACCATACACTGTGTACCCCTGTCCCCTGTCCGGAACTATCAAGATAGGAGCTGATGTAAGTCTCCTCTTCAACTCTTGGAATGCCTCCTCACATCGGTCATCCCAATCAAACTTTACCTCATTCCGGGTCAACCTTGTCATAGGTGATGCTATCTGAAGTCCCTCAATGAATCTCTTATGTCTGAGCCAATCCCAGCTCGTATCTCGAAGTGACCGGCCTCTCCCAACTCATCATTGCCTCGACCTTCTCGAGATTCGACCTCGATGCGACACCATGTGTCAAAAATCTAACCTCGATGGCCAAAACTCGCACTTCTTAGAACTTAGCGTCACGGTGATGGTCTCGACAATTGTAAAGCGATCACAGTGATACTCATGCTCCCACTCGACTAGAGGTAGATCAAAATGTCATCCACAGAACTCACGACAAGTGAAGTCTAAATAGGGTTGGGAATATCCTATGCACGAGATCCATGAATCTTTGTTGAGCGCATTCATCAGTCGAAAAGGGCATCACTAGTAAACTCAAAGTGCCCATAGCAGCGTCCTAGCAGGCGGCTTAGGGATATACGTATCCTAACTCTCGTGATGGTAACCAGTGCGAAGGTCTGTCTTGGAGTAGACTCGCGCTCCTCTCAACTGATCAAACAAATCGTCGATCCTCGGTAATGGGTACCGATTCTTGATATTAATACAATTCAATGTGCGCTTAATCAATGCAATTCAAGAGATGCTGTCCTTCTTCTTCATAAATAGAGGCAGACGCCCATGGTGAAGTGCTTGGTTTAATGAACCCTTGTCCCACTTGGCTCTTGTGGCTGGACTGCGAGTTCCTGCAACTCAGGTGCCGTCATCTTGAGTCATAGAGATGGGTGAAGTACCGGGGTGTAACTCGATACCAAAGTCTACAACCCTCTGTGGAGGTAGTCCAAGTAGCTCATCTGGGAAAACATCCTGCTCGCACTACTCAGGTAGATCGTCACAGTCTCTCCTCGTCCTCTGAGGTAGGCTCGCTAATGTCCAGCTATTGTCCTTGACACAGACTCGTATCTTGTGGGGCGAAAGTGTCATGCTTGTCCTTGAGAAATACTACAGAGTGCGGAGTCTGCGTGTGGCGGTAGCCCTCCTGTCTGCAATCGATGCGATCTGTAAGTTGTCGACCAATCCATCCCAGATGACATCGAACTACGACATGTCCATGATCCGCCAGGTCCCTTTGTGAGTAGAGTCTGAGATCTCACAACTTGCAACCTCGACATATCATGTATTCTACGCCCCTAATCCTAAAGGGAGAACTCATACAAGGCTTCTCTAGGTCTCAACCTCTGAAGCCCGACTCTCTCTATGGTGGGGCGTCCCAACATGGAGTCTATATCACGTGGCGAAGTCCTCTGATCACGGCCCCGAATGGACAACTTGATCCATTCTCAAATCTCTAACCTTGACCATGTACGCCCGCATGTCATCGGCAAATTGGGCTAACTGCGCGAGATCTAGTCACGTAGTCCCATCAATGTCATCACTCCTGCCGGCTCTAGGAACTCTTGAGCTTTGGCATGTCGTGGTCTCACGGAAAGTACTTACCGTGTGACTCTGGAACTCTGCCCCCGTATCATGTTGCCTCAAATCCTAGAGGTCTTAACCCGATCCTGCGGCTTAGGACTCGCCCCTCTGCATTAGTGCGGCTAGCCTAATCCTCAGTGATGTCGAGGTAATCTCCATAGCCTCTAACACCTTCTCGATCTGTATGAACCAATGGTCTGCCACCATCGAATCTCCTCTCCTTATGAATGTCGGAGGATGATGTGCTCTAAACCTCCGGAGGTTACTAAGACCTCACGACTACACCCTTTGTGGCTTTGTGCGATGCGGCCATATGTCTCTCTGACCTCGACAAAGGCACAACGTCCAAAATCTTGTGGTAGTCGATTGTCGGTGGTGCCTGACCAGTACCCCGTGGACGCTCTCTATGTCCTCGTCCTCTACGAGCCATCGACACAATTCAAATGGCAGTTAAATCTCAATCCAGCATCTCTAAGGCATAAACACATCCCTGAGACACTATTCATACTCAGAATATATAGCTCATATTCTCTGTTCCCGCATTTAAATGCAATGCGTGACAAGTAATTCACATGTCAAATCAATTTTTATCAACAAAAATTTTATTTTTGAAATTTTCATTTTTCCAAAATTTTGTCCTATTTTCTTTGATTTTTGTTTATTTTATGTAATTTAATAAAAAAAAATTCAAAATTTTTTGTGATGAACAGTGTTCATGAAGCGGAGTACTTAATTGTCGAGGAGCGATCTTGAGTCGGCTTCGTCGAGGCGGTCGGTGCTCAAGCACCCAACTGGCCCAGGCCCAGGCACCCGGGCGCCTGGGCGCGCCTAGGGCGCGATGGCGTGTCGTGGCCGCCCGGTAGGCCGTGTCGCGAGCCTTGGCGTCGTATCAGTGGCTAGGGCTGGTGTCCTGTGGCGACTGCGCTGGCCGCCGTGTCGTGGCTGGGCTGCGCGTTGTCTTGTGGCGTCTGGGCTGGAAGTATCGTGGGCTTTCTTTGCGCCTTGCTGTCGCAATCCCCTGATGCCAGCTGACCTCATGCCTCCTAGTCCTGATACACTAGACTATGTTGCATCTGATCCTCCATCCCCTAATTTGCCTCAGTCACAATACAATATCTTGTATTGCAATACAATTTTCTTCCCAACCAACTACACACCCTTACAATACAATCTGCTGTATTGCAATATAACTCGGCCCGAACTGGGTACTTTATTCTGTCCTGATCTTGTGTCTTGCAATATAACCTTTCCCCAGCCCGAGCACCATCTTGTCACGAAATACGACCAAACTGTATCGTGACCTTCTCCGGCCCGACCAACTTTGCCTTACCAAACCACCATATTCTTGTCCCTGATTTCCTTACTCTTCGCAGTACACACTTGGGCGATAGCCAGTAGTTTTACGCACCCAGTTTTTTTTTTTCGTTTTCCATTACATTTTTTTCATTTGTTTCCAGCTCTTGGAAATTTAAAAAAAATATTTATACTTTTTTTCCATTTTCGGGATACTCAAATAAATTTATAAAATCCTATTTTATTCATTTCTTCACCTCATATATATATATATATATATATATATATATATTTATTTATTTTCATTTACAGTAGCCTCCTTGCACACTCCATACATGCAGTGGCGTGAACACTGCAATTCCTACACTTAATAAGTTTTTTTTTTTTGAGTTCACTTTAAAATTCATTTATAATTTTATTTCATTGTCCTTAAACCAAATAAATTTAGTAAAATTTATTTCTTTTATTTCCTTTGTTTCAGTTTACACACTGTAAACTCCAAATTTTGTTTTCCAACACACCTATGTGCTATTTACCTAAGTTGTAACACCCCGAAATATACCCTAGCAGTTTTCAGACTTGTGTAGGGTATATTAAAAGCTAAATAGGAATTTTCAGGAACTAAGAGAGCACCGGAATTAATAATAAGAAAGACAAGGGTAAAGTGGTCATTTACACTTTAGGACATAAAATGCATAAAACAATAAGGTTATATGCTATTATGGAATAAGATGCAAAGGTAGATGCCAAGTATAATGTGAGAAAATTGGAATGGAAATGGTAGAAGATGGAAGGACTACTTTAGCAAAAATGGGAAAATAAGCCAAAATGATTTGGCGAACATGGCAGCAAGGGAAGCAAGAAATATCCCATTTGGTCTCTCATTTGAGGAGAGAAAAGCGTAGAGGAGAGCAAAAGGAAAGAAGAAAGAAAGGAAAGAGAGAAGAAGAGGAAAGAAGAAAGGAAAGAAGAAGAAGAAAAGAAGGAGGAAAAGCGAAAAAGGTATGGAACTAGATGATATTTTATAGTTTTGTATGGATTCGTGGTTTAAATTCCAGTAATTGAGTTGAGGTTTAGAACAAACCCTAACAAATCTGCAGTGTTTGGAGTTTGTGTATAAAGTTATAACCCATATTAGAATGAATATTAGGAGGAATTCATGGAAAGGTTTTGAAAGAAGATAGAAATGGCCCAAAGAGAGATTTGAATAGAAAAGAGATGTGAGATGAAAATGAAATGGTTTGGGAGTGTATGGACTATAGAGTTGAATTGGATGGAAAAATATGGAAAAAATGCGAGAAAAGCCCACGTGCAGGCATTTTCGAGGGGCTTACGATCTCGGTGCAGGAAATGCTCACATTTTCTATTTAAAACCCGATTTCGTATTTTAGCCATAACTTTCTCTCATTTCTTATCGATTTGAGTGATTCGGTGGCTAATTAAACTAGACTTCAAGGAGAACCAAAAATCGAGAAATAGGCATTGTCGAATTCTGATTCTATGTGGCCCAAAAATTCATTAGTAGGGTCATGTTCAAGCCAAATTACGGTTCGAGTTTTGAACATAGATTAGCCGGTTGTTTTGGGCGTAAACTAAGTTTCGGTGCTTTCCAGATTTGGGTAATTCCAATTGAAGAAAGACCATAGCACCTTAGCTTCAAAGAGTATAAGAACCGATGTCAAATATGGGTGAGACATTGTAAAATGGGTATTTCAAACAGTCCCGAGTGTAAAATCGGTAAAATGACTAGTTTGGCATGAAAATGCCATAACTTGAATTTGGATGAGTCAATTGGAATGATTTCAATTTATAAGTAAAGTAGATTCATAGAGGAAAAAAAAAAAGGATTTGAATTGAGGGCATTAAGGTCATTTTGTAAAGAAAAGGGTAATTTGGTCATTTCCTTGGTTGCGTATTTTTAAGTGTGGTTAAATGAGATTTAAGTGAATGTGATGGTTGGTGAAAATGAATGTGTATAATTAAATGGAAGTTATGGTTAATGGTTAGTTGTGGTTTCTTGAAAAAATGCTTAAGAAAATAGTATCGGACGGGAAAGCGGGAGTCGACGGGAAGCTAGCGGGTTGGCTTGATGAAGCTGTAGTGTAAAGCTTAATATTTTGAAAATTGAGTTTAAAGGTAAATGATTTTAATGTGAAAAGGAAAAAGATTAATATAAATGTTTATATATGGATATCCGTAAGAATGTAGCCAAATGTATAAATGTTTACTTTACTAAATATGTATTTATATTAAATGTTTATATGTATGCATATGTTAAGGCATTATGGAAGTTTAAAAATGTGTAAAGAATGCATAGGTATATTTGCATATATATGTGTTTTAATGATAAAGTAAAAGATTTAAATGGATTTATAAATGTATTTTGAAGAAATGAGTGAATGATTTTAATGTTAAAATGAAAAGTTTAATGTAAATGTTTATATATGTATGCATATGTTAAGGCATTATGGAAGTTTAAAATGTGTAAAGAAGAATGCAAAAATGTATAAATGATAAAGTAAAGGTTTTTAAATGGATTTATAAATGTATTTGGAAAATGTTTTTAATGATGGTTACCCCAGCCACCATATGTTATGGTGATATCGTAGAATTGCTTTAAGCGTGTAAGGATTTAGAGGTAAAGTTATAGGTTCTTAGCGAGGGAGGGAAATAGGTGTCTAGAGTAATATCCTTACACGTGATAAAAGTGCTATGGCTGAGACCACATGCAGCGTGAGTTTCTCAGCCGACGTGAGTGGTTATATTGGAATGAATTGTCCCTCACCCAGTCGATGTCAAGCGTTGGTGTGTTTATCCCAGGTTCCATTAGAAAGAAGAAAAGAAAGTTTGAGGCATAAATGTTTGCAGAGCATAAATGGATTTAATTGTATAAGTATTTTATTATAAAGAAAGAAAGAAAGTTTGAGGCATAAATGTTTAAAGGCATAAATGGATTTTTATTGTATAAGTATTTATTATAAAAGAAAGAAAGAAGTTTGAGGCATAAATGTTTAAAGGCGTAAATGGATTTTAATTGTATAAGTATTTATTATAAAGAAGAAAGAAAGTTTAAGGCATAAATATTTAAGGCATAAATTGATTTTAATTGTATAAGTATTTATTACTTTGATATATCACGAAAATGTTATCTTAATGAAAATGTACACTCAGGCTCCTTTGCCTCATTCTTTTCCATATGTTTTGAAAAGTATTTTG
Source organism: Tetrastigma voinierianum (assembly GCA_016808115.1). Classification (NCBI taxonomy): domain Eukaryota; kingdom Viridiplantae; phylum Streptophyta; class Magnoliopsida; order Vitales; family Vitaceae; genus Tetrastigma; species Tetrastigma voinierianum. The sequence continues at coordinate 336,521 of JAEQBH010005067.1, forward strand.
AGGATCCAGGAGCCGGGTGCGCCGGTGAGAGTATCCTCTGTGCGGTGGTCGAGCCATCGAGGGAAACGAGCCGCATGTGAGCTGCATTGTATATAAATGGTTTGCATATTTTATATGTCAAAATAATTTGTCATGTATATATGCATATATGGATATATTTTGAAAAGGAACTACTTAGGCGTCGACTTATGTCGACTTAAACTAAGCTTTTTATAAAGCGTGCATGGAATTGAAGAAGTTTTGAATGTTTTGATGATTGAAATGAATAAGCATGTATATAGTATATATATATTGTGTTGATTGAGTTGTGGACGAGGTTCTGGAAGTTGAAAAATTTGAAGATTAGAAGTGTTTTAAATGCTTATGCAGTGTTGTAAATTGGGAAAGTCAGAAAAGCAGAGAAAACTCACGACGATTTTCTGAAAAATCCAAGTGTTTGAAAAAGAAAAAGAAAAGAAAAAAATTTACCACTTAAGCCAGCATTATTTTAAGATATGTTAAGGATTGTAAAGGGTTCGCTCATTGGATTTTATTTAGTATTTTAAGGAAAAGTTTCTATATCCATTGTAGTGCCGGGAGGTCCCCTCGGGTTCATGAGGTTAATCCGGGTCGGGATCTTTCATAAGCACACAAACATTCACATAACATGACATGGTATACATACCATTCATCAAACATTCACACAACATTTCATCAAATCACACAAAACACAACAACACATGTATGCAGTGTCCTAGTTTTGCCCCGTGATTTCCTAGGTAATCTCATACCTAAACTTAGCATCGAACCACACCTAGTGGTGATGGATACCCAAACCCAAGCTCCCTAGGTATTCGTATACCTAAGCTCTGATACCAAGCTGTGACACCCCAAAACTGGGGTGTCCTTTAACTACCCTTCAACCCGCGGAAACACTCGTGAATGTCAGGTGACCCGACATCTCTCATGAAAATCGGGCAGAGTCTCCTTTGTACGGGGAGCTCTACCCCAGATACAACACAGTAATATAACTTTGTCGATCAACATCAATCATGATATCTATATCGAGTAAAACGGCCTCTTGGGCCCATTACCACTGTGATCATCAGTATTATAAACCAACTATATCCAATAGTTTCAAGAGTTCAAGTTACTGCTATACAACATATATTAAAATACTAGAATTCTATTACATGTAAAACCATCAAAGCCACATTCGACTTTCTTCTAAAACTCGATCTAGGATGAGCACCGTCACCATCGCACGCATCCTGTACGCAGCCAAATAATATCCCTCGGCGGGGTGAGCTAATGCTGCGATGTGGAGATCACCCTAAGTAGACTCTCTACTAAGTGCATATGCAATGCTCGATGAAAACATACATTCAAGTAAATGCGTGATCCTACTTGAATGTCTAGCCCGATCATCTCATATCCAGGGTCCTCCTGAGCTCTCACACCTTTAAGCCACGCTAGGAACTAGTTTTTTTTTTATTTTGTTTGTGGACAACCCTCCGATGTATATATATCGATTGGCGTACCGATACGATTGATATTATGTATGGTACCCTCTAGATGTATATCAAT